>CM033274.1:17770500-18139976 GCA_019343175.1 Oedothorax gibbosus | reverse complement strand
GGAAAACCCGGGTTTTCCCGGGTTTTTAGACGGTTTTCCCAGCAAAAAAACCCCGGTTTCCGGTTTAGACCGGCCTCATAAAAAAACCCGGGTTTTTCGGTAAAAACCGAGGGAAAAAAAACCGGTTTCGGTTTTCCACCCCTAGAAAAAAATCGTTTTTTGGGTTTTTTATCGGCCCCAAAGCAAACCCCAAAAACCCTGACGTTTTTTTGGGCCGGGACCCTGAGGGGGGGAAATTTTATAAATTTTTTGGGGATAGTACTCGATTTAAAATTAAAGAAAAAGCTTGCGTTTTGGTTTTTTTTTTTTTTTTAAAAAAAATTTTTGTTGTGTATAACATTGATTTTTTCTCTTGTTCCTAACAAAACAGTTTGAAAAACTTTGGATTTTCAATAATTTGTATTTATACATTTCCTTTTATTTTAAAACTTCACTTTACATCCATATACGATTTTTGGAGATATCAGATTTTAACAATAAAAAAACGCCTACATCTAAAACAAATTAGGATAGTTTTAAAGATTTATTTTAATATATTTAAAAACTGTATTGAGAAAAGAATAATCGCTATAAAGTAAATAATTCATTCAATTTTAAAAAGGTTTTGCATGATGAAGTAGAAAAATAGGTATTCATTCTAGGCTAAATTTATTTTTTAGGACTTCCTTATATAATTGTGAATTTCATTATGAAGTCAAGTGCATTTTAAATTACTTTAGAACAATATACCATATACAAACTTATATGATTTTAAAATTAATAAGGGCTACTGTAATGGCTATGAAGCACTAGCACTTAATAATAAACTCACCTTTAAAAAAACGTATTGCATGTTACTTTTTATGTTGTATCTTAAAGTGAAAAAAGACACATGGATATAATTATTAAACTCTTAAAGTATCTTTAATAATTAAAAAAAAGTCTTAAGTTACATTATAATAACCATGAAAATACTCCAACATTGCTATTCAAGAATAATAAATTTATGGAAAATAACAAAAAAATATTTATTGTAATCAGTTAAGGTACTTGTAGAGCCCACATGTTTGATTTAAAAAATAAAAAAAAAATAAAGATTTGACTTTGCCATCTTTATATTATATTATACTTTAAGGTTTACTCATAAATGTAATTTATTTGTTTTCTTTCTTAAAAATATTAGTATCTTAATAATAATTTTTGCCGAATACCACTTTAATTGGTCGTAAAATTTGCCGCTCCCGAAAATTCGCCGCTCTAGGCTACAGCCTACTTAGCCTATTTAGAAATCCGGCCCTGCAACCAGGCAGGTCCGTCACAAGCTTCTATTTATTTAAGTAGTTAGGATAACATACAGTTCTAATAAATTATGTAATGTAAACACTTAAAATCACAAAATAGATTTTAGGTACAACCTTAACTTTTCTTTCAACCTTTACTTACAATAAAATGCGCGTTAAATAAGTTTTAAAATACAAAAAATAGTACATTCCGGAATAACACTCAATGCCGTAACAGACTTTCGTTTGTTTACCTTTCAGTTTTTACCTACCAACACTTGGAGCCAACACTTGAAGCCACTTAAGTCCAATTTTATGAAAAACAAGATATAATAATGTAAATGCATAAATAATTTTTTGTAGTTAATAGGTTCTTTTTAAAAAAATAATGGCCTACTCGAAATTTTTAAGTTGTATGACTTTTTTCAGTTATAATTCCATTGGCAGCTTCGCGGTATGCAGGGGCTACGCCCCCTGCTCGCTATCACTCGGCAATTTTTTTTTCAGGTTCAGGTTTATGGCTGTTCCGAAAAAAGAAACGAAACCTGTTCGCAACCAGATAAGTGTATAAAATTGGCCGTGCGCAAATATGTTTCGAACTTTTTCTTTGAAATCCCTTACATTCCGGACTGGTTGGATGGCGTGACGTCCAAAGAGCTTCTGTGACCTTAAAGTTGAGTAGACCATGGACAGATACATAAAGACAAAAACACTATCATTTACGTAAACAAAAAATGGTGAAACGTAACACGTAAGGAGATCCTTGCAAAAACGCATCTCACAACGAAAAATAATAAAACTAAAAAGTAGGTTTGTTACAGAATCTGTCACTTAAACCGCTTCCACACAATATTTGTGCTCAACAAAAAACGCACTATTTATACACCTCAGAAAGAAATTCGCCAAACAGGGCCTTCAGCTTATAATTTATTTCTAATTCAAAATTTTAAACGCCAAAATTAACTATTTTCATTAATCTTCTTTCGCAAATTAATGATTACTCATTATCACTCTCACTACTTATTACTCTAATCTCACTCTATTGTGATATTACAACCATCCAAACTGAATCATATCACATAAATAAATATTTTCAAATGTTTTATTTTTATTTTAAATAAAGTTTCTCGTTCGTTAGACGAAATGGCATCAGTGAAATATTGAATGAAAATGGAATTTGTATGTTATTTCAATGTAGATTAAATTTTTAGTTATTTAAATTTTAAATATACTTCTAATTTAAATTTTTTAATGAAATTTGGGATGTAACCTAGCCTGATTTTTTGCTTCAAAATGATGTATCCCACTTGTTTGTGCGACTTGCTGTTCGTTCTGTGAAAGTGGGTGACAGACAGACGGATTGAACGATTATAATACCTTCCACTTTTAGCTTCCACACTACGTTTAAAACGTAAAAAGTGGAAGGTATTATAATCGTTCAGTCCGTCCGTCTGTCTGTCACCCACTTTCACAGAAAGAACCACAAGTCCCACAGACAAGTGGGATACGTCATTTTGAAGTAAAAAATCAGATTAGGCTACATTTCAAATTTCATTAAAAAATTTAAATTAGAAGTTTATTTAAAATTTAAATAACTAATTTTTTTTATCGACGTTGAAATAACATGCAAATTCCATTTTTATTCATATTTTCATTGTTGCCATCCACAAGTCCCACAGACAAGTGGGATACGTCATTTTGAAGCAAAAAATCAGATTAGGCTACATTCCAAATTTCATTAAAAAATTTTAATTAGAATTTTATTTAAAATTTAAATAACTAAAAATTTAATCTACATTGAAATAACATGCGAATTCCATTTTATTCAATATTTTCACTGTTGCCATTTCGTTAAACGTACGAGAAACTTTATTTAAAATAAAAATAAACACTTTTGAAAGAATATTTATTTATGCGATATAATTCAGTTTGGATTGTTGTAATATCACAATAGAGTTCTTTTGATGGTTTATTATATATGTATGAAGAAAGATGCCTAGAGAATTCTAACTTGGTATAAAAAATATGCAAAGTTTCGCTTTTATTTTTAAAGCATCAATTGCACTAATTATATATTTTTCGAACTGTAAATTAATTTAACAAACAATAAATGACTGAATTTTCGAAAGAAATGTAAATGGGAAATTGTGGCGACACAAAGATATTTACTAAAAAAGATTACATTATTATTCTTCGAACTTCAAACAAATTAAGCAAACGATAAAGTCTAATTATTAAATTTGAGAAAGAAGATTAATGAAAATAATTAATTTTATCGTTTAAATGTTTATAAACAACTAGCTAAAGGCTCTGTTTGGCGAATTTCTTTCTGAGCTGTATAAATAGTTTGTTTCCTGTTGAGCACAAATGTTGTGTGGAAGCGGTTTAAGTGACAGATTCTGTAACAAACCTACTTGTTTACGTTATAAACGTAGTGTGGAAGCTAAAAAAAACATTTCGCTTAATATGTTGGCTATACAACAAATCATAAAACAATGTTTAACAAGAGCAACTTTCTAAATCCCCCCCCCCCCCAAAAGTAATTAACATGTTCATATCTTGAGATACTTCCATAATTAAAACATCTTTAAATAAAAAAAAAGAAAGCCATCTGCCAGCTGAAGAAGAAAAAGTTGAAAGAACAACGCGATATTTTTCATCAGTTCTGAAAATTAAAAAAAACTTTGTTTTATAAAAAAAGGGAAATTTTGTGATTCCACTTTAGCAGAATTAAATAAAATAATGAATAAAATAATTTTGTTATAAAAAAAATGTTTGTTTATTGAAAATGTTTATCAGAGTAATTGTTATGTTAAATGTTTATTTAAAATAGTTTTGTCATAATTTTTTTTGTGTTATAATCTATAATGACGTTTTAAACTAAAAAAAAATCTATAAACCTTCTATCTTGCTATAATATATTTTAAGTCAAAATCATTTTTATAATAAAAAAAAATCTGTAAACCTTTTCTATATATAAACACAAAACAAAAAAAAACCCTAAAGAACTGCTCTTTTTAAAAGAACACAGCAGAGAGCAACTGTTCTTAAAATCCTATACTTTAACATAGAGAGAAATTAATTTTTATTTTTAATTAAAAAACTAATTGGAAATTTGAAAAACAAAAAAAAAGGCATCGAGGCATAAGGGAAACACACCTTCCCAAAAAAATTTGGACTTCTAACATCAATATTTCATCATGTTATGGCTGTTGACACTTTAAAAAGCTTATTTTTTTATATAGAGAGATACTCATGTTAATTTATCGGAACAGCCTTTTATCTATGGAAACTCAACGCTTTTGAGTAAAACAACAAAATGCCTAGTGGAATGACGCGAATGCGAAATTAAAATAGTAAATCATCTTCTAGATATGTAAAATGATACAATAATATATAATAAGTGTTACAGTATAATTTTTGCAGGAAAAAGCAAAAATAAATAGAGTTAGGTTAGCACCAATTACAAACACAAAAAAATTACATCAGAGCCTATAAGGATTTCATATTGGATAGTTTTACAACTAAATTGGTCACTTTGTGATGAACTGGACTTCTCTTGCTCTTCTTTGGTGCTTTAGAATCTTTTTCAGGGTTAATTCCAAATAAAGCCCTGTGAATAAACAATGGAAAATCCGACACATATTTATGTGTTCTTTAAAAGAAATTCCACTTAATCCAAACGGCATTTTAAATTAGTTCAATGCATCATACAATATATTGAATTTATCTAGCAAAAAGTTTGGGGTAGGTAAAAATCTAAAAAAAATTGAAAAAACTTTACAAAATGAAAAAATTGAGAAATGAAGAAAGAAATAATTTCTTGGATTATTATTTTCCCAAATGTTTACCTTTTTTAACTAGATTTTTAAAATTTATGGGACTTATGTAGAAGTTAAAATCGATACCCGTCATATAAAGAATATTGGGTTCAAAATAACTAAATGCATAAATTGACTTTTAAAGAACGACAAAAACGTTTGTACTCCCTGTTTATGCTTGTGTATATGATATTTATAACGACTTAAGAGATTGTCCCTCGAGAAATGAGTCAAAGTAGCCATCTTTCTTATAAAGAACTACTTCTATATAATTTCCCGTTTTTAAAATATGAAAAAAGCTTTTTTCCGAAAGTAAATGTTGTATAAAATGTATTATTTTTGAAAGAAAATAAATTCCTTATTTCTGTTGTCTCAGTAAAGCCGATCTTGATATTTCAAACAAATTGGGGCTAGTTAATTTCAAAACCCAAATTTCATTCCAGTGCTAAAAGCATTGACAAAATTCAATGGGATTATTAAAAAAAAACTAGGTTATAAATGTTAGGGTTTATATACAATGTAAATGCAGTAGAATAAAAAAAAAAAAGTGAGGCTGATATATAGTAAATTTTAAAAAAAAAAGAATATTTTCACATCAATATTTTTGAAAATCATTTTTTAAGTTTTAACATTATATCTGCTATTTACTATTGATTCATTAAACCCCAAAAACAACCATTGCCAAAACAACTTACCAGTTCATATTTTTTTTCTTTGATTAAAAAAAAAATCTGTAGTTTTGTTCCACTCCAGTGAGGCTTTGTTATTTTCAAATAATCAAAACGCTGTTCATACAGGTCTCTGTATTGTCGAAAAAAGTTTCAGTCTTTTTTTTTATGGGGGGGGAGGAGAGGGTGCATGGATGATGTTAGCCATCATCATAAAAGTTGGCGAAAAAAACAAAACAAATAGGTTGGCATTTATATTTGTATGCATTTTATTGTCATGACCAGAGTTAGATAAGCTGACTAGTTAAAAAGAACGCTCTGCACACACAAGATTTGGAGTAAGAATTTGCTGCAAAAAATACTAATAATAGTTAACTTTTTTTAACCCGCAAGCTATTATGGTTTTATTGTATATTTCAAAAAACACAAATTGTATAGAAATTGCACAGAAAAACGCCTAATTACTAAAAATAGCCAAAAAAAATTCATGTTAAGTTATTTTCTAAACAACAGTTCATCTATCCATAAAAGGAAGAGATGACCTGAAAATTTCCGAAGGAGTATAATATTTTTTGTGAATGGTGTACGTCTAAAATATTCAACCCTGGTCATGACATAAAGATAAAATCATAAAAACTAATTTTTTTAAAAGGAAAATGATCGAATGCTTTAAATTATCTAATTACTTAAATTACAAGAAAAGAGTTTAAAAGTTTTTTTTTTTAAATCAAAGGTTGTTAATGGTTGGAAGCGTTTTCTGCTGATATTTGTTTAGTTTGTAATGGAAACAATATATCAAAGCATATCCTATAATCAATAGAACTTATTATGTATTCAAAAAATTAATTTATGTTTATAAAGTGTTTTCTGTAGTGTTAAAGGACTTTCTTTTCATGTTCAAAGTGCCTAAGCTAAAAGTAATACAAAAATTCAGTCATCAGATATTGGCAAGATGATAATTTATTACTTATGACACAAGATCGGCTTTGGCTGAATAAGCAATGTAAAATAACAAAACACTTATAGCAGTAGCAACAAATTCGGTTGATACCCAGGGTCCATAGTAAATTCCCTGAAAAAAAGTTGAGAACATAAAACAATTAAAAACTTCAGCAATTCATAAATAATTTATGTATTTACAAGAATACATGTGTATGCTCTATTAGCTTATTAAATGTACAATAATATTATATTCTTACCAAATTTCAAATGGTTTAAAACTTTTATAGAAAGTCAGTTACTTTAATTAACCCACTACAAAATTTAAAATGATACTTTAATATGTATATCTTTATCTTTCTTATGTACAATTTCATCATTAATCAAACCCATTGAATGGAATTTATAAAATATCTTTTTAAGATTCGCAATTCTGCAAAAATTGGGTCAGTTGGAATAAGATTTAAAGTACATCATCATTTTATTACTATTACGTTAATATATACTATGTAAGCAAAATATAGACACCTTTTAAATACAACTTGGCATTACAAAATCTGAAAATTGATGCAGATTTTTAAACAATAATATTTTTACAAATTGCCATATTTCTGTTTTTTTATAGTATTTATTTCCCTTATGGATATCCCCACTAGTTATTAATTTAGATAACCAATTGCAGCATTATTTATTCTAAAATACACAATCTATGAGAAAATTAGGGGGTCTAAATTTGTATTGGAAAAAATATATAATAACCACATTTGTTATAATATGCCAAATTAGACAAAAGGATGTCTGCTAAAATTTTTAACAATTCGAAAATAACAGATTAAACAAGCTCAACAGAGAATATTTTAATAACAATTTGTGAGTATTTAGTGAGTGACATACCGCTACATCTAAATGTGGCTACAAGACTTGTTGGACTATCATAGGTTAGAAGCACAGATTTTAATGCAAACCGAATCATAAATGTTGCCACTGCATGATTAGCTTCCATAAAGTTTGGTTTAGTTTCAATTATCATTGCACTAGAGCTACACGAGGGCTATTGGCGACTTAGCTCCCATAAAAACATGAATTAAAAACTTTGTTCAAGTTGAAAATAAACTAAAAATCACCAAGCAAAAACTGAATCTAATATTTGAAGGTTGGGCAGTTGTTTAAGAAATTTGTCACTTTTATCCCACTTGAACCAATATCTAAAAATTTGGTTACGTTTATCTAAAAATTTCCTATGCCTTCAATTTCAACTCAAGAGTGTTAATTTTGTTGAAGCAGTTTCAAGGCATTTTTATTTTTCTGACGTTAAGAACGATGTATACCTTCATAGTATTTTAAGATATTATTTTTATACTTAGGAATATTTTTATTGCAGGAGAGCAAAACAGATACCAATAGAATTTGAAATTAAGAAAAGAAAGCGGCGTTGGATTGGGCATGTATTGCAAAAAAATGAAAAATTCAAGACAAGACAGGCTTTTGATTGGAATCCCCAGGGACACCGAAAGAGGGGAAGACCAAGAAACACTTGGAGGCGAACTATCGAAAACGAACTGAAGGAGGTGGGGACAACATGGTGAAACATCTGGCCACCAACAGAGTGAGATGGAAGAACCTGACAGAGGCCCTATTCTCCAGCGATGGAGTGCAAGAGGGATAAGTAAGTAAGTAAAGTAATATTTTTTTAAAGGCATACTTACTCTGTGGTAGAGAGAAATGAAAAATGCACTTGGTATATTACCAACATCTTCGTCGTTTCGATAAGCCTAGAATATATAAATTATGTTTTACAAGATCAATAATTAACAAACAAAAAAAGTACAGCATCTCTTATTTGCTTTAATGACTCTGTTGTATACTTATTCACTAAAATTTAAACATTTACAATTTTATCAAATTTTCTTACACATTTAACTACATGCATTATTTTTTTTAAAACCAGTTCAACGATAAATTGAATGAGCTTTAAAAACCCTGTTTAAAAAATTATGTTATAAAAACTAAAAAATCCTTACTGGAGGTACTTGAAATAAAGACTTGTTTAGTTATATATAGAATAATTAAAAGTAGAATTGTAAAAACATCATTACTTTTTTCACAGCAGCATAAGTTTCTTCGTCATAGACTTTAACACCATGTTCTCCACCATAAAAATTTTCAGTATCTTCAGTCCAACTAATCTATTTAATGAATACAAAAAGTTGTGATATTTGAAAGATTTAAAAATATATATATTATATTAACCGTATGCAAATTGGCAAAAATCAAATTGGCTGAAGTGTCCTGCATGAAATTAAAATTGACATTTTATAACTGAAAATTTAATTTTTTTAATTAAATGATATTTCTGAAGCAGAGGATTATAAAATTACTCCTCCCTACTTTTAATTTTAAAAATTTGGGCAAAATTACTAAATTTTGAAAAATTATATGCCTTGCTGGAAAACCTGACAATCAGGTGACAGGTATGTATACATATGCCTGTATCTGAAAAAAAAAAAGAAATTGAATATGAATAGAGTACTAATATTACCTGATATTTTCTGTTATCTAGGGATTTTACTGCAGGGAGTTGTCTTCCTTGTTTATCAGCAATTAGAATAAAATCCTAAACATAAAAATAAAACAAAATTTTAATTAAGTTCGAGTTTACCTACCGAAATTATGTTAACCCTTCACTAGAGCTACATGAATTAACCCTTCACAGCACAGTATTCCATATATGATACTAATTACTTTTAATTTACAAAGTAATAGGTTAACTTTATTTTGTAATATTTTATGCTTTTTGGAAATGTCAATCAGTGCTAGAACTAACAAATTAATTGAAAAAAAACTTTTAATATTTATTTGTTGATTGACAGGATTTGTTAGTTCAAATTAGTCTATTTTACATTTATTGAGTGATTTTTATGAGGGGAAAATGCTTAGTATGTCAATTTAATCATTCTAATTCAGTGTATTTGAAAAAATATAGGAACCCATATAGTTTTTTTTTCACTTTTTGGGTAAATAAAGGATTTGGGAAGGCAAAGAATAAACAAATATTTACAAAATAATGCTTCTTTTCAAATTTTTTTTTAGAAAGCATATATACTACTTCTGAATTAAAAGAAAATTAAACTGTAATTGTCTAAAAATCATACCTTATTTGCATTGCAGTCAACTGAAAATTCAGAGATGCAAGCTACATCAGAAATGACCATGCCATCTACTGTAGTGTAAGAATTTGCATCAATTTTAGGATCTTTGCATATATCACCTTGAATTTAAAAATATACCAAACTAAATACAAAATGAAAATTCAAAATATAAAGAGCAATTATCAAATGGAATTAAAGCCCAGGATCTGCATAAAGAGTTAAGCAATTTTGGTTGTTCAAATGACAGAAAAAAAAAATTAAAAGGTTGTTTGTTGAAAAGACAATTCCCCCTTTATTTTCCAGTTATAGCACAGAAAATATTAAAAACATCTTCATCATTTTTTTCACTTTGGTAATACTGATAACGTTTCTTGCATTTTGGTATTTAATTGGTTGCATCCAAACATCTCAACTTTTTGTTGGTACAGTAATGGTTGTTTGGAAGGAATCTTAGTTAACCTTGGGCCCAAGTTGTCAGAGCCTCTGCATCACATTAAGAAGTTTCCAGGTTCTAAACAACATGTCATCCACCTTATAAAGGGTTATGTGCTGGTTATATAAAAACCTGACTTAATTACAGGGTTCCCTCGAGTACACCAGGACAATCTCTTGACTCGTTAAATCTGCCGAGTCAAAAGTCTCAATGGCCTTAGTATACAATGTTGCTTGAAGTTTCGTTGGGTGCCAGCTCCAGTTAGTAAAAATGTATTGGTCCTTTCATTGCAAAATGTTAAAAAGTAACACTATTTGAAATTAGGTTGCAAATTAGCAAGACACATTTGAGACTTTACAATGTATCTTGATTACATTTTGCAATTAATTGACACCACACATTATCAATGTTTTAAAAACAAAAGTGAGCCACTATGGTTGCAAATTGCAACCTTCTAAAGATGGGTTGGGGGGTTGATATAGTTCCTGCCACCCTTATTTTTTACACTTTAGGGATGGAACCGGTATTTGAAAAACCGGTTTTTCTGAAAAACTGCCATCCCTAACGTGTTCTAATTTGGTTGGCGTTGAGTATAGGCACTAATGGATATACTTACTTTTTCATATTCTTGATAAAAAACTCAACGTAATGACCTATTAAAAAATTTCAATTAAACTATTAGAAATTTAAAAGAATACGAATTGCAGGATAGTATAGAGTTAATCCAACGAGCTTGGTATTCTACCCTCAGGGCCGGATTTTAAAGATTTGCCGCTTGTAGGCTACAAAACGCCTGACTTGAAATAACGAATTTATTTGTGTTTATGGTGTTTTTCCTTCTCCCACTTCCGTTGTAATAAGATATCCCAGATATAGTTTTCTTGGCTTTTTTTTCTGTTTACCTATTAGTATCATCTATGTACCTTTACATTCTAAATCGAAAGCGAAAAAATAGTTGAATTTTTTTAAAACTGATCACCATTTTTTATATGCTACTAAATATTAGTACTATATATACGTTTTCAGTTTACGCATTAATGTAAATAAATTCGCCGCTCTAGGCTACAGCCGCCTATTTAGAAATCCGGCCCTGTCTAAAAAGTTGAAGTGAGGATATATAAAAAAAGAGGGTTGTACATTCTTACCGATTGCAGGATAAATAAGGGATCCTAAGATCATAATGGTAGAGTAAGAGAAAATCATCATAAAGTGTGAAAATTACTTTTAAAACTACTTATCAGCTAAACACAAAACACAAGCCAAAGCCAACAACACACAAAAAAGTAAAAAACATGGAACGTCGACAGATTAGAATCACATACATATTTCTGAACTTATTAGAATTAGTTTTAGCACAGCCAATCACATTTTCATTATTTATGCTACTTTTTAGTAAGTATTATAAGAAGAGAAGACAAAATGAAATTTTAGTTTCTCAATTTAGTAGCTATTTTGAATTATTTTTGAATATAACAGGAACAAGGTTAACTTTTTGACATCCAAACCAAAATCGTAAAGTGAACTTAATAAAAAACGAAGTGAAATGATTTTGTTTGGTTTGTTTATTTGGGAAATGCACTTTTTGACATCCCTAGACATTCCGCATCAATCGTAAACCCGTTTGAACTTAATTGAATAAAACGAACAGGCTGAAATAGATTTGTGTTTTCGTTGTATTGTTTATCTTGCGGAAAAGTGCGAACAACGAAATTATGTCTCCCATTATGCTTTTCCAGCTATTCAACCAACCCTGCTTTTGCTATTGATTTATAAATATCAAACATTTTAGGCAAAAATGTTAAAGGTTTTCTGTAATTTATCATCGCAGGCTCTAAAAAGTGCGTAATATAGGAAAAAATATGTTTTCCAGTTTTATACTTTTGCAGTCTTAAAGTGAACCTGTTTTTTTTCTATTTTGGAAACAACTATAAGTGACCTTAAGTAATTATTAGTAAATTATCCATATTTGTTTTCATTATTCTTTGTCAATCCAAGTAAACAATCAATGTTATCAATTAAAAGGATCAGACTAGTTGATCAACTATGGGCAGTGAAGTGTTTCTGTTTATTGTAAATGCTTCATAGTTTATAAATGTATTTTTAGAATTAGGAAATTTTTAAAGAAATTATAATTAAAGATAATTTAGTTTTAAAGAAATAGAACACATTTTATTATGTGAAGACCTTTTATTTTGATTCACCTTTTATTATGTGTAGCAATCAATATATTTTTTATGTTTCTTTATTTAGATATATCTCACTTAAAGAGTGTAAGCTGTGTTTCAAACAGTTTTTCGACTTTAAGCAAGCCACTATCAAGTGCCATTAAAGTTTCCCATGGAAAAACAGCCACTTTATTTCAAGGATGTTTAAAGTAAGAATACCACATATTATATTAGAATTTCATGAATTTAAGGTACATGCCTGTATTTCCGAAATACTCAGGGCCGGATTTAGATTTTATGCGCCCCTAGGCCAGTGTTTTTTTGTCGCCCCCTCTTCACACCATTGTAAGTCTGTGTCCTGACTACGACATCAAATGCCACAAATGCAACAAAACTTGGTGACTTGGTAGAGTCAGCCATGCTATTGCATTACTTGGCGCCCTTGGCGGTCGCCAAGTTTTGTTGCATTTGTGGCATTTGATATTTGATGTCGTAGTCAGGACACACCTAAGGAGGGAGAAATTTGACCTCAGAAAGGTCTTTGTGAAGATAATTTGTATTTTATTCTAATTCATCGTGAAGTAAAATTAATTAAATAAAATAATGAGAGAATCAACTGTTTCTAAATTTTGGTATATAAGCTATAAATGAATAAGACAACGAGTTATTAAAATTAGTTTAAACCATTTAATACTCATTATAAACTTAAAGATATACATATACACTACATTTTACTCAAGTTAAACTGATATTAATATACAAGACTTAAATTTTCTCCCAATAAATCATAAATGTATACGAAATTGGTTTAAAAAAAACAACATTTATACGAAATTGGATTTTTTAAAAATCATAAGTAGTACTGTATTTGAACTCAAAAAAGAACTTTTTTAAGTGTAACTAGATTAAAAAAGAGCGGGTAACAAAAAAAAAATTACGGAAAGCCACTTGATAAAAACAAAGGACTTATAGGGTTTTTTTATAAATGATGTGAGATAGTTTTTTCTTCAGGTCAGTTTATAAAACCTTCCTTCTTGCTTTGTTCAAGCGAATGTGTCTATGATTTCCACACAAATCAGTTTCACAAGTGAATGAAGTGACATCGTCCATGTCCCCGAACTCTGTTTCACAAGCATAAGAAACTGACGGTAAACTGTCATTGTTTTCTAAATTATTAATACTCACGTTTCCATACTCCGCTTTGGGTGAAAATGAAAAAAGGCTGTTATTTTAGGAACCTTTCTTTATGATTTTTTCATTTCTGTTGTCTTTTTCTACACGCTTTTTCCAAACTGTGCCCCACTAAGTTTTAGTTTATTACTCATAGTTTATAGTAAATGTAGACACACACACACCACATACACTCTTAAAACAAAAGAGTGAAATCCACTCCTATAGGGGAATTGCATTTTCGGCACAGAAAGGAGTGGAAATTAACTCAGACTGAGTTAAAACCGCTCGTTTGTTTTAAGAGTGTACGGTATTAGTACCAACACGAAAACGTTTTTACAAATGTTAATAAACTCACGTCTTTGGCTTTGCATAATAAAATTGACAACACTGCAACATTACGCAACAACACTCTAGTAGTCTGGTACTGCCAAGACTAAGGCGCTATGGGGATTGCTAAAGGCCCGAGCGGGTAACTTGTAAACAATGACATCGTGCACGCATCACCTATACGAGGAAGGCGAATGGGACTTTTATTCGTGGAGAGCATGTAGATGTAAACATGTATTGTAGTCTATAACATTTTATGGAAATTTTCTGACAAAAAAATGCAAAATAATTTTGCGCCCCTCATCATGGTGTGCCCCTAGGCCCGGGCCTATTGTTAAATCCAGACCTGGAAATACCTCTTGTAGTTCTGGTGTCGAATTATTAATTTTTTCTGTTGGATGACATAGTAGTCAAACCTGTTTCTTTCAAATCCCAAAGAACAGAAAAATATTTTGAGTTTCACAGTTTTTGAGTTTTACTTAAAATATTAGTTAGGTAATAATTGTTTCACATTACTAATCTACCCTCTAAAACTCTTTTAATGTAACATTTGGTTCTAGTTAATATGAAATTCAAAACTTGTTGATTAATTTTAACTCTTCATTAATTTTTTCTATTATATTTAAATACAACAATTTTATGTATTGTACATGGAATAATTCCTACTAATAAATAAATGCTTAGGTATGGCATTTGTGCAAGTTAGATCTGTTTTCTCTTTATCCAAAGTCTGTCACAGCATACAATGTCAAGATTGGATTATGTTGCATTAGGTATCAACCTTGCGACTTCACCGGTATTAAAAATTACGAAGCACATAACCATTGAAATGTGTTCCTCCAATATGGTGTTAGTTTAATCAAAGCAACAACATCATACTTTATCGATCACTGTCTCTTCTTGGATCGTGAATCTACTATTCTTAAAACCAAGAATTAAGTTTATAACTTTTTTCAGATGAATGAGTTTTCGTTTTGCCAAAACAAATAAAAATAAAAAGTAGACACTTGCAATAGACATTAGTAGACAAAATAACAAATAAAAAGTTTTAAAATCCTACTGGGTTTTTTCGAAGAACTTATCCCTATATTTACTGCTGGATAAGTTAGCAAAATTGAAGTCTTTTATTTAGTCACGCACAATTGTCAGATTTCTGACTTTTCTTCAGGAACTTTGCTGTGTTTGGTTGGTTGGTTTGGTTAGCTGGATTGATGCTCCACACGAGGTGTGCATTTTCCAGACGTCATCCGTATAGGGTCACAGAAGAAGGAAGATCAAAAGCACGGTTTAGGCTCCATCTTTAAAGATGTTTAGAGGATCGTAGGAAGTTGCAGAGAGCTCTAATCTTGAGTTTTGCGTCACTGGACCAGTGAACAAGCCAGTTGTAGTGAAGAGGGATTTGTCCTAAAGCATTTCTCATAGCTTCACGCTGGGCTTCGAAGTTGACGCATTCCAGGATTAGGTGCTCAGGTGTTTCGACTGGGTAACCGCAGCCACACAAGGGGGACGGGATGAGGTTGAATCTGTGTAAAGTGGCGTTGAGGGACGTTGCTTTGGCCGAGAGCCGAGTGAGTTGCACGTCCATTACTCGGTTTGGAGAGAATTGGGCTAAGGGATTGTGAGAAGGGTTTATCCAGGGATGCGTTTGGGCGTACTTAGTTTGGGACCAGGATTCGAGATACGAGCTTGAATATTTCTGTTTAAAAGATGTGCAAATGTCTTCGGGGGATACCAGGTTTTCAATAAAGGTCTTGTTGATGGCATTTTTCGCCGTGGAATCTGCCAACTCATTTTCGGGTATTCCCACATGAGCAGGTACCCAGATGACTTCACAAGACGCCGTGTTAGCAGCATAAACCTTGAGCTTGTTTCTTATTAGCAGGGTGATTTTAGGGGATTTCCTGTTGAGATTTTTAAGAGCGAGGATGTTAGACTTGCTGTCGGAGAGGATAACCGATTTTTTATTTGGACATATGAAGTATTTTAGAGCAATGAAAATGGCAAGGCCTTCGCTTGTAAAGATGGAGTTTATGTGTGGCACTCGTCCCGATATGGCTATGTTGTCCTTTAGGGAGGCAGCAGCGACATCAGTAGTAGCTACGTCAGTTTTGGATGCATCTGTGGAGATGATGAGGGCGTCTTCCCAGTTGAGGGATTTGTGTGCGGCAAAAAGGCGACGAATAGAGCATGGTGGCAAGTCAGGTTTCTGAAAATCAAGCTCGTCTGTAAAGAAGGAGGTATTCAGTGAGAATTTTGAGGGATCGGTATTCAACAGATTAGCAGTGATAATGTTCCTGATGTCGATATTAAGATAAGCAAGAATCGAGCAGAGGCGACCAGTGATAGATCCGTTATGATCCAGAGGCGGGGAATTAGCCACATCCTTAAAGATGATGTGCAGAGGCGAAAGGGAACCAAGGGCAAAATTGCGGATGCAAAAAATATCCGTAAGCAGGTTATGGCGGTCAAGGAGAGATGTTTATCCGGCAAGAGCAAGGAGGATAGGGATCGGAGTTCAGCGAGGAAGCCCCGTGGTGACCCGAAGGGCAGCATGGTATGATGCTTCCAGAGATTTCCTGTCCGTATGGTTCGTATGAACCCAAGTCTTGCAGCCGTATTCCAGGATGCTTCTGATTGTGCAGTTTGCGATTTTGATTAGGTGGTGGGACCTAGCCCCCCAGTTTTTCCCAGAAATCACTTTAAGGATGTTTGTCCTCTGAAAGGCTTTCTTCTTCTGGGATTGGAAATGGGACTTGAAAGAAAGGTTTTTAGAAAAGTTGATGCCGAGGACTTTAAGGGAGTTGACCCAGGGAATTGTGCAGCTATCGATAGAAAGGAGGAAATTAGGCTGAGTGCGCCTTCTAGAGAAGTTGATGGCCTCGCATTTTTCAGCAGATATGCACATTTTCCACTCAATGCACCAGCGTTGGATGTGGTGGAGGGCGGACTGCAACTTTCTTTGTTAAACAATGTCCCATTGAGCGCCCTGATAGTAAATAAGGATGTCGTCGGCAAAAATCAGGCACTTGACGCCGAACGGCAGGATCTTAAAGATGTCGAAGAGGTAAATGAAGAATAAATTCGGGGCCAGAACGCAACTTTGAGGGACGCCCCTGTTACTGACGATAGGGGACGAGGGAGTGCCCCGCCATCTGACCTTAATCGACCTTTCGAGAAGGAAGTTACTTATCCACAGAGCTGGGTTGCTACGGATTCCGAGTTGCAAGAGCTTGAGAATCAGACCGTCGACCCACACGTGATCATAGGCTCCTTTGAGATCGAGAGAGACAGCAGCTATGAATTCCTTGTTTTGCAGTGCTTTTTTGATATCGTGAAGAGGATTGTGTGGTTCATTTCGCAACCACGAAAGGGTAGGGCACCTATATGACGTGATGCAATTTTTGGGGAGGACAACATGATGGGAACAAACCGATGAAGAATCATCCTTTCCATGATTTTCGCAATAACTGGAGTTAGGGCAATTGGCCGGTATGAGCTCGGAGAGTCGTGAGGCTTGCCCTTTTTATGTATGGGAACAATGATTGTCTCCTTCCATTCAGGAGGGACAACCCCTGAGCACCAACTCTGATTGTATATGGTGAGGAGACGTTCTCTCAGACTAAGAGGAAGGGCTTTGAAGAGCCTTGCGATAATTCCGTCAGGCCCAGGCGTGGAATTACGCGTGGATTGGATTGCACGGTGCAACTCGTCGATTGAGAAAGGGAGGTTGAGAGGTTCACAGCATTCGCCGCTGAGATCCAAAGGAATGAGTTCGGTAACTTTGCTCTTTATTAGAGTGGTTACGAGGCAGTTGGCTTGGGCAAGAGGAGAGGTGACAAGAATGCCGCCCACTTTGAGTGTGTTAACGGACAACGGGCTGTCGGGGGATCTGTTGCTAACACTTTTGAGAATGCGGAAGATCGTGGCAGAGTTGCCCGCCTCGTCGCAGACTTTGTCCCAGTAACTTCTCTTTAGTTCTTTGATGTGCCTACTGAGTTGTGCGCTCGCTTTTTTGAAATGGACGTGAGTTTCTCTCGAGAGATTTGTCCTAGCAATTTTTAGAAATCTACGCTTTTTTTGGAGGAGATAGGAGCACTTGGTGGTCCACCACGGACACTGGTTTGGTGGTGCCCTAAATTTGTCGACATTCCTTGACACAGTAGATTTGCACATATCGATAAAGAGGTCCAAGTTGACATTATTGTCGGAATTGGCAAGACGGAGGTCGCTCTCTATGTTGCGCCAGTTGTGTCGGAGCTGAAAAGCATCAGACTCGCTGTGGCTACCGATTGTTAAAGAAATCGGGAGATGATCACTATCGAAACTGTCACAAAGAACCTTAGCGCTGAGATCATGGAATAGGCTAGCTGAGCAGAGGGCTAGGTCGATTAAGGAAAAGGACCCATTAGGTGAAATGTGAGTGGGTTCTTTGTCGTTTATGAGGATTAAGTCGTTAGATTCGATCCAGTCAACCAGGATGTCCGCACCTGGAGAGTTTCTGTCGCCAGCCCATAGTGTGTGTTTAGAGTTAAAATCATTGCATATAAGAAGTGGGGGGGATGTGAATCTAATGGGGGGGATGTGAAGCTAATGATATCTTGGAGCCACTTGTGGCTAAACCTACCTCTGGGGGCATAGATATTGACGATGGACAGATAGTTATTTTTGTATTGAATTTTGATACCCATGATTTCGTTAAGGGGGTCTGAAAGATTTGAAAAATTAATTACGGCTACCTGAACTTTTTTACTGACAGCAATTAGGAGACCGCCACCAGCTTGAGAGCCTGGTCTGTCCTCGCGAAAAATGATTTTGTCTGGTATCGACATAGTTCGGGTGTTTTTAAGGTGGGTTTCTTGAAGGATGAGGATATCAGAGGATGGAAATGAAGGATGACAGACCCAATGTTAATGTCCCAATTATTAATGATACTGCGGCAATTCCACGAAACAATTTTTAAATGGTTGAACCCTATAGCCAAGAGAAAAAATAAGACGAAATGGAAGAAATTAAGTTTCGAGGCATGGGTCCCGACTCGGGGATTTAATAACAAGAGATTGCCACAGGGAACAGGGTGCTTTATGACGGGAAGGTTTGTAGGGCGCAAAATTCGGGTCCGGGGGGGGGGGGGAGAATTCCATAACGGATTGGTCATCGTGTGAAACGTTTCTACTAGAGCTATGTTGACTGTTGTTCAGCTTTGCTTTTTTGTTGTATGTAGTGGTAAGGTGGGTCTCGTCCCGTTCTTTCCTAAGGGATGGCACGCTTTTTGCGCTGTGCGGAGGGATTTTGACCGAAGTGGAAGAGTTTGCGAACACTTTGTTTTGCGACTTGAGATTGTCAATGGCTGCTTGTTGAAGTGCAGCTGTTTGTTAAGACTGTCTACCTTATGTACGAGCCTTTCAAGGATTACAGCGCTTGGTTGTTGAGGACTTGGAGTGGCAAGAGCAAGAGCTTCCACCCGCTGAGCAATATCTGCTACGTTCGATAGTGTTTGCAGTTGTGCGGCCGCAAATTGTCAAGCCTTTGAAGAATGGGGGCGATTACTTTATCGACCACCTTATGAATTTCCCTTTGTAAGTCGGTTTTCTCGTGCCTGTCAAGGGCTCGCCACTTTGGCGTAGGATGATGTGTCAAGAACTGACTTATTATAGCGGCTTCTAGCTTCTGAGAATGAAAAGTTGTTCTCCTCTTTGAATTTTAGAAAATTTGCTTCTTTGGCCCTGGCTTCGCAACCGGCGAAGTTGGCAGGATGGGTTTTTTTTACAATTGACACACGCGGCGGGGTTCTGGCAGTTGGGGTGGGAGCCCTCGCAGCCGCAGTTAATACAAATGTCTTTGTTGCAGGTAGCCGTTGAGTGGTTGAAGCAAAAGCAGCGACCACATTGCCGAGGTCTGTCGAAAAATGGGGAGATTTTGTGACTTTCGTACCACAATTTGATTGTCCTTGGGATTTGGGACCCTGCTATGGTGACGAGTACGAGCTCGGAGGGTTGGATGATTTCGCCGATTTTTTTTGGTAAAGCGTCTAGCCTCGATGATGGTTACGGGGTTCGAAGATTCAATCTCTTCTATGACCTCAAGAAGAGGGATATCGGTGGGGATGTTCCTGAGTAGAAATCTTTTGGAGACACACTCACGTTGCAGGGTGCACTCCACAGGAACGTTGAGGAGATTTGTTAGTTTGCATACTTGAGCGGCACACTCGTAGTCAGAGGTTTCGACTACGATCTTGTTGGCACGGGTGTATTTCAAGTTCGCGATTCTTTTGTGGGCGCGAATTTTTGATTCGAGATCCTTTTTTAAGAGTAAGGGTTTGTTTTTAGGGATCCCCCCAGACTTGTTTTCAATAAATATGACGAAGTTTTTAGATCCATTCTCAGACGCGTTAGCTACGATTTCTTGCACAGTTAGGTCCTTAGTGAAGGTGAGTTGCGCCATTATGACGGTATCATCCTTGCGGGTAATGTCAAGGGGAGGTGGCCGAAGCAGTTCCTGGGCCAGCGTAGATGAAGTCAGCGGCAACCAGGGAAAATAAAAGTAAAAAGAACTTACAGTGGGTGCAGCCGGCTTAGACCGCGTTGAAGACGGGACGACTGCCTGACTTAGGCAAGTAAAAGAAAAACAAGGAAATAAAGATACAGAGGCAGCTGATACGTGGTACCGACGCTCAAGCGGAGACACGTGCTCCCAAAAACTTCATCAACGTTTTCAAATTGATATTTTATTATTTAAAATACAATAGTTATAAATAATGTTTAGACCGCATTCACGTTGGTTTCGACTGGCTGCTGTGTTTGTCCACAGCACAAAATGACAAAACACATCCAGGGTTCGAAATTCAGAGTTGCTAGTCTCAAAATGCAACAATTTTTTTCGATTTTGCGACAACAAAATTAATTTAGTCATAGTTATCTACAGCGACTGCAGTTTTTAAAAAAAATCTTCAATACTAACTTTTTTATATTATGGTTTCCAAAATTTCTCCAAAAATAATTGTCTTAAATTCAGAAATCTTCACTGATCCAAAATTTTTCAAACCATCGCTGTGAACATATAATCGTAAAAATTCGGCAGTCATAAAATCGCTCTACATCGATCTACAAATTTCGAAACTTCATCGAACTTCATAAAATCTAACGAAGAATGAAAAATCTAATGAATCATGAATAATTTTTTAAACATTTATTTACAACAATTTATGAGTCAAATAGTAATTTGTGAATCAATTTATCAATCTATTATTAACTAGTTTATGTAAATTAATTAGTAATAATTAATATATTTTTATTTTCCTGTAAATTAAACTGGTGATTTTTTTATTGTAATTTAATTTGTTAACATAAACTATGCATATCGGTATGCATCATGCTTTAATATTATTTAAATGAATTAATTAAATAAAAAATTAATTGATCTTTTATACATTTTTCAATGTTAATAATGCAAATATCTTTAGGATCGCACAAAGCAAAAAAAAAATGAGATTACTTCATAAAATTATGGAAAAGTAGCTTTGACACGCAATTTAATTGTAAAATTAACATTTGTCATTTTCTATTTATAATTATAAAATTATAGTTTTTTTTATTTATTTAGATTCTTTTATAGTACAAGTATATATTGTTAAAAAAATAATAATTTAACTCTCGAAAATGATACATTTAATTAGATAAGTAACTTATATAATGATAATAAAATAAATACAAAATGGTAATTACTTACCTTATTTCGCAAGAAAAATAACTTATTTTGGAAGGTACATATAACCTACTGTGTACTTATTACGAAGTTATTCGAAAATGATAAGCATGAGAAAAGCAAAAAAAAAAAAAATTATTTGTGGATAAATTAGCTTGCTCTCTTGAAAAATACATCTATATTTAAAAAAAATAGAAAGGATTGACTTGAGATCACGGGAGACCGACTTAGCTACCGCCGTAGGGTATCTGGCTCTGGCACTCTGACTACTAAAAGATGGAGATACACACGACACAAACAAACAGTTGCACAACAATAAGGCTCAACATCCAATAAGACCAAATTACAGTCCTCTTTTCGGGCCTCCTGTCCCCTCAAAACTTCAAACCCTCTCTACTTTCGTTGAAAATCACTTTCCCGTCCCTTTTTTTTTTTAAAAGAAAGAAAATATACTTCTTATTTAGGGTTATCAAATTCACGATAACGGATTCCCCCACACAGAACAGAAAATCCTAAATAGCCATGTCTAGACGGTCTTTTGTGCCGTCCACCATCCAATGTAACACATGGGGTGGGAAAATACAAAGAGTGCCCTTCTTCAAGACCAAGACAAACTTCGGGGGCAGAAAAAGATAGCTGATAATCGGACCACCCAAACCCATTTTTAGAGCCCAGAGCAAAGCTTGCCAGACAAGCTTGCAATGTCCTGTGGTCTGTCAAAGAGAGGAAAAACAGTTAGAATGCCGACTATCCAGGACCGATTCTTAAAATGCAACTTTCTGCTATAAATTATTATTTTTAATTACGATTCTGGATGCATTTAAGCAAGTAGGCCACAGTTTTAGGACCCAAGACCGGAATTTATGCTATTAGGCGAATCTCAAATTTTGAGCTAATTCTTAATCGATAGTTAACAATTTTTAATTATGAATAAATTTTACCTAACTGTTAGCCATTCATTGTTTGATTTTTTTAGTAGGAGAAAGTAGCGTAAAAAGTAGTTTTTGACAGTTAAAAATAAGTTTCTTTTGGGTTGTAAAGTATGCAAAGATAAAATATAAAAGAAAACTAGTTATGCTGCCATAAAGAACGTTTTCCGTGTTACATATTTTGTTCTACAAAAAAATGTCAGCACTAGGGTCTTTTTTTTGTCTTACATTTTTATTATATTACGATAAACTTAAGCATTAAGTTCACTTTTTCAAATTTTGTTGCCAATCATTGTTATATTTGTTATAACTTAGATACATGAATTGAACTTTGCCTCTGACAAGTTTGGTTTCTTTCCTGCTAATAATTTTTTCATGCGTAAGAGGATTTGCAGAATAGTTATATGGTACCGAATAATAAGAGAGAGAGAGGACCGATTTTGTTTTAAAAATTTTTCTTTCATAACTAATGCACTGCATTACTGCGCACAGCATGCTATAGATTCCATTTATTCCTAACAGGTTACATACGAATATTACTTTTATTAAGCCTCTCAACTGTTACATATAAATAAATGATTAACTATTGCTTATTTATGAAAATGCAAGGTTTTGCATTTAATATGGTGAAACAACACCAGTGTAACTACTAGAAACCCTTATTCTAGTGAAATCAAGCACTAAATTTTTAACAGTGTAAGACAATAGATCATAGAGAAAATATTTCCCTTTATATACGCTCTAAATCAAGCACTAAATTTTTAACAGTGTAAGACAATAGATCATAGAGAAAATATTTCCCTTTATATACGCTCCTGTCTGAAAAAAAAGGGGGTCGCTATGTCATCAAATTTCAAAAAGTTAACCCATTTTAAAATTTAACAATTAGGTAAGGTTATTAGTGGCTATATTTTCGAGATAAAGGTTGGGAAAATAGGCTTATATTGGCTTTTAAATGCAGTGATTTTCTATCTTTTAAAGAAATATAGGTTTTCGATTAAAAAAAGGTTCGAGATTGACAGATTTGAATGTATTAGAGATACATATGGACCAGCCCTAGGCCACGAAAGCTGAAATGGGCCCGGCAGGCCTTGGTCCAGTAATGGGCTGTTGCGCCGAGGAGTTTTAGAGTTTAGAGATACATATGGGTTGGTGGTAGGAACAGACCTCTTGGGTATTAAGGGCACTAAAATAGCTGCCGCTGGCGACAATTTAGACGACTTAAGTGACTATTTTGTAGGTAAGGGCCTGTGAATACTTTTTCCGGAAAATTTGAGCTAAAAGCGGCTATCTATATATACATAAAAGGCAACTTCCGTTTGTTTGTTTGTTTGTATAAGACACGAGATCTAAAGAACCACGCAACAGATCGTTACGAAATTTGGCATAAAAATTCATCTCATCTCCGGAACAAACATAGGCTAAGAATTTTTCGAATCAGACCATCCCTTCTATCGTTTTCGAAGGTTTTTATTCGAATTTTCTGAAAAAACTACACCACTTTGGCTCAAATCCGATCTTTTTTTACTTTCCTGATGCCATCGGCTGAAAAAATTAAATAAAACTTTTAACGAAAACATTTAAAATTGAAAATGTTTATTTTATTCTGTTGCCATTACCTTCAGAAACTAATTTCATTATTTGAAAAATAATTGACATGTTTCAAGTGACGTAATTCCGCCAGTCTCCATTCCCGGATTTTGTTGTGGGTTTATTTGATGTGATTTTTTCATTGATTTTTCTGTTGACTGCATGTATGCATATTTAAGCAATAAATGTATAGTTAAGCTATTACTGAACTATGATGGTTAATAAAGGCCATCGCACTAGAGCTGCATATTAGTGTTTTATGTCTTTATTTTTTCGCCAAATACGTTGCCAAACTCGCCAAATTATTAACTAAAACTCGCCAAATGGGCAATTTCTTTTATAAATAATTTATAATCTGGTCGGTTGTTCGAAGGTCATTGTGTTAGAGCTGTATAATTGGTGTGTTTGTAGCTATATATATTTTCTTGCCAAATTATTTCCCGAAACGCGCCAAATGAGCTAAAAGGTTTTATGTATTTATGAGGGAATTGTGATGACATTTATGAGTGCATTTTATAGCGTATTTTTTATTTTGGAATTTTAAGGCAATGAAACGGGATTTTATACTTTATAACGAGCGGGAACAATAACATAAGTTTATGATCCTATAACAGGTTATATGGTACACATATTTGGAACGATTTGATAATTTTTAATCCGTGCGAAGAACGGGTATAAATTTGCTAGCGTTATTATTGTATTTATTTTCATTCAATTATTATTGTATTTATTTTCATTCAATTATTGTACATATCTGCATTGATTTAGTACTGTATACATATGCATTGAATTCTTAATTTTTCAGCATTTGTATTGAATTATGGTAGAAATTTGTACTGCTTATATTGTATTTATATCTACAAAGTGTCCAAAAAAAGTTAATTTATTATAAAACTCCCTTGAATTGCGTTAAAATAAATATTTGAGACCCTTTTAAGATTTAGGTGTTTTTCCATTTTTAATTCTTACTGATTATTTTTTACTTGAATATGTATTCTTTTTAATTTGAGCTTCTTATCAAAGGTATTTTTGAAATTAATATTAATCATTACTATATCCAAGTTGGGTTATTAAATGGAAAATTACTGGGTAATCTTCATATCTTATGTAACTAAAATGAAAGAAAAAAATAGTTAATTTGACTGTTAAATTATTTTTCCACCTCTACCCGTGCAACGTCGGGTATAACAGCTAGTTTCAGCATAAACTGCTACTTTATCAACTACACAGGGTATGAGGTCTATGACAACTCTCTTTTCATTTTGAGAATGAACTACGTTGCGTGGCCAGTCATAGAGTGTTAACAAACAGCACTGTGAGCTAATCGGAAAAATACTGTGAAAGCCTGCATAAAACTTTTATTTTCTTAACCCTATCATTACCACAGGCTTGCCAAGAGTAGGTAGTCACAATACAGAAAACGCTCCAAAACGAAAAGTTTACTGGTGCTGAGTGTTATCTTCCAATTCGACATGGTTCGATCGTCGGCTCCGCAGTCTGCTTGTATGGGCGCCTTTTAGAAGCGATAACGTTAAATGTCATTTTTACTTGGTTCTAAGTAAAAACCTGACATTTACCCAACATTTTTTTAATAATATTACTCTTATGGCAATTCAATGTTACTTATTTGATTTGTCTTCAATGAAGTTTATAGATTACTCTTATTTCTAGGCCTCTTCTGGCAACAAACGCCCCAAACCTTAACCAAGAAAGAACCGTCACAAAGTTCTCCTTGAAGACTGGCAAAAAGAAGTCCGTGAATGCAGTCCTTCGACGGTTCTACAGACTCGAATGCGGGTTATGGATTCGACGTAGGGCAGGTTGCCACAGCAAGCTGCATAAAAAAGATGCAAAAACCCGATACAACTTGCAACAACATGTATTCTGCACCAGGGTACAATGCATTACGCTGGATAAGATGATAACCGATTATCACAAGAAGCCAAAGTATTACATTGATGATCCTTTTGAGCCTTACCAGAAGCGCAATAACTTTGATTGGGTTCCACCTTACAGGCCAGGAACAAGTTAGTTTTTTTGAGGAATGAATTTAATGAAATGAATTGTAGTGTTGTTTATGTTAAATAAAATATACTGTATCACCTGAATTTTTTAATTTATCAATATCACATTGCATTAAAACACTCAAGTAAATTTATTTACATTCATCACCTGTTTAGTGAATTATAGCCAAATATTTTGTTCAGGTTAAGCCTAGGCAAACCTTTTTTGGTAACTCAAACTTTTTGCCATTGTTATTTCTGTCCAATATCGGCATAGAGTTGTATTATTTTTAATGAATAGGGCATTCACTACCATCCAAAAGGCTTACACAAAGGAAAAAAAAAGATTGTTTATGTTCAACTGAAAATGTGTAGTAGTTGGATAAAGACAGTTCTGGGAAAACAATTAAGGGCAATTATAGAGTAAATGTGGGAAAAGATCTCAGGCGGTATGGTATCGAATACGAATTTCGACACTGACATCTAAGAAACGGATTGGTCAGTCGGGGTATTAAACCGAGACTGATAATAAAAATTGAAAGAAGTATTCTGCCGTGGGCAGGTAAACTGCAGTAACTTCCATAATGACTTGGACCATTGTTGCAAGCACTCAATTAGTCTAACAATTAAGAAAACATACTGGAATTTTTTCTATTTGAGATCAAAAATGGTACAACTCATTGTTGCGATTACTGCAGTTTACCTGCCCACGGCAGTATTATGTTCTCCAGGTCAATGTAGAAAATCGCAATATATAAGGATCAACATTATTTAAAGTGCCAAGTTAAAGATTTAATTTTATATCAATTAAATTTTAGAACTTCAAAATATAGCGAAAAACTTTGCTAAAATGTCTTGATCACTTTTTTACGAAAAAATCGGTAACTGAATCTTATGTTGGTAACAACTTGAACTTTCTGTTGGTAACAACTTGAACGTTACCGATATGAAAATTTGAAAGAAAAATTGTTTTCTTATACTTATTTTGTTGTAAATTTTAATTCTTGCAACTACGTTGGTGTCTTCATGTCCACAAAAACTATCATTTAATATGAAAATTTTTTATATAGTTCCTGAACAAAAGGATGATGGTGATGTTGTACCCAGAAAGTTAACAGCGGGATTTAACATATTTATAAATTAAAAAAAACCTCTTAATTCCTTTCAATTTATGTACTTTTTTTGGAAAAAGCTTGATATTTTAGTGGACTAGAAATTACTAACAAAATAAAATCTAAATATATAAAGCGTGCATAAGCCGACCTTCCATACTTTTTTTTCAAATTAAAACCTGTCTAAAGTCAGAAACCCTATTTCAAAATAACTGCCGCCCTATATACGGCCCGTGCAGCCAAAAATATCCGATGAATAATACCCCGTGTAGAGGGAGTGCACTTATATATGCTCCAAAGTTCCAACTCTGCGTACGATGTCGCCGGGGCCGTAGTGAGCCTAGTGGTCAGCGTCTCGGGATCGGAAGGTCCTGCGATCGAGTCCCGGTACCACTGAAGACCTACCGAGTATATGCGGAGTACGTGCTCGTTAAATCTGTTGGGTCCGAAAGTCCTCTAAGTTCCCATACCAAATCAATACCTCTGGGGGTGACAAGCCAATTCTGGGGATCCTCTAGTTGGCCTCTGTCTCTAAAAATTAGATGGATCCACTTATGTGTGTGTGTTGTCTGTTGTGTCTGTCTTACTTGACGAAGGTTTATAAGCGGGTCGCTGACCAAGCACACAAACCTGAATATATATGTCTACCTACCAACCTACCAATGATGTCGCCCTTAACGGTTACGTCGGCTTACTCAGGTGTCGGTTCGTCACTTGACTGTGGTTCTAAATTACGACACCCGTCGCAAATAGCCCGTGTAGCTGTAGTGCGACGATAATTCAAACTAAGCTAAGCAGATACCCTAGTATAAGTCGAAGTTTAAAGAATAGAACGGATATTTTGGGCGGCAAAATAATTGAAGCTGTTTGAAAGGCATCAATTTGATGCGATACGCAAAAATAAATCGCACTTACGCACTCTTAAATGGGTTTTTTAAAATACGAAACGTCTCATCTTAGCTTCCACACCACGTTTCTAACGTAAAAAAATGTAAGGGATTATAATCGTTCTGCCTGTCCATCACACATTTTCACAGCCCTCGACAAATGTCATACGTAAGTATGATGCGTCAAATTGAAGCAAAAAATCAGCCTAGGTCACATTCCGAAAATACATACATACATTCATACATACATACACACACAATAAAATTTTGGCTTATGACCGATCAGTGCGTTGCTATCTTTAAAAATAATTATTAAGTACGGAAGATTGGCAGACATAAAAAAACTTTAAATTAAAAAAATGCAATTGAATAACCAGGGATTGGAGTAACGCGTTACTTGTAACGCCGTTACTTGTAACAGTTACTTTTTTTAGGTAACGTCCGGTAACGCCGTTAAATTTTTTAGAAAGTAACTGTAACTGTAACTTAGTTACTTTTAGCGGTAACGAAGTAACGAAAAATTGCGTTACTTTCCGTTACTTTCCGAAGGCTTTCTGATGCTTATTTTGAAATTCCACTCCTAAGAAGGGAACATTTCCAAACTTTCGCATTCCCGAAATATGAGCTTTTCTTGGGAGGGAAAAAGCAAAAAGCATTTACCATTTTGGCTGCTACTACCCAACGTCAGAATATTAGAATAATGAGAATAAAACATTTCAAAACTTTGAAAGTTGCATTTATTTTTATACACAACTAAAGTTTCACAAATTCTTTTTGTTTTATTACATTTTATAAGATTTGTTAATGAAAATAACATAAAACAATTGGCTTGAGTTTGCAAATTTACTTTTAAAATCAAAATATAAAAAAATCACAAAAATAGAATACATCCTAATGGCAGTTCACAAAATTAGAATAATGCGTAAACAAATAAAATAAATTGCTCTTACAAGTTTTATTTGCAACTAATCAGTATTTGGTTGCATCGCCCCTAGCTTTTATCACATCTCGCAGTCGATCCGGCATACTTTCAACTAATTTTTTACAATGATCTTGGCTGATATCATACCAAGCACGGTTAACGAATTTTGTGAGTTCGTTCTGGTCCTTTGGAGCCAATATTTTCAGTTTTTTCTTCATTAAGCCCCATATATTTTCTATAGGATTTAAATCAGGTGAATTCACGGGCCAAGGAAGTAGTTGTACTTCATTATCTTTCAGCCAAGACAAGGTGGCTTTCGATGTGTGACATGATGCGCTGTCTTGTTGGAAGACAAATTCCCCTTCAAATAGATCTTCAGAGGCAGGGATCATATATTTGTCAAGAACGGACTTGTACACTTCGGAATTAACAGTTTGCCTTTCAATACACAAAGCTTTCCTAAAGGGGGTATCACACGAGCGTTTTCCTCCAACCCAACTCCCAACGCATTTTTCTCCCCCCAATTTCGGCCCCCACAAAGTTGTTAAAGGGTTGCCAGAGTATGAGAAGATTTCTCTTTTCCGACTGTCATAACTAAAACGATATCTCTACAGTCGGCGACAATTTATTAAAAATCGGACCTTTGGATTGATTTGAGTTTTATTTTATCGCATGCTTAGGATTTCTCTTATAATTATTAATTTTTCTTTCACCTTATTTTGTAATAAAACAAATAAACACTGAGAGATATAAGTTAAAAAGTTTTATTTTCCCAACTATAGATTGTTAAATTGCGTTGAGAGATATTTTGAAGGCTATAAAATTGTTGGATTTTTGCTTAAAATTTCAAATATTTTTTTTACAAATTTTAAATCAAAGCTGATATACAGTATAGCTTTCACATTTAAAACAAAAGAGGCAATTTTACCCATCTACTTTACATATTATAGCAAATGATATATAAAATTATTGAATTAACGTAAGAAAGTCCTTAAAAAGTAGCTTTTTTCTTACAATTAAAGTTGAACTAAAAGCTGTGCTAAGGATTTTTTTCTAAGATATATAAATAAATCTTAAGTGGAATTGGCCCTAAGTAACAATTTCCGTTTAAAAAAACCCTCAACTTTTCAACATTTTTTATCGAAAAAATAAGAAGATATGAGTTTTATTTCCTCTTTGTGTCAAATAGCTTATTATACTTCAGATTGAAAATCAAAATATCGTGCATGTAAAATAAATAAACAACAGCTTGGCAATTTGGCGCAATATGACCTGAAGATTTGGCTTCAACCAAAACAGAGCCGTGACGTCAGTGTAGCGACAGTCACCGATTCACCTGATTGGTTGTTGGGACCAAGTTGATCAACTCCGTCGCGATGAAACGACAGAGTTGTAGAAAATTTCTCCAACGCCTACGTCATAGCACGTGGCAATTTCCACCAATCATGGTTCGAACAGAAGTTGGGTTGAGGGTTGGGTTGGGGAAAAATCTCTCGTGTGATATGGCCTTAAGCCATTGGCACTGAAACACCCCCAAACCATTATTGATGTGCTGAACTTAACTGTGCGTTTTAAGCACTGTTGCTGAAAAGCCTCTCGAGAAAAACGCCAAACACGGTGACCTTGTGGACCGACAGACACGCAAAATACTGATTCATCACTGAAAAGTACTTTGCCCCAATCTTGGGTGCCCCAAAGCAGCCTTTTTCGGCACCACAACAAACGTGCCCTTTTTTGTCTGGCACTAAGGAATGGCTTTTTCTTTGGTACACGTGATCGAAAGCCGATTTCAAGTATTCGACGTCGTGCTGAGGTATCAACTCCTGATTCTCGCCACTTCCTATTTATGAAATTCACTGACCTGAATCGATGTTTTTCAGTAATCCTTTTAGACATCTCTCTTGCCTCTTGGTTGTTATTCGTTTGGCACCACATTTTTCGCGAGTATATTTAAATTTATTGTTCCTATAGTAGTCCTGAAGAATTTTACTCACAGTTCCTTGAGAGCAATTCACCTTCCTGGCTATTTTCTGTTGAGTCAGCCCCTCATTCCGTAACGTTAAAATTATATTCTTAGTAAGAATAGAAATATCTTTTTTTCGGCCCATTCTAAGCAACAACAACGGAAATTTTGTTTTCAATCATGGAACAGTACTGTCACTACTTCTAATACGTCGCTAGTTATATGAAATTTCAACACCACGTGGACCAATCACGTAAATGGACAAATATTCTAATTTTTTGGAACGCCTTTTATCATTATTCTAATAATATGATCTTTTTAAAATTTGATTTTATAAATTTGTATTTATTTTTATGTTTTGTGTAAACAATATATGGTTGATAGATATCTTTAAAATATATATGCTAACTTCAAGGAGGCGTCTACTTTGCATATTCGGTAAGAAATCGTGTCTTTTTGATGAGAAAAACTCAAATATTTGGAATATTCTAATATTCTGACGTTGGGTAGTAAAGACGTGACGACTGCTTTCAGCCAGAATTGTTAAAGTACGAATGTTACTCCTTGCCTGTTTACCTTTCCAAGTATCACATTATAAGACCCGTAATTATAGGCTTCTACCAAAAAGAAGGGGTTTGAAATAAATCACGCTGACTGTCAAGCAGGTTGTCGTTCGGCAAGTTTCGACCAGTGCAAACCCCTTTGTGTTTCCTGAACCTGAATGGGTTCTACAACAATGACCAACAATAAAGTGTGTGTGTGTGTGGGGAGAGAGAGGGCACGTTCACACCTATTTCTTGGATTGAACCAGGATTGAAATTAAATAAAAAATATATTAATTATAATTTCAGCATTTTGTTTGTGCTTATGTTTCGTTAATCTTGGTTTTCTTTGAAAAATGGTAAGATTTCTAAATTTCAATTTTTCTTATAACTTGAAATTTCAAAAAGTAACTGTGAATCGTTACTTTTCGTATTAAGTAACTGTAACGCGTTACTTTTCATATTAAGTAACTGTAACTGTAACAGAGTTACTTTTTTGATTAAGTAACTGTAACTGTAACAGAGTTACTTTTTAAAAGTAATTTTCCAATCCCTGTGAATAACCTTAGTCTACTCAACGACACTAGGTGAGTAATGGCGTCAAATTGCCACATACCGGCCATTATCCTTCACGATAAACAAGGTAAAATCCCAAAGGTTTGGTTTACATAATGAAATAAAATTTCAGTTCCAACCAGCAAACGTTATCAGAGAGTCTATCAAGATGAGGTGTCTCCAACCTGTCAGTCAAACGTTGGGGGAATTTCACAGTTTGCTTTACCTTCTTAAGACCCGAGAAAAATCCTACACGTATATTCTTAATCTAAACATACTTTAATTACAAATATATGCTAAAAAGTATATTTTGCAACGTAATTTTTAAAAAAAGTTTTAATAGTCACTGAGAGACGCGCCTTAAGCTCTAAAAATACACATTTTTTGTGCTATAAATGCAAAAAAAGGCCGTATCACTTATTTGTAGTTAACAGTTCATTTTAACATTGTTTTTAATGCAAAATGCCTTTAAAATTAACTACTAAAAGAACTTTTTGAAAAGTTTGAAAAAAATTTAAATTAGTTTTTTTACGAACTCTAATATCGTTTGACCCTCGTTCAACTTCATTTTTTTTTATCGAAACAAATGACTGATACCTTTAATCAAAGGCTGAAAACTGATATTAGGATCTTCTTCTATCGGACCAGGTAATTTTGGAACTAATTAACATGTTAATTCTTTGTGGGGAGGTTTTAAAAAAATTCTCCAAATGCCAGGTCGCAAGAGGTTAAGTTACAGAAGCCAAATTATCATTTATATATTATTATATTTATATTATTTTATTATATATTATTATATATTTTTATATATTAATCATTATTATATTTTTATTTATTTAACTATTGTCATTAAATCTGGCGCGCTTGCAGTGCCATCTCGCGTCATAGAATCAAAATAACTGCTTCCAGACGATACTGTTAAGGTCAGCACACCACGAAAACACAAATTACCGTCGAAAGGGCGCTGGGCGAATGGCGCGCTTTTTTGCCCTTTCTGGGCTAAAATATGTTTTTAACTGATTTTCTTTACAGACATGTAGCACTATCTCTCGATTAAAAGATTAATATTTTAAGATATTAGGGCTGTCTATATTGAGAGCACTGACCATATTGGACTATACGTTATATATATTTCAATTTTTTAGGGTGCGTTAATGCTCTAAGCTTTTCAAAAGTACACGAATATAGAAAATTAATTAAAAATTTCTCACCTGTATTTTAGCTTTAAATTTTTGCATTTGCTGCACTGAACATTATAAACTTTTTATACGTTCTATGACGTAGTTAACTTCCGGATATGACGTTTTCAGCACAGAACTTGTTTAGGAAGTTGATGTTACCGATCTGACATGCATTTCTAGCGTCTTTTTGCATTTTCCGGTCAATATTTATATAAAATAAAACATTATTCTTATTTAATTAAATACTTGTTATTTTAAAATATAATTGAAAATTATACAAAAAAAATTAGGCATAATATGGATAAAATACACTAACTAAAGTAGTATTTATTCAAAAGTGTATTGGTTATGAAAATATAAAACGAAAAAAAAAAGAAATATAAAGCAATCAAATTGATGAACTTGCTTATTTGGAGTTCACCAATTATTGTTCTGCTTTTTTGAAACATAAATTGAAAAGTTTTGATATTCTCACATAACCAAGTTCACTGCTCAAAACAATTAGGGGAGCACTTCGCATATTGTTCTACCCTTTCTGTCCCAACTTTTTATTTTTTATTCTAAATCTAAAATCTAATCTCTTAAAATCTAAAATTTGTGAAAGAGATTCATTTTGTTTCCAGAATGAAATAGTAAACAAATCTTAATTTTTTAAAACTAAAATTGAAGGAAAGAAATTGAAATCGTAACTTTGAATAAATAACAATAATTATTTCAAAACTTTATTTGTTCAAAATAGTTAAAATCAATTTTTATACAACTAAAAATTCAAACACGAAGAATTTAGGGTCAATTTATTTAATAAAATTGTTTCAGAGTGAAATTTATTTTACCATGTTTTCCATATTTTCATTTAAATAAAACAAACATTTTGCAATTCTTCAAAAGACATGATTCTTCCAACTTACTATACCAAAAGAAAATATAACTTTATCGAAGAATGTATATGGAGAATTTGATAAAACTTATTTGAAATAAGTGCGAGCTTAAAAATCGCGAGCTGATGATTCCAAATGGAATCATTGGGGATGAAAGGGTTTAAACCAGGGTTTGAAGTAACGCGTTACTTTTTTTCGGTAACGTCAAGTAACGCCGTTAGATTTTTCAGAAAGTAACTGTAATTTTAACTCGGTTAGTTTTATTGATGACGAAGTGACGAAAAATATCATTACTTCTCCGTTACTCCTCACGCCGCTCTTCACGGATCTTTTCGGTAGATCGGCGTTCATTTTAAACTTAACTAGTTAAAATTTAACTTTTAACAACGTTGAATTTTCATTATTTTCTCTTTTTCCGATTTTGTCACTTTTTTTAAATCTTGCAGGATCTCTATGAAAAACGGAAAAGTGTTTAAATTGTTGGATTCTTATAACTTGAAATTTCTAAAAGTAACTATAATTCGTTACTTTTCATATTAATTAACTGTAACTAATTACTTTTCATTTTACGTAACTGTAACTAGTTACTTTTCATATTAATTACATGTAACTAGTTAATTTTCATTTTACGTAACTGTAACTAGTTACTTTTCCTTTTACGTAACGTTAACTAGTTACTTTTCATTTTACGTAACTGTAAAAAGTTACTTTTCATTTTACGTAACTGTAACTAGTTACTTTTCATTTTACGTAACTGTAACTAGTTACTTTTCATTTTACGTAACTGTAACTATTTACTTTTCATTTTACGTTAATGTAACTATTTACTTTTCATTTTACGTGACTGTAACTACCTTAACGTTTACTTTTCATTTTACGTAACTGTAACTAGTTACTTTTCATTTACGTAACTGTAACTAGTTACTTTTCATTTTACGTAACTGTAACTATTTACTTTTCATTTTACGTAACTGTAACTAGTTACTTTTCATTTTACTGTAACTGTAACTAGTTACTTTTCATTTAGTAACTGTAAAAGTTACTTCATTTTAGAACTGTAACTAGTTATTTTTCATTTTGAACTGTAATATTCTTTTCATTTTACGTAACTGTAACTATTTACTTTTCAATTTACGTTAATGTAACTATTTACTTTTCATTTTACGTGACTGTAACTAGTTACTTTTCATTTTACTGAACTGTAACTAGTTACTTTTCATTTACGTAACTGTAACTAGTTACTTTTCATTTTACGTAACTGTAACTAGGTACTTTTCATTTTACGTAACTGTAACTATAGGTACTTTTCATTTTACGTAACTGTAACTAGTTACTTTTCATTTTACGTATAACTATAACTAGTTACTTTGTAAATAAAGTAACTGTAACAGAGTTACTTTTCAAAAGTAACTTTCCGATCCCTGGTTTAAATCATACGCTCCTCCAATTGTTTTGAGCAGAGTATTTGAAAAAAATTGGTAAATCTATGCAATTAGCTACCACTAAATATTCTGATTATTTAAATATTAATTAAAAATTCTTTGATGTTTAGACATAAAAACGTTATACGAAAAAGCCTCTCGCACTATCTGCCTTGGCCATGCCTCTGTGCATGGCGGTGTGTTGTTAGCCCATTTGCTCCAGTATGGGAATCAACATAACATCGAAATGAAACAAATTTGAAACGAAAATGTTATCTAGTTATTTAATTATATATTTTTGAAGTTTTATAACGCTAAAAGTATACACAAAGATGACCACACTATTTTAAAACTTTATCAATTAATAATTAAATAACCAAATTTTATTTTCCTTTCAATTTTCCCATACCTGGGGAAAATGGGATAACACGGCAAAGCAATTATTTTGCAAAAAAAAAGAAATGCTTCATCTTCCATATTTTCACGTATATTAGCTTCATTTATCACCAAATTTATGTACATATTCCATTGCTCCTTAACTACTCTACTGTTTCGATGTTTTTTAAACAAAAGTTCCAATGAACCCTGAGATTTCATGTCAAGTTTCCCAATTCTAATTGTACAGTCATTTTAAATTGAATTTCTAATCATCCTGTATAATTATAAATTATAATTGAGTGTGCTCAAAATGAAAATACTCACCATTAGATGAGAGATAGCTCCCGCTTTCAATTTGCATAGATAATTTGTTATAAGTATGCCGTATGGAACAGGTTGAAGAAAAATAACTTTCGTTCTTTGGAGTTTAAAAAATAGAACGGTGATTTTGGGAGGCAAAATAATTGAAGCTGTTTGAAAGGCATCAATTTCATGCGATACCCAAAAATAAATCGCACTTACGCGCTCTTAAATAGGTTTTTTAAAATACGAAACGTCTCATCTTAGCTTCCACACCACGTTTCTAACGTAAAATATGTAAGGGATTATAATCGTTCTGCCTTTCCATCACACATTTTCACAGCCCCCGACAAATGTCATACATAAGTATGATGCGTCAAATTGAAGCAAAAAATCAGCCTAGGTCTCATTCCGAAATTCAGTCAAAAATTCGAATTATCAGTATGAAGAAGAAGAAAAACTTTTTTTTAAAACAGAATATATTGGCTGCCAAGGGGACCCAGGCTCGTCCAGTCAACACATAAAATTATATAATGGAAATTATCAAGGAAAATTAAAAAGCACATTACAAATTACACCCAAATAAAAGGGAAACAAAACAAAAAATAACAAAATCTGGCAAATGATCTGACAGACGATACATATAAACATATTACAGAAAGGCAAAATACATGATAACTTCACTATTGATTTTACAAGAAATAACAATAAATATAATTTATTTGACAAGACGTGATATAACCATAGAATGTAAACTTTTATTTTATACCAATTGATCTCCTCTCCACTGGTCAACATCCCATCAGGATATTAAAATGTCCTTCCATTCCTGATATGAGGGTATGTCCGATTGTATACAGGCACTTAGAGGGCTTTCATATATTTCTTTGTTAAAATCGCCAGAACGCATTTCATCTGAATGCATTTATCATGACGAATGCTTTAAATGTATGCAAAATGCATCAAACATTTAAATGTCTAAGTTGAATAAATTTTTTAATTATAATATAATAATAACGCCGATCTACTGTGCCTCCCTCTCCCCTCTTCTTTACAACAATGTCAAAAATTATATTGAATTTTTATTTTAAATATTGACTTAGAAATTATTTTTTCTTAAACATAGTTTTATTCAACTACAGCATTGTTGAAATTGGACTCAGTTCAACTCCATTTTGAATAAATTGTGACGGAATATTTGTCAAGCTCAAAAATAATCCTGAATTTTGTCATATGAATTTTAACGAAGAATGCAGTATTAATTTATTAAGGTAAGTTATCAAAAATGTTAATTAAAAATTTAGATATCTCATATTCATGGATACATATATTTTATTGTATTTTTGATACTTATTTAAAATTCTCCGAACGATAAAATTGCCTTATTTAGAAACAAATGAATGCACTTTATAGATCGATAAAAACTCTTCTTGTTGTAATTGAATAAAGTAAATATTAAGATAATTTTATTTATGGGCTTAATTTTAAGTATGCATGAAAGTATATGAATAAAACCAGTTAGGTTTTGAAAAGTTCAAAACCTAAATATTTTATTCATGTACTTTTATTGTTCATAAGGACTTCAAAGCAAAAATAGGACTGATGTTACAAAATGTTTTGGGTCGCAATTGCTCTGACAAACCCAGGGTAGCTCTACAATACACAGGTGTGTGTGTCTCAGTGAGAAATTAAAATTTGTTGTCAAATAACGAAAACATTTTCATATTGAACCCTTTCTTTTTTAATATCGGGTTTTCTACTTTTAGCAATTTGAATGCGCCTAAGTGTACTAAAGCTGTTCCAAAACGTTGATAGACATAAACAAAAATCCCTTGTGCCAAAATAAATCCTTTCAAATTTCTTACATACATTATCTATATTATTAAGGTAGCTCCCTACCTTGAGGGGTCTAATTTTTTAATACCTTAAAATTAACTAATTTTTTTAGTGGTAATGATAAATAATAATGTTAAATGGAATATTTGACCAAAACAAATTAAATTAATTTTTTTTTAAATTAAAATTTTGAAGAAATTTGCCTTAAATACAAGCCTTACGCAAAACGTCATAAGTCAAAAAATAATTCATTTGTTCACTCCTTCTACACGGGGTATTATTCGTCGGACATTTTTGGCAGCACGGGCCCTTTATAGGTCGGCAGTTATTTTGGCTATGCCCGGTTTCGAACTTGGGACCATCCGCATGCAAGGCGAATGCCTTAACCGACTGGGCTTCCCAGCCCCCAGCATTGCGATAGGAACCAGCTTAGTGTCAGTTTCGTCACGATAAAACGGTTCAGAATTACTTACTAGCCACGTTAACAATAACCCTTCTCTGATTCTAGTGTGGATGTTAATTTAAGAAAAAAATATACACCAATTGGGGTTTCACATATAATAGTTCCGATAACTATCGCCGTATTTACAGTGACGGATGATTGCAGTGGCAATATTAAGCCAATTGGATTTTTCACGAGCGCCGGAAGCAAAAAACCTTACACTACCGTTTTATCTGGTGTTTTAATAGGGACCGTCAGTCTCATAGAGCTAATGCATTAGTTTTGAAATCACAACTTTTGCAAAAGAATTGTTTTGCCATGTTATCCCATTTTAACCAGGTATGGGAATCATCATAACATCAATTTAAAACAAAATTGAGAAGAAAATAACATCCGGTTATTTAATTATTAATTGATAAAAATTTAAAATAGTGCCGCCATCTACAGTATATTTTTGGCATTTTAAAACTTCAAAAATATATAATTAAATAACTAGATAACATTTTCGTTTCAAGTTTATTTCATTTCGATGTTATGTTGATTCCCATACCTTGGGAAAAAGGGCTAACATGACAAAGCAATACTTCTGCAAAAAAAAATCCGTGCTTCATATTCACTTTAGATAGCCTACTAGATTGAAAACCTGAGAGTAAAGTAAAATCGTCCGCACAGTTTTCACTTCCACCGCTTGCAAATGATCCAATTGGTTTAACATTGCCACTTCGATCATCCGTAAGTACAGCAAACATTACAAGATGCTTTGCATATGAAAAGAGCCTACGAAAAAGAATGAAAAGAAGATGGATATGAAGATTTAACTATTGAATTAAATATTTCAATGAGTTTGTTTTTGTCTTGAGTAGAAATAGAAATGCTAAATGAAAATAAAATATTTGTAGAGCCTTGATTGGTAACTCAATGCCATGTAGAAACAGAGCACCGATCATGGGATGCACAAGACTTAAAGCTGGAAAAAATACGTCATCTAAATCAAGCCAATTTTGGAATTTTCGTTTTTTAATCGTTACCTTATTCGGATAAATTCAATAAATATTCAATTACTTATAAGAAGACAGTTTTTTGCTTCGTCATTTGCAACCTGTTCGGAGATGAGGAACTCTTCCGGCTGCATGTATTTAAAAGTAAAAAGCTGGATGAACATCCCTTTTCCTCTTCTTTCTCCCAGATGCGTCCAAAGGTGAGTGGTTTCCGTTTGGGCATCCTCGATTTGAATATTTGTATTGTTATTCAGATTTTTGTATTGTCAATTTAATGTAAATTTTGAATAGGATTTTTTTTTTAATTCTGGGGAAATTTCATGGTACTTTTGATTGCAATTATTTGTCAAAGAATACGAAGTTTGCACAAAGATATTGTTCTTAGAATTTTCGCTGTATAGGGGGATAATACTTAAGTTTCGAATATTGTTATTGCTTGCTCATGTATTTAAAAGTAAAAGAGCGAAATAGAATCGACTAACTGAAAAATTTAGAGAATTTTCAGTTAGTCGATTTCGATAGGTAGTTCTTACAAGTATTGGTGAAGTTGATTTTCTTTAATGCTTATTTGTGAACCTAATATGAACACTTATTAAATTTTTCTTAAAATTTGACTGAAAGATCATATTTGTTCACAATTTCGTCTCTTGTTTTCGTTTTTTTTTATAGAATAATTAGTCCGGTCATAGATATCTATCTTTAAAAAAAAATTGCTACAGAGAAAATGCATTTTTGTTCGGAATTTAGTTATTTCGTGAAATTTTAGTAGAATTATTAATACATCTGATTAACAGGCAGTTTTATAAGTATTTGCTTGGTTGGGATTTATTGCTTTTATAGTTTATTTTGTAGGTTTGGGGATTATGATAAAGTTCCCGAGATTGCAAATAAAAAATATTGTAGATTTTTGCATCTTCGAAAAAATGTTATTTGGAATATTGTTGTTACTTGGAACTTTTATGGAATTCTCACTTAGATGCAAAAAAGTGTCCAAAACAAAAATTTGATGGTATCGACTACATTTAAACTCATCTAGTTTTAGAATGTCATGTTTTTCTTAATACAGTGAGCAATGTTAAAATCCCATTTTTTTTATTAATTTGATACAATTCAAAATCCATGTTGAAATGCTGATTGCGTCTAAATAGGCGTTACAAAATAAAAAAAGTTGTATTGTCATAATTATAAAATAATTGCTATAAGAATTGTTATAAGTTTTTTTTATAAGAGTTGCTTGCTTAAAATAAAGACGAAGTTGAATGTTAAAATAAAGACGAAGTGAAGACAAGGAACTAAAAATTTTTTTTTAAATTAATATTTTGTTACAAAAATTCTGAGGCCGATATTTTTGTACAAACAACGAATTATTTGAAGAAAAGTTTTAATTACATTTAAAAAAAACGTTTCAAAATATTAGTGCATTTGGTGTGGAAGACCACTGGATGTTTTGAACCATTGTTTTGTAGTAAATTTGTAATATTTAGACTACTTATTGCAATTTTGCAATGAGCAAGTTAATTTAGAAAACATATTTGTAGTAGTTATTCCTAAGACAGCGGTTTTCCACTATAATTTTTTTCTATTGGAACAAAACAAAACAAAAAAAAAAATTAAAACCGTATTTTAAAGTAATTTCTCAAGTAAATATTGAAATAAAATTTAATTAAAAAATGAAAATGCTGTACAAAAAGATTTTTGTATATGGGATGAGATCGTTTACTTTGCTTTATCCTCACTCAATCAAGATTAAAATCAAGATTTTTCGTCTTTGTTAAAACCTTCAAGATTTTTAAGTAGAGTTAAAACGCAAAGAATGAACAATACTTTTACAAAATCGATCTTAGTTTTCAAATATTTATATACATAATAAAAGACTATAGTTATTTTACGTAAACCTTCACAATATGTCATGAATTTGTGCTCATTTTTTGATCAAATATATAATTTGGATTTGACTCGATTTGATTATGTTGTACTTTATTTGGTTATGTAGACTTTTCTTCAGATAATGATTTTTATTTGAAATTCTCATTTATCTTAAATTCTTAAGGGGGAATAAGCCCGCTGGACCGTGGGTCTCCAAATCAAAATGTCCCAGTGTTAATCTAATTTAATAAAAAATATTTTCTAAGCCACATTTCTCCAGCTGTATTGAATATTTTTACAAACTGGTTTTTATGCGATAATTTTAGCTGACTTACAGGTCCCGGCAATCCCACTTTTTGAAATTGGTTCTTTTTTTTAAATATTCAATAAATAATTTTACAAAAAATATTCGAAGTAATTTCAAAAAGTGGGATTGTAGAGACACGCAACTCAGCTACATTTATATGTAAAAAAACGTTAGCAAAAATATTTAATGCAGCCGGAGAAATGTGGCTTAGAAAATAATTTTTCCCATTGGAATAACACGACAGAGGCACTTTGGCTTGGAGACCCGCTGCCGATCGAGTTAGATTGCCTTTAAGAGGCGTTAGTTTTTGAGAATTTTTTTGTGACGTTTCAGCTTACAACACTTTTGTCTCTGAAGGGGAAAATGAATAAAAGAGGGGTGGGGATTGCTTTTAAGAAAGACAGCTTAAATCGTGAATGATCCTAACGCTAAGTCAATTTACAAACATAACAACAACTTCTACTCGCAATCGAAGGCGGAAAAGGGATATTCAGTTCCCCTTCTATAAAACTATCTCAATTTTTTAAAAACTTTAAAACAAAATATGTTGTATTATGAAAAGAAAATAATATAAACTTAAATGGATGTCAGGTCCCAGGAAGTTATATGTATGAATTAAAAAAAACCTATTGCAAATAGCTCAAATTGTGTTTAAAAAAACCGCCTAAACCAGGAAAAATTGGAATATTCAATTATAAGAGAAATTAAATTTATAAAAAAATGTGTATTTAATGTTGCTACTAATTTGCTTCAAAACCGAAATATACTGAATATAAATATTCAAAGAAAAGACTATAGGACGCGAAATATTAGTCAAAAGATTGCAGGTTTTCGATGAATTATTTAGGAAATAAGGAAGGCTATAGAAAAGGATTTAGACTATAGAAAAGGAGAAGTATCCTATATTTAAGGATTACGCTATAGAAAAATAGAATAACAAAAAGTCAATTCTTCTTTGTGGTCTAGGAATTACCTTTTTGTACAATATGACCGTTTCTCAATAGAAAAAGGGAGGGAGAGAAAACTGCTGCTGTTGTAGGAAATGTTAGTAACCATTCAGGGTCAGAAACTTGGAAATTCCTCCCGGTTGAAACATAATAAATCTTTTAAATCAATTTGAAATACAAAATATCTTGAGCGATGGCTACCTAAACAATCGGCCCACTTAGCAAAATGCCAAAAGTATTGTTCAGGTGAATATTTTGTTTTGCAGCAAGGTGAGCGAGGTAACGATGTCAGGAACCCGTTTGCACCCTTATGATTAGTTGAGAACAAGAGTGAACTATGCTCATTGCTTATTTTTGTTCAATAATTGTATCGTTAAATGTAAAAATTGGTTAAGTCCATCTGAGAATTTCCCACTACACGTCTTCTTTTCAACATTTTCGTAGAAGAAAAAGCGTGTGCGGAAATATTTCTTTTTAGTTAGCCTCTTTTTTTTGCATTTAGCAATTCAATCTCAGCCTGTCTATGTCATAGAATGTCAAAAAAAATCAATTGATAGTGACTTTTATTTTTTAATTTTCAAACAGCAAAACAGCTTTGAAAAGATATGTTAAATGTAATTAAGCGGGAACTTACAAGTATGATGCTCTAACATGCGTCTGGCAACTAGATTAAAAGTCTTTCGAATATTTATCTAAAATAAAGAAGATAAATATTATAAATTTCCGATAGTCTGCTAGATTTAAGACACATTTAAAAAACGAAAAATACTCATCTTTTAGTTTTCTTAAACTTACTAAGTTGCTATCACTATAATGACAAAATTTTAATATTTCAGAGGTTCATGGCCACGAAACATTCTATACCTTTAATAATATCACTACATAAATTCAATTCCAAAATTAAATAATATTTGTCAGAAAAAATATTAATTCAGTTTATTTAGTTCTCATAATTCTGATAACAATTTTAAAACATAACTAACAGTATATTTTTGCCTCGCATGTTAAATAAATACTATAGAGCGGAAAAATTATTTTATTTCTTTAAACTAATTATTAATTCGTCACAAAATATTTTACTAATTATTAAACCCACAAAAGCTTTCATAAGTTTTGGATAATAATATGGTTGAGCCTTCGAAAGTTTTAGGTCAAGATTCTAATGCTCATTATTATTTCCTTTAAATATTAGTTTCGAATACAGATATTTCTTATAGAGTGGCAAACAATAGTATTTCCAGTCACAATATGCTAGCAATAACACGTTCAAATTCGATGCCCATTTGAAATACAATATCCTCGAACGAAATTAATTCACTGTAACCTCAAACCAACTTTTACTCACGGAGTCAAGGGTCAATACCGAATAGCGGGAAAAAAATATTTTTTCTTTAGTAATGGGTATTAAATTGTAATTGAAAATGCTGAATTATCTGGAATCTAGCAACTTAAAAACCCCAAGGCAAACTACCGTTTCACTTTCACTGTTACATTGAATTGACAATATCCTAACTGCCATTTTGCATTTCTGCACAAACATAATTAACCCGGGAGCAGGCACGGGCTATTGTCGACACATTTTGATAGTGATTATTTTTTTAGGGGTATATCTCTGTCGTAGATATAAATTTCGGACATAAGTTGATCGAGTGACTTTCTAACGAATTCTATACATTTGGAAAACTTTGGAATAAAATAAATAACATAAGAATGTAAGCTTAAAAAAATCATTGGGGTCATAAAATACCCACGCGCCTTTTTGCCGGGGTAAGTTTTAAATTTGATATGACAATAAATTGAGAACACCATTGTTTAGAAAGATTTGAAATTTAACACTGATAATATGACGTAATTTTTTTTAGCATATTTATCAATTTTTACAGGAACTTTTCTTGGCTTTTTCTGTATATACAATCCCTTAATTATACCAAATTCTTACTTTTGCCTTATAACAGTTATGATCGTTATAAAGTTTACAATGTTTGGAAAATTATGTTTTTATTTCTATTATAGCGTTTTGTTGTAAAACTTACGTCACCTTATAGTTTTACAAGTTTTAAACCAAAATAATCTGCTTACAAGTTTGAATTAAATGACACTGGTAAACATCTAACTATCATAATTAGATAAACATTAACTTATAACCATTATGTACAGAATATCATTGGAGCTTAGGCAACAAGGAAACTTTTTAGATAATTATGGAAAATTAAATTTGACTGAAACTTTTGTTGAGAGATAATTGTTTGAAAAAGAACTGTGAGAAAATAAATTCGTTCGCGATGGAAATGGTTCAGTTGAAAACTGAAAATCAATAATGAAACAATGTACTATGTAGCAAACCAAATTTCGGCAGAGATATAGAGACCTTTTTGGTTAATATACGAGGGCTGTTTTTTTTCAACCTCCGATGGGCTGTAGCAAAAAGACCGGTCAAGATACAAAAAAGATTTTTTTACCAAAAGTAAAGTACAATACTGCTTATTTCTCCATATAATCATCTTGGCGATTAAGGCATTTGTTATACCTGTAAACAAGCTTTGAAATACCATCTTCACAAAATGTAGCCGCCAGTGATTGGGAGGGAGTTGTGACGGTTTCGTTTAAAAAAGTAAATTTGGAAGCTTTACGTCAATTTTTTTCTGTCCTCCAAGGCACTACTAGTCCATAATTCAAGTATGGTAAACCTTTGAGTTTCCCTAAACACTTGGTCAACTCGTTGAACAATACCGTCTGTAGCGACAGACTTGCTTCCTTGGTCCCCTTCTTCATGAACATCAGTATTGTTCAGCGAGTTGACCAAGTGTTTAGGGAAACTCGAAGGTTACTCGAGTTAAGTGAATTATTGATAAGCATAATGGCTTGGATTGTAGCGCTTCCAAGTTGACGTTAAGCTCAAAGAAACCGTCACAACTCCCTTCAAATAATTGGCGGCTACATTTTATGAAGAGGGTATTTCAAAGCTTGTTTACAGATATGACAAATGCTTTAATCGTCAAGGTGATTATATGGAGAATAAAGCAGTATTGTACTTTACTTTTGGTAAAAAAATCTTTTTTGTATCTTGACCCGTCTTTTTGCTACAGCCCATCGGAGGTTGAAAAAAAACAGCCCTCGTAGATCAAATATATTTAATATAGATTGCAATTAAAAATTGAATTGCTTATGACGTTTTGTTTGTATTTGGGCTCACTACAATGCATCCAAATAAGGTTCTTCTACAAATTTTGTTTAATAAATATATTTTGTACCGATTAAAAATAAATATTTTATATATGCTCTGCATTTTCTTTATTTTAAAACAAATTTCGAATTGAAATATTCTAAAATTATTTAAAGATATTTAAATTTTATTGCTCTTATATTAAGCTTTATTTAATTAATTGCTGCTATTTAAATAAACTACTTTTAACTGGTCAAGTACTACTTATATAATATTTAATATAATTAATTTCATATACCGTCGAAGCGGGTATCTTTGGCCATGGAGGGTAACTTTGATCCACGCGTCGGAAAAAGATTTGTTTCTTAATTTCTCTTCATAAAATGATCCCATCGAAAATTGTTTTCCATTTTTGGAAAGTAGAAAACATTGCCTTTCATTACATGTAAAAAAAATCATTCTAATTTTGGCAGTACTAGAAATGACGTTTGTACTCTTACGAGCATTTAATGACAAAAATCTATTTCTTCCAACTTTTGTCTGGAACAACTAAAAAAAAATATTGAAAATAGCTAAGTAAAACAATCTATACTATTTTTTTTTTATTTATGTGGGAATGAATATTACACTATTTGTTTTAATCTAAGTTGAATATTTTTTATGCTATATTTAATTATTGGTCACTGGGAAACTTTTGCCGATGAATGCGGGTAACTTTGGTCTAAGATGTAAATATTTATATATGGAACTTTGCACTTTCAAAAATGTATGTAAAAGTGTATTCTGTTTAACTAGGTTTGAAGAAGTCTTATTTTTTTTATTATCCATTTTTGAGATGATTAAAAAAAACTAAATGATTTTAACCCTTAAAAAGATAAAGATAGAATGCAAGAAACGTACAACATTTTAAATCGCTATGTCGAAATGTAAACATTTTCAAATTCCTAATTACGAAGATATTATTATTTTTTTCCTTTTATATTAAATTCGTTTGCTTTTATAATGATATTTGTTATTAAATCTTGCTTCTAAAAATAAGTTATTTCCCCTTATTAAAATTGAATTTTATTTTTCTTTTAAGCGACAGTCAATACTGGCATTTATAGTGTAATGTCATTCTACCATGCACTGCGATGTAAGTGTTAAGTTATATATCATTTTTAATAACTATGTATCTTATAACTTTGTTATTTTTGTGTTTAAACATCTCAATATTACTATTTAATTCGATAACACAGCCTTTAAGTATGTTAAAAAGTATTTTTCTTATGTATTTCATGCTTCGACTAAAGTTACCCGCCCGTATCCGAACCGTGTTTTAATTTTTTAAACTAACAGCAATTTTTTATTAATTTATAAAATTTAACAAAAATTCTTGGAAATTATTCCTAAAAGTACAATACTTAGAATACTTAGAATGCATAATGATTTTTAAGTGTTAATATCGTTTTTGTAGTTTAATTTTTCTTCTTTTGTAAAAAAAAAATATGTTTTTGGACCAAAGTTACCCGCACTGACGGTAATTTGGCATTTTACCACCAGCTGGATCCACCCCTGTTCTAACTAGCGAACTTTAAAACTGACCGATGGCTAAGCGTTTAAGAAAAGATCAAGTTGAAAAAGTAGCCTATCGATCAATTACAATAATGCATAATATGAACCTTTCACGAATCGTTGAAAAGGTGTTCATTTTAATCATCTATCTAACCAATCTTTATTTGCTTTGATCGAAAACGATCGCTTTTCAAATGAATCGTGTCAGTTTTGGTGGCCTCGATGGTTTTTTTTTTTCTCGACCCCGATCGAAGAGGACCTTTTGATCCCACTGGAAGGAGAATCTTCATCAAGAAGAAAAAGAAAGAAGAAAAAGAAGAAGAGTTTTGTAGAAAAGAAGAAAGAAAACACCTCTTTGTGTTGATTGGGACGTCCATCACAAATTTCGCTTCCTGGGTGTTTTGTTGGGGTTTTGCGAAAATGAGTATGATTAATACGCTTGCTGATGTCGATTGCGCATTTTTAATAGGTAGGTCAGAATAAAGAGATGTCAAGGTCGTGGCAGTCCACTCAGCCGAATGAAACTCAGCCGAAACCGCAAAAAGTAGCCAACTTGGTGAAAAAGTGTGGTTGGGCTTGGCGAAGAGATCCCCTTCTGCTGATAAGGGTTTGTGGTTGCTTTTCTCCTACGAAAGCGTTGGCGATAAGAATTCAACCGAAAGGTGCTTGCAAAGCCAAATCGGAGCCGAAAGTTGTACAATTGGTGAATGCCCCTGCTCATGATGTGATTGCGAATACAATGCGATCCCCGTGCAGACCAGGAGTCATAAAAAAGGCCCCACGTTCTAAGAACTCAGACGGGTCCTGTTTCAGGCGACAAATATAACCAGATAACAGGCATTTAAAGGATGGACTTTGATGGTTTGAACTTTTGAACTTGTTCTCAATGTCTCCACCTATCTCAGTAAAAGAAATTTACAAAATAATGTTTAAATATAAAGCTATATTGAAGGATCAATATTAACATTTTATTTATTAATTAGTAATTTACATTTAGCAAAAAAACTTAATTCAAGTAGAGAAATTGTTATACTATTTTATTTCGATTGATATATATATACACATATAATGTTTCAAAGTTAAGTTGTGTTTCTTTACTTCCGTATCGTTAATTATTACTTTAAAATATCTTATAACTTGGCCGCTGTTTACACTGATAATTGAATTGTTTTGTCATAACAACTTGTGCTTTGTTCAACTTTTTCAGTCCTCAAAATTCTTTATTTGCTGTAAAAGACAAACTCTCAAATTATATGTTCATTTTGGGTGGAGCATAAAAGTTCGATGATGGGCATTTTTAATATTTAAACAATTGTGTCTATAACAGATTTTGATATCATAATTTAAATAGTATTAAGTTCATATGTCAATATTTCATTTACTTGAAAGCGCCACGCCAGCGTGAAGCGCTGTGTTAAGGCATCATGGCACCGTCGATACCTTCGCATGTTCTGTATCCGTCTTAGTCATCTTATTAACGGCCCGTTTTGGACCAATAAACGCCGTGTATATGTGACTGGTGCACGTTAAATCTGTTGACGTTCAAAGTTCTGACACCATGTACGACGTCTCTATAAGATTGCGTGGAGTCTGCGCACAACAGTCTGCGCACTGTACCGGGTGCGGGTTCAATTCCCGCCTTCGCCCTGGGTGTAATTTCTCTTTCTGTGTCAGTAAAAATTCTGTCTGTCTTACTTGACGAAGGTTTATAAGCGGGTCTCTGATCAAGCACACAAGCCGGAAATGCATGTACACAACCAACCATATATATAGTTTTAGAAGTTTTTATACGTGACGAACGACAATTGGGTTTGGGCTGAATTAACGTCGCACTAAAGCTACAAGAGGACTATTGGCCACGGACCTCATATTTAATCAGGGTCAAGTGACGAGGCCGAAACCCGAACTGGCACTTATGTAGCCGTATCGCGACTTCTTACGCGGCGTCAGAACTTAGGACTACGGCAGATTTAACGTGCACCAGTCTCATATACACGGCGTAATTTAATGAGATTTTTTTTTGCAAAATAAAATTTACTTGACCTTCAAACACATTCTAATTAACAAGCCGATAATATCAAAAGAAGTTGTTTTTAAGGGGTAGGGGGTGTTAGGAGTTAAGACATTTCTAATCGAAAAAAATATACATATGTATTTTGAACATACTCGCATTGAAGCACACTCATGTCTGCTTAATATAAGGTATCATATCATATGTACAAATCATACATCTAAATTCAAACAAGTTTTTGAAATATTTACAAAAACGTCGTGGTATTTTAATGATATTTGACCAATACTCGGCTTTTATAATTGCCCCATTCTGAATTACATGTTTTTAGAATTTATTGCTCACGAAAACCCCATTTCTATTAAACCAAACCATTCCAAATGAATTGAAATTTTTTACTATATGTCAACCATATTTATATGCTTGTTTTCAATGCCTTTGCCTAGCTCATGAAAAAAATTACAGAATAATTTTTATATAGGGAGCTATATTAAAATAAAGGATCAATATTAATATTTAATTTATTATTAAACAAAACAAGTAGGGGTTTGTTACAGAATCTGTCACTTAAACCGCTTCCACACAACATTTGTGTTCAACAGGAAACAAACTATTTATACACCTCAGAAAGAAATTCGGCAAACAGAGCCTTTAGCTAGTTGTAATTAAACATTTAAACGATAGAATTAGTTATTTTCATTAATCCTCTTTCTCAGATTTAAGAGGGATTGTCAGTCCCATAGAGCTAATGCATTAGTTTTCTAATCATAACTTCCTCACAAGTATTGCTTTGCCATGTTAGCCCTTTTGTCCCAGGTTTGAGAATGAACATAACATCGAAATGAAATAAATTTTGAAACGAAACTGTTATCTAGTTATTAAATTATATATTTTTGAAGTTTTAAAATGCCACAAAATACAGCAGATGGCGACACTATTTTAAAACTTTATCAATTAATAATTAAATAACCGGATGTTATTTTCTTTTCAATTTTGTTTTAAATTGATGTTATGATGATTCCCATACCTGGTGAAAATGGGATAACATGGCAAAGCAATTCTTTTGCCAAAATTATGATTTCAAAACTAATGCATTAGCTCTATGGGACTGACAGTCCCTCTTAATAATTAGACTTTATCGTTTGCTTAATTTGTTTGAAGTTCGAAGAATAATAATTTTATCTTTTTTAATAAATATCTTTGTGTCGTCACAAGTTACCATTTACATTTCTTTCGAAAATTCAGTCATTTATCGTTTGTTAAATTAATTTACAGTTCGAAAAATATATAATTAGTGCAATTGATGCTTTAAAAATAAAAGCGTAACTTTGCATATTTTTTATGCCAAGTTAGAATTCGCTATGCATCCTTCTTCATACATATAAAATGAACCATCAAAAGAACTCTATTGTGATATTACAACAATCCAAACTAAATTAGAGATCACATAAATAAATATTCTTTCAAAAGTTTTTATTTTTGATAAAGTTTCTTGTACGTTTAACGAAATGGCAACAGTGAAAATATTGAATAAAATAAAAATGGAATTTGCATGTTATTTCAATGTAGATTAAATTTTTAGTTATTTAAATTTTAAATAAACTTCTACTTAAATTTTTTTATGAAATTTGGAATGTAGCCTAATCTGATTTTTTGCTTCAAAATGACGTATCCCACTTGTCTGTGGGACTTGTGGATGGCAACAGTGAAAATATGAATAAAAATGGAATTTGCATGCTATTTCAATGTAGATAAAATTTTTAGTTATTTAAATTTTAAATAAACTTCTAATTTAAATTTTTAAATGAAATTTGGAATGTAGCCTAATCTGATTTTTTGCTACAAAATGACATATCCCACTTGTCTGTGGGACTTATGGTTCTTTCTGTGAAAGTGGGTGACAGACGGACAGACAGACCGACGGACTGAACGATTATAATACCTTCCACTTTTTACGTTATAAACGTAGTGTGGAAGCTAAAAAACAGGATTGGGGATAATTTTAGCCTTTTCAATGCTCAAAATTCTTCTATGTTGTAAATGATTAACACTCTCAAATTATATGTTCATTTTGGGTCTAACATAAAAGATCGATAATGAACAATTAAAGACCAAATATAGAAATGACATAGCTTGTATAAATGAAAAAAACATATGATAATTTTAATTCCATATATTCTAGATTCAAATTTGCAAACATTGATTTATTTCTAAATCATTTACAGTATTTTTTTTTGCTTGATTCTATCTTTATTTTCATCACTAGACTTCTATTAATTTTAATACTAGATGATATGTACTCTTTAATTGATTTCAGTCATTCCCTGTCAAATCAACCAATTGTCTTAACCTTGACATTTCAGAAGTGGATAAGTGGATAAGGTTTGATACATAGGTCACAATGCGAAAATCGAGACCATGTTTTCATTCCTGAGGAACTGTTGCCACTCAAGAAACATGCTCCATTGACTGTCAAAAAGTCTCAGATTGGCCGAATTCGGCAACACTATGACGTCTTGAAACAGCTGTAGAACATTTTAATGCTTTTTAAACCGATATGCTAAACATATATTTTTTTTTAGAAAAACAAGTTTAAAATTCCCAAAACCACCACTTTCAAATATCTATATTTGTTTCACTGACTGTGATTAACTATCAATATGCTATATTTCATAATAGGAGGACAGTATAGGTTTGTATCAAACTATTCGCGAAATCGTTCCATTGTAAGGCAGTGAGTTATTTAATTGGTCCTTTCACAGGAAATTTCGCTGTTGCGTATTTGTGTATAACTTGAAACAAATAATATTTATTTTTGCCGAAAATAGAAATTATAAGTCTAGCAACTTTTGAAACCAAATCTTAACTAATAATAACTAATACCTTTTAACCCTTTAATGTATGATTTTTAATTTTTGCTTAAAAAAATATTTTTTGATCTTTGATGATCATACAGTATGGGAAAAATATTTTAATAAAATCATTTTACCCTGGAACTTAATTATATATTTTTTTAAACTTTGGCATCGCCATAGACTTAGCATTGAGGATGATGTATTAAATTTGGAGAAATTGTATCCTTTTGATTGTATGCAACATAAATATTTTTTTTAATTTAAATAATTACCTTTTTTACTCTAAACATGAATATAGCGTTTAATGGATGACATATAGCTAAAGTCGCCCAACATCAAGAATATTTTAAAGTAATTTTTAAATGGATTAACGTGTGTGTTGCCAAATTGCAACAGTATGCACTAGTTGCACTAGTGGGCTAAACTTGAAGTTTATTATAACATATCGCTAAAAAAATAATGCAATTTACTCATTAAAATATGTTTATTTTGAATATTTTTTTTATCAGAGAAAGTCACAAAAAATGGTAGTAATAAGCATTTAGTTATTGGTTTCAGCTCTAGACAATATTATCAGCTACATTATACAATATGGTATACTAGCAGGAGTATAAATTATATAAATAAGTTTAAGTACAACTCCGCTACGTTTTAATATTAACCTATAAACTACTTGCTGATTTTGCAACAATAAATATGGTATGCGCTTAAATCGTCTCGTAGTAGGATATTTGTTGCGGAAAAACGAAATGGCTCTATTCGATAAATAAATCTTATTTTTAACATTTTCGGATCCTCGACAAATGAAATATTGTAGGGTAACGAGTACAGTGATTGCCTCCCCCTCACAGTGATTGGCCCCTCATTCATTATTGAAAATAATAAGATGTTAAAGCCCAAAATAGGTGTGACAAATGTTTTTAAAATTCCCGCCATTAACGTTTGCCATGTTGGCAACAACATTTTGGGCTTTAATTATTTGGGCTCTTATTATTTTCAATAATGAATGAGGGGGCCAATCACTGTGAGGGGGGGGGGGCAATCACTGTACTAGTTACCCTAATTCGTTTTTCCCCCGAAAGAACCTTAAAAATAATAATAATAATAATTTCGAAAATGATAATTAAATACTATTCGAAGAAGTTATGGTATTTTCAGATACTAATATCTTTCTAAATAGAGACAAGGTATTGTGTTTCTTTCAGTTAATGTAAAACAATTCATTATTTATTATTAAAAAGTATTTTTTTTGTTGTTAAAACGTTTGTTTTTGGAAAGGTTAATTTCCAAAAGTTTAGTAGATCACTCCTTCATCATGAAATCCCATGCCTGATCTACATCACACCCTTATTGTTATGAAAAAATAGGTTTACATTTACCTATATCTAAATTAATCACATAAAAAGTAAAACTAATTTAAGCATTTAAATTATAGCTCAGCTAATATAAAAACAAATAGTTGATAATTAGGCGACGAACTTAGCAAAATGTAACATATTATCCTCTAATTCGACATTAATTAAACTTAAAAAATAAGATTTATTTGTACACACATGGCTACTTTCGATTTTTAGCAACCAAATAGCTTTGCTCATACAACTTTGAATGGAGGACACTGGCACTAGAGCCATCCATCATTGTGACAGCCGCTCTCTTCAGTAAAATTCCCAGCCCCTTAGTGAAAAGCTAGTATCAGCTATCTTCGGAGGGGCCGTATATGTTGGTTTGTTTTCTTAAACACAATTGCTATTTTAGAGCGATAAACCAGCCAAATTGTTAGCCATATTGAAGTGCAGGATAACGAAAGAAAAATCTATGTTGAAAACATTATCGCCATAATGGTGAATATGTTGCCATGAAATTTGGCGAGATTTTGCGGTTTAAGGCGTTCGGCTGAGTTTCATTCGGCTGAGTGGACTGTAACCGTCAAGGTGCAATGGGGTCCCAACTCTGACTTTTTGTATCTTTCTCTAAGAACATTTTATTTAGTTTATCATCTGCAATTTGTGGAAAGTAATTTCAAATTTTTTTGGATTTTTTTTTGTCACGGAGACACAACTTCTAAACATTGAAATTAATGCATTACTGCATTATTAACATTAAATTTGAAGAACTTATCAATTCATATTTTTTTTGTTGTCTTATTTAATTTTATTGATTTACAATTACACTGCATGTCTATCAAGAAGAAGAATATTTTAGTAAAACTAAAACACCTTTTTTATATTGCTATTCATCACAATTTTATTTAGTGAAAATGAGTATGCTTAATGCACTTGCTGATGTCGATTGCGCATTTTTAATAGGTAGGTCGAAATGTAGGAACGTCAGGGTGAAATGGGGTCCCAACTCTGTCTTTTTGTAACTTTCTCTACGAATATTTTATTTAGTTTAACATCTGCCGTTTGTGGAAAGAAATTTTAAATAACCTTTTTTAAATATTTTTTACTTTCTTGTAAACATTAAAATCAATGTACTACAGCCTTATTAATAATTAATATTAATACAACCCCTGGCAAAAAGTATCCGATCACAGAAACCATTGACCACGATACGTTAACAAAAATCGTTATTTTCCACAAATTCAAGATATTTTTCAAATTAAAGTATTTTATTACAAAAGTTAGATTATTTTGTGTTATAATAAATGATAATACAATAAATTGCAGTTAACTTTAACGATGAAAAAATAAATTAAATAAAGTCTTCAAAGAAAAAAGTTTCCGATCACTACTTTGTGGGGAAAAAAGTATTCGATCAAGTCACTTTAATATTTTGTGGGTCCTCCTTTTTGCCTCGATTTCTGCATTTAAACGATGAGGCATGGATACGACCAACTCGTGGCATAAATTTGATGGAATTTCACTTTCTTAGATGGCTAGCCGTAGTTCTTCCATATTTGTTGGTATATTTTCTTATCAATGTTTCTTTTCAAAACATTCCAAACATTTTCGATTGGATTGATACCCGGACTATTTGCAGGCCATTCAATAGTCTTTATTGGAGAATTTCCATTTCGATTTAAGAAATTCTTGACCTGTTTACTTCGATGACATGATGCGGTATCATCTTGAAAAATGAAATCGGAGGAGTCGCCAAACCTTTCCTCGATGGTAAGAATCAAAAAATGTTCGAAAATGTAAATATACACTTCAGAATTAATTGATCGCAGCACTATACACATTTTACCGACTCCTGCGGAAGTCATGCAATTCCACACCACAAATGAACGCTGATATTTAGGTTTTTTTTTTGAGGCAATCTTTTTTGAACTTTTCATCAACTCTTCTCCACACAAATATTCCAACGCCAACTCCAGTTCCGAGGCAGATACGAGATTCGTCACTAAAAATAACCTTCTTCCAATCATCACAAGACCAGCTTTTATGTTTTTTGCACCATTGCAGACGACTTTTCTTATGTTTTTTAGTCATTAATGGTTTCGTTGTGGCTTTGCAGAAGGGAAATCCTTTATCATTTAAACGATTTCGCTTCGTACGTGCACATACCTTTACCCGATATTTCGACCACTCGCAATTAAGTTGTTTCTACGTACAACTTCTCATAGATTTGGCAAGATCAACAAATTTTCTGTCTTGCCTACTTGATGTTGCACGTGGGCGACCGCTTCGAGGAAAATTTTTGACATCATTAGTAGAGCGATATTTTTCCAAATATCGCAAGGGAACAGGCAAATGTCTGAGCAACCTTTTTTTGAGATATTCCGTTTTTTAAGCGTTTAACAATTAAGATTTTTAGGTATTTAGAGAATTCTCTCTTTAGAGCCATACTTCCGCTGATGCGAAACTAGTTTTAACTGTTAAACTACGATTCATCCTTTTATACTGTTTACTTAGGTCTTGTACGCATGCACCGAGTAAAAAAAAAATTGCATATATGACTTAAAATACGTTTCGTTTGCTTGCGATCGAATATTTTTTTCCTCACAAAGGGATGATCGGAAACTTTTTTCCTTCACGATTCCATGTATTTTCTCGTCAAAATTGTTAAAAATAATTATATTTTCTGTTTATATTTAACATTCTTTGACTAATTTAGTCATATTTCACAAAAAAAACTAAAAGGTTTGAAAAAATATTAAAATTGTAAAAAATGACGACTGATGTGAACGTATCGTAGGCACTGCTTTCGGTGATCGGATACTTTTTGCCAGGGGTTGTAGTTAAAGAACTTATGATTTCAGAGTTTATTTAAAATTCTTTTTTAATTTTATTCATTAAAAATTACACTACCTCTATCAAGAAAAATATATTAGAAAAACTAAAACACCTTTTTTAAGTTGTTATTCCTCACATTTTTATTTAGTGAAAATGAGTTTGATTAATGCGCTTGCTGATGTCGATTGCGCATTTTTCATAGGTAGATCAAAATGTAGGAACGTCAAGGTGAAATGGGTTCCAACTCTGACTTTTTGTAGCTTTCTCTACGAATATTTTATTTTGTTTAACATCTCTGCCGTTTGCGGAAAGCAATTTTAAATAACCTTTTTTTGAAATCAATGTACTACAGCCTTATTAATATAGTTAAAGAACATATTCCAGAGTTTATTTAAAATTATTATTTTTTAATTTTATTGATTAAAAATTACACTGCATCTCTATCAAGAAGAAGAATATTTTTAAAAACTCTAAAACACCTATTTTATGTTGCTATTCATCACAATTTTATTAAGTGAAAACGAGTATGATTAATGCACTTGCTGATGTAGATTGCGCATTTTTAATAGGTAGGTCGAAATGTAGGAACGTCAAGGTGCAATGGCAGCAATGGGGTACTAACCAGAGGTGCCGATCCCCCCAGAGCTAACGACGCACCCCCCTAGAAAATTATACCCCCCCCCCCCCAAAAAAAAAGAGGTGAGGATTTTTTATTTATATGGCTAATGGAGTACCTGACCAAAGTACCCTCTATAACTACATCTTTACGGTGTATATAGAAAACCTTATAGTAAAATGATATTTTAAGTACCATCGAATGGGGTAACTCAGGGCCGGATTTCTAAATAGGCTAAGTAGGCTATAGCCTATAGCAGCGAATTTTTTTGGGCGGCAAATTTCACGACCAATTAAAACAGCATTCGGCAAATAAAAATTATTATAAAGATACGAATATTTTTAAGAAAGAAAAACACATAATTTACATTAATGCGTAAACCGTAAATGTATATATAATACTAATATTTCGTTGCAAACATGGTAGCTGCGACGAGGGCAATTGCACCTCTCCTCCCGGATTTCGAAGTTGAAAGAAAAATAGTCGAACAGTTTTTTAAAAAATCACCTATTTCGCTTTCGATTTAGCGTGTAAAGGTACATAGATGATTTTAATGTAAGTATCTATTTTAAACAACACATACCACCCTATTTTGCAGCTAACCAGCTACCTTTCGCCGAAGGGGGAGAATATTGTGACAGGGGCGGCAAATCATCGAATAGCCTACAAGCGGCAAATCTTTAAATCCGGACCGTAACTTTGTCCCAAGAAATAAAACCCTAGTACTGACTTTCTTCTTAAATATTTTTCTACTTATAGGTCAAAGCCGAGTTGCCCCTAATCGAAAAAGGGAAGCACCTTTTGTTGGAATATCTTTTATAATACGGAATTACAAGCTATTTTTAATTTTCTTTAAAAAGGGTTTTTTTTACAGCAAAAGCTATCGTAATCTAATTAATTGGTAAAAATTCCGCTCAAATTTATGTAAATTGTAATTATATTATTTTTTTAAATCAATAAAAATAGCCGGACACGTGATCCAATCAAAAACGGCTTCCAATTCATTCCCTCAATTTTTAATGCATAAAAAAGTTTATCTTGGTATAGCTTTTTATCTAATACAACACATTTGACATTATCAAACAAATCAGAATTATTTTATAATGTTTACAGAGGTAGTTTCACTTAAAAAAAACCTAAAATTTAAAAAATTAAAGTTAAATATAACAAAATTCTTACCGTGAAACTCGGAATTGAACTATTTAATTGTATTCAATCACCCAGATCCACGCATTTGACACAAGACGACAAGTATTTTCCTACTGATTCTAAAGCAATCATTTAGTTTGGTTTCGAGTCTAATTTGGCGGGAAAAAGTCCGAAATATTATCTGAAGGTCATTAATTAGTAAAACTGTTAAACAAGTGGTGTTGCTTCGAATTATGGTTACCCATTCATATTCTTTGAAGGCAAAAAATATACAAAAATTGGAGCCACTTTTGATTTTCTTGCCACTTTGTGTTTTATTTTAAACCAAATAAAAATTCGCCAGAGTACAAGTTCTGAGCACCCCCCCCCCCCGGTGTTGCGTCGGGGGGGGGGGGGGCAGATAATTAGTAAGAATAAGAGTTAGCTGAGTTTTTTTTTTAATCAAGATTGGAAGTTTCTTAATAATTTTTATAAAAAAATTCAACCCCCCCCCCCCTACAATTTCAACGACGCAGTCTGCGTCGTTGACCCCCCTTTGTAGGCACCCCTGACTGTGAGAAAAGTGTCAAAAAGCTTACGATTTCCATATAATGAAGCTTTTGAAATTGATACAGTGAAAACCTTCATAGTGGACTTGGAAAAACAAATTATATTCCAAGCTTTTATTTTTCATCCCCATCTTTACCCACAAAACAATGAAAACAGGTTTTAGAGAAAAATTATTTGACAAACATATAAAAAAAGAGCGCTAAATATTTATGTGACCCACAAGTATAAATCTCTCCCCCATCGTACATAAATCTGCTTCTATACCAATCAATTTGAGTGCGTGCCTTTAAACTGTCACGCGAAATTCACATCATGATGTGCAGACCCAGACAGAATACCTATTTAACATGGGGAACTATTTCAAAGATAGAGATAGGCAATTAGACAGTCATAAATGAGATTGAATGTGGTTAATGACTATAACAATATCCGGAGGATTTGGTAACAAAGGGCAAGCAGCATTACATTTGTAAATTATACGGTTTTATAACTGTACTAGCTGTTATACCCGACGTTGCACGGGTAGAGGTGGAAAAATAATTTAACAGTCAATTTAACTATTTTTTTCTTTCATTTTAGTTACATAAGATATGAAGATTACCCAGTAATTTTCCATTTAATTACGCAACTTGGATATAGTAATGATTAATATTAATTTCAAAAATACCTTTGATAAGAAGCGCAAATTAAAAAGAATACATATTTAAGTAAAAAATAATCAGTAAGAATTAAAAATGGAAAAAGCTAAATCTTAAAAGGGTCTCAAACATTTATTTTAACGCAATTCAAGGGAGTTCAATAAATTAAGTAACTTTTTTTTGGACACTTTGTAGATATAAATACAATATAAGCAGTACAAAATGGCAGAAAAAAATGCGTTTAGGACAAAGATTGGTATAATCTGTTCTTCCAAAGTAGTTAAAATTTAAATCTCACTTTAAACTGATCACTCTTGGTCTCAGAGGTGCCGATCCCCCCCAGAGCTAACGACGCACCCCCCCCCCCCCTAGAAAATTATTACCCCCCCCCCTAAAAAAACCGGTGAGGATTTTTTATTTATATGGGCAAATGGAAGTACCTAACCAAAGTAGCCTCTAACTACATCTTTACGGTGTACATAGAAAACCTTATAGTAAAATGATATTTCAAGTACCATCGAATGGGGTAACTTAACTTTATCCCAAGAATTAAAACCCCAGTACTGACTTTCTTCTTAAATATTTTTCTACTGATAGGTCAAAGCAGAGTTGCCCCTAATCGAAAAAGGGAAGCACCTTTTGGAATATCTTTTATAATACGGAATTACAAGCTATTTTTAATTTTCCTTTAAAAAGGTTTTCTTTACAGCCAAAGCTATCGGAATCTAAATAATTGGTAAAAAAATTCCGCTCAAAATTTATGTAATTATATTATTTTTTAAAACAATAAAATAGCCGGACACGTGATCCATTCAAAAACGGCTTCCAATTCATTTCCTCAATTCTTAATGCATAAAAAAGTTTATCTTGGTATAGCTTTTTATTTAAACAACACATTTGACATTATCAAAAACATCAGAATTATTTATAATGTTTACAGAGATTGCTTCACTTAAAAAAAAAACCCAAAATTTAAAAAATTAAAGTTAAATATAACAAAATTCTTACCGTGAAACTCGGAATTGCACTATTTAATTATCTTCAATTACCCAGACCCGTCACATTTGAGACAAGACGACAAGTATTTTCCTACTGATTCTAAAAGCAATCATTTAGTTATTTTGGCTTCGAGTCTAATTTGGCGGGAAAAAGTCAAAAATATTATCCGAAGGTCTTTAATGCGTAAAAATGATATACAAAGTTAAGTTCGAAAGATTTATGAGCCAGCTGCAAAATATGGCGGGAATATCTCATTGATTCCATTGGCAAACTATAATGCGAACGTCATCAATTCACCGAAATGTTTTATAAACTGCGTGCGATTTATGAGTGTTTATACTTTGTTACAGTGATCGGATTGTTTATTGGAAATAATTGTCAGAAATCGTATCGTCTAGTAGACGCCAACGAACATAATTTATAACTCCTTTTTTATCCCTGGTGTTGCTTTGAATTATGGTTGCCCATCCCTATTCTTTGAAGGCAAAAATATAAAAAAAAAATTGGAGCCACTTTTGATTATCTTGCCACTTTGTGTTTTATTTTAAACCAAATAAAAATTCGCCAGAGTAAGTTCTGAGCCCCCCCCCCCCCGGTGTTGCGTCGGCTGGGGGGGGGGGGGGGGGGGCAGATAATGAGTAAGAATAAGAGTATAAGAGTTAGCTGAGTTTTTTTAATCAAGATTGGCTGTTTATTAATAATTTTTATAAAAAATTCAACCCCCCCTAAAATTTCAACGACGCAGTCTGCGTCGTTGACCCCCCTTGTAGGCACCCCCGGTATAACTCTGACTTTTTGTAAATTTCTGTAAGAAAATCATATTTAGTTTATCATCTGCCGTTTGTGGAAAACAAATTTAAATAAACTTTCTTTTTCGATATTTTTTTTGTCGTAGATCCACAACTTATTTTACTAATATTTCATTCCACTCTAATATATTTTGTTTGCGTTATCTTACGATTTTCAGAAAGAGTTTCTTATTCATTTTATTTGTTTGGGCACTCGGTGGCATAATTGATATTTTAAGGCAATAATATTAAGATCGCATATACAAGTACAGTATACCTAAACTATTTAGACGAAGAAGAGTTTTGAAAGAAAATTTCTTTGTGTTGATTGGGATCTCCATCACAAATCTTCTTCTTTTGGATGTGTCGTAGGAGTTAGAGGGATCTCTAGTTTCTTTTATCTTTCTCATAGGTATAATACTAAATTTTGTGGAACACAACATCACACGTTTCAATTACAACTGAATGCTGTGTTTGGCTATTTTTTTCTAAGTTGTATAAACCTTATGTGGAAATGGTTCTAAGAGGCAGTTACTGTTAAAAATCTACTTGGTTATCGATAAGAATGTCTGTGAGTATTTAAGTAACAGGAAAGTATTCAACTTTAGTTCTTTTAGAACTTCTATTTAAATAATAATAATTAAAATACACTGCAGATCTTTTGCCAGTTAAATTTTGTTATTCAATTCCAATTAAACTTATTGTCTCTTTTATATAAAAAAATTTAGATCAATGGTTTTGCTTGATGTTGTGTTTTGCAAAATGTAGTACTGGGATGGCGCAAATAAAAGTGGCCTGGGCATATAGAGATAGGAATGCATTGAAATGCTTGGCGAGAAAAACTCTTGAAGCCGCCTGAAAGCCTTTAAGTCAAAACATTACATTGTAGAACGTTTTATTAAAACAAATTCGTGGGGAAAATGTGGCCAGTTGTTTGTTAAAGATTTTAAAGGTGTAAAAGTGCCAAAAAAAAAAGAGTGCTATGCGACGATTTGTTACGAAATGGCAGGATCAGTTTGACAGGATCTGTTTTGAACATAAGTCCAAAACATTACGATAGCCACATTTTGTGTCTTGCAATCAATTTAGAATGTTTTGTATTAACAAAAAAAAGGTACAATTCTCAAGGATAAATAACGGCCGAAATAATCACTAGTGGGAACTTATTTTCCACAGCTGTCAGTTTATACTGCATTCCAACTATAGATTGTCAAACCATAGCATAGTTGCCGGCAAACAAATCGCCAAGCGTTTGTTTCTGCTTAATATTAAAGCGATCAATAGCTTCAGTTAGCAAACCTGTTTTTGTATGGGTATTTGACTTGGCAACAATTCTATATTATTCCTATCTCCATGTCGGGGCCACTTTTATTTTTTGCGCCACCCTGTATTAGGGTATGGGAGTGACATAGACTAGAGGTCAACCTTTGCCCACCATGAAATTTGAAATATTTTTTTTTATAAATTGTCTAATTTAATTTTATTTTCTAGCAAGTACAAGTATTCTATTATAAAAAATATTAAAGAACCATTACCAAGATTAAAATTGATGCAGTGTGCTTTCTCTGCTCGGAAAACATCTTTTAAAGGAAATGTGCGTGGTTGCTTTATTATTTAAAAACCACATTTAATAACCATCAGTCAAACAAAGAAGGATACTGTGACGGGAAAATAACCCCTTGCAAGTTTTTCAGTGTTTTGTTAAGTTTCTGTGAATTTCAATTTTCTTGTTGCACGAAGAAGGGCTTTTTTATGTTTATCACATGGTCCTCAAGATTTTAGTTCCGGTTGTTTTGTGAATTTGAGTATGATTAATGCTTGTTGCTGATTGTGAATATTTATTGGGTAAGTCCAAAGAGGATTCTCAAATTTGAATAAAAGATAAGGATAAAAATATATAAAGGGTATTGACCTCGGGCATTTTCGTTCTGCTGTCTGTGTAACCGTACTCTTATTTTCAACTTGCTTTCTAACCATCCGTTTTCAAAAAAATCTTTTTCTTTTGTTTGTGAATATTATAATAAAAGTGATCTATCTTTTATACTTTTCGTACACCTGTCTGTTCTTCCGATCATTTAAGTTTTTTTTTACTTGATGTTTTCTTAAGAAATTCAAGTTTTTCGTTTTGTTAGTGCAAACATTTTAATTTTAGAACACTGTCAAACTGTTTTTGCGATTTATTTTCTTTGTAATATTATTCAAAAATGAATTTCAGGATTGCAAGCTAACAAATTAGCTTCAATGATTCAAGATTAAATAGGGTTAAATATTAACACGTTGCATTTCTTTTCTTTTAGAAACAAATTCTTAGATGAAAATGAAAAACAAATCAATCCTTACGATATTTGTCTTTTTTATAGGTAAGAACACTTTTAGTTTTTTTTTCTTGACTTTTTTCATGTATAATTCAGAATTTTGATTGTTCTTTTTTCTATTTCAGTTATCCTGCAAACGTGCCACGACACACAGGTAACATATAACATTAAAATAAGCGTAAAAAGAAGGAAACTTTTGTTGCTATACTATGCCTTTCCCAAGATAACTTTAACTCTCACTATAGTAATTTCAATTCAAAAATTCATATGAGCGGTATAGTTTTTATTCAATCATTGATGCCAATGGTGAAAAGGTGGACGCTTGTGTGCTGTTCTTGCCATTTATATTTTACACCAACCTTATATAGGATTTAAGGTGCTATTTTTGTGTTGCAACTCTGTTACGTTATTTATAAAAAACAAGTAGGTTTGTTACAGAATCTGTCACTTAAACCGCTGCCACACAGCAATAGAGAATTTGCACATTTTTTTTCTTAGTCTAAATCAATAAAGGATGTCATAAAACCTACAAAAAGTGCATTTTTAAAATTTTCAGATGTTTAGTTTAGCTTTTATTTGACGTTAAAAAGGGCGCAGTTTCGGTTTCGTGATAAAACGGAAGTCACGTGTCATGACGCACTAGCATCCTTTGGAGAAAACGGCTACCGTGTGGCTGTAGAGAAAAACACGGGAAGTGCCCACTAGTTTGGTCTTTTACAAGGTGTTCTTTTACAAGGTTTTTCAACATTTCAAATTTGTGCAAAGTAATAATATTGAAATAATAAGTCTTGTATTATCTGCAGATATAAAAGTATCCATAAATTAAGAATAATAAGCTTATTGTGGGTGACGATGTATGTAAACTAATGTAATCGCAAGTTATTATGCAACAATATTCTGTCAAATTAGAGAAAAACGACGTTTAAAAATATGATGGAAAAATATCACAATATATAAACTTTAATTACTTCAAAGAATTCAGTTAAACTTAAATATCGCTATTTAAAAACTTATTTGAATATTATTTCTGACAGCTTTTTTTAAAAAAATAATTTCCAAAATGAAAATAGATAAAGGAATTATTGTGGTAATGAATTGAATAGCAAAAAATTATATTTTGACAAACTAAATAGCAAAACCTTAGATCTTAAAATAAACGTGGGCTCTGAAATAAGTTAATATGCTTTTTACTCAAATGCATGTTCTGCCAGTGCATTTCTTATTAGATTAAGCTTTACTAAATGATATTTAACAATGTAGCTAGAATTTATTTAATTTTTCAAGCAACACCATTTCAAATTTGCAAAATATAATTTAAAATTAACCTTTAAAGTAACAACAGATTGCCCTTCTTCCCCCAGGGTAGTGTTTTTATGGCAAAAGGATTCAAAATATAAAGCAAATGTACAAACAAATGTATAAACAAAAATAAATAAACAAATAAAAAAAATACCAAGTAACTTCTGTGCCATTTACTTTCATACCCGCTTAAGTACGGTTTAATATATACGTTTAAACTAAAAATACAAAAAAAAAAAATTACTGCAAAAGTTGTATAAGGTTCCTTTTTCAGGGTATGAATTTAAAGTGTTTCAATACATACAGAAAAATTTAGGGCTAAATTAATTTCTTACTTTTAATTAATAATGGTTATTAAAAAAATTAACAAAAAGTGTTTAAACTTCAACAATATATTATTTTTTGACCAAATTTAATGATATAAAATATTTTTTTTAGTTCTTTTTAGGTTAAAATAACAGATAAATTTTTTAAATATAAATTTGACTCGCCGTATTTGCTCTATTTTAATAATTATGTCAAATCTATGAAAAATAATTTTTGGTGGTTTGTTTAAAATAACTAAATACTGATATTTTACAAGCATGTATTAAACACAACTAAACAACAGTTTCATTTTATACATTATTCTGCGAAATCCGACTCCAACTTTTCATTTATCAAAAAGGAACATATTTCAATGAATGCAATCATTTGAAATGAAAGGTATAAATCCGCAAAATGTTTTCTTGTCCCTAACTTTATCTTTTTAATATAAATGGAAACATGCACTACTACTGCAATTAACTATTTAACATTCGTGTTTAAAACGAAGACTCTCCCCAGCCCTAATTCCCATACGCAACCTGTTAGAAAACACTCGAAAATCAAGCTACGCTACGGTGAAAAAGAAAGGAGGTTATGACGTCACCAGCCGACACGCCTCGTTTTCTGCAGAAGCGCGTTTCCGGCGTTTTTCAAACATGAATAACTACAGAAATAATTGGAGAAAAATTTTGTGGGGGATATATTTGAACTCCAGAGACCTCAATCTACAATTGTAGCTACTTTAAAACAATATTTAAGACTTGTGCAAATTCTCTATTGTGCTGTGCTCAGCAGGAAACAAACTATTTTTACACCTCAGAAAGAAATTCGCCAAACAGGGCCTTTAGCTAGTTTAATTCCCATTTTTAAAAGCCAAAATTAACGATTTTCATTAATCTTCTTTCTCGGATTTAACAATTAGTCTTTATCGTTTGCTAAATTTATTTGAAGTTCGAAGAATAATGATGTAATTTTTTTAATAAATATCTTTGAGTCTCCACAATTTCCCATTTACATTAACTTTCTTCCGAAAATTCAGTTACTATTTATCGTTTGTTAAATTAATTTACAGTTCGTTCGTTTGTGGGAAAGAAGGCAATGCTTGACATAATTGTAGTCGTCATCGTTCTAGTTTAGATGATAATTAGCTGATGAGTGGTTTGTTCGTGGGGTTTATAACAGCGGTTGACGTAACTGTGACGTCGCTACCCGTTTCAGTTGACTATTATCTCTTTTTCCTTCAAAATGTAGGGGTAACTTAAAATTTAACGCAGCCTCAAATGGTTCTCGAAGCTGCATCGCATAAATAGCTAGAGAGGTGATGATTAACCTAGCACAACGGATTGATATCATTTTCGTATCCACTTTCCTTCGTAAATAATTATTCGGAACAAAATAAATAAAATTTTTATTCATACACTTGATAGAAAAAACACCATTTAAGGGCGAATGACCACGGGTCTCCAAACCAAAAAGCCTCTGCGTTAATTCAGTAGGGAAATATTTTTTCCGAGACACATTTCTCCGGCTGTATTTAATATGTTTAAATACGTTTTTTTTTATAAATTTTGCTGATTTACAATTCTTATAATCCCACTTTTTGACATCGGTTTGAATAATTAGTTTAAAATTATTTATTGAAAATTCCCTAATAAAAAAAATATTTTAACCAATTTCAAAAAGTGGGATTAAAGAGACCTGTAAGTCAGCTATATTTATCATATAAAAAAAACTGTTTGTAAACATATTCAATACAGCCGGAGGAATGTGGCTAAGAAAATAGTTTTTTCCCCATTGGATTAACACAGATGCACTTAAGAGACCCGCGGTCATTCAGACTCATTCGCCCGAAGTTCTTAACCACACATTTACATAATAATCATTGGGGCTGGGGTGCCCAGTCGGTTTAGGCGTTCGTCTTGCATGCGGACGTTCTCAGGTTCGGTTCCAGGCATCGCCAAAAAACTGCCGACCTATAAACGGCCCGTGCAGCCAAAAATGTCCGACGAATAATACCCCGTATAGAGGTGCACGTTAAATATGCTCCAGCTAGAAATAAGTCCCGACTCTGCGTACGATGTCGCGTTGGGTTCCTACTTTGATGTCGGCTCGCCAATTGACTGTGGTTCTAAATTACGACGCCCGTCGCCAATAGCCCTCGTGTAGTTCCAGTGCGACGCTAATTAAAACTAAAACATAATAATCATCGACCTCAACATCAAAGTGCTGTTTTATCTAGGCGCGTCAGGACCTCAGAGCTGCCGCGTGGCTAGACGATGAAGATGGGGACAACATTCCGGGTAAAATGTGGGAGGATTACCCCGCCCACGCGACGGTCCCCAAAGACACCAGCTTTCGATGCAAGGACTATGATTATGCGGGATACTTCGGAGATACAGAGGCCGGATGCCAGGTAAGAAGGATTTATTTTATATGCTTAATTTTATTTATTTTATATTTCTTTTTATGCTTAATTAACATGTTGGCTGCCAGGATTTGAAATTGCATAATTTTATTGATTACAATTCGTCTTTTTTGCTTATGTTAAAATGATATTTTGTGTGTATATATATATATATATATATATATATATATATATATATATATATATATATATATATATATATATATATATATATATATATATATATATATTATATATATATATATATATATATATATATATATATATATAACAGGTTTGTATTGGTAATATTTATTTATCTTCAATTTAATGAAAAAGTAAAATTCATTAGATGTTTTGGTTTAGTTTAAATGTCTAACCATAGATGGCAGCACCACAAGAGTAATGATAAGAACGTATATCATAGATGGCAGCACCACAAGAGTAATGATAAGAGCGTATATCATAGATGGCAGCACTAAAGTGTAATGATAAGATGACAGCACCATAACAATAAAAACATACAGAGCATTACTACGTTCATTCTCAAATAGTAGGACGATTTAAAAAAAAAAGGAATTTACAGGAAAATGAGAAATTCTCGTTATTCCTTAGAATTTTGAAACAGAACGCAGTTATGCAAAAAATCAGACAGTACTCACTCAGTAAGGGTCTCAAAAGCAACATCATTCGAAATTATACGCTAAAATGATTTTTGCTTTTTTTATGGCAAATGATAGAGAAAATATCGCTTACTTTTTCATCAAATGTTTAGGTGATATTAACCAGTTTTCATAACAGTAAACAGTGTCTCATAATAATTATTATAACGCGAGTATTCCACAATCTTTCTACGGTTTTTAATAAATTAAATAATTGTTTTTTAATAAAACTTTCACAATTAGTAGTTACACAAAACTGACAAAAACTGACATGATCTGCATACATATGATATTTAAAAAATAATATATATATATATAAGAAAACATTCAACAAACTACATAATTTCAGGGATGCTTGTTGCATAATTTCTGCACATATTTAACAAGCAACAGTCTCCTTTACTTTCATTTTTTTTCTCCTCTCCAGGCATACCACGTGTGCTTCCCCGATGGTCGCAATGCGAGCTTCCTTTGCGTGAATGGCACAGTCTTCCACCAACGTTACTATGTGTGTGATTGGTGGGTATAACCCTAATGTTTATCATTTTTTATTCAAATTGCAATGTAATTACAAAATGAGATAATTAATAGTTTTTTTTATTTAATTTCATAACTTAACCTTTGCTCGCTTGAAGTATCAGGACTCTTTAATATTTGTATCTGCCATAAAAAAAATTTCAGTGTGGATTCATGTAATAACAATATTAATACGTAAGAGGGCTGCTATATCTGAACTAGATGATATAGATGCCTGTGTGAATGAGCGGTATATCGTAAGAACAGATATTTTTTTAAAAAAAATCCACTGAGTAAAATAAAACGAAACATCTTTGTAAGTAAATATACAAGTGGTTGCACTTAATAAAGAATTGCATTTACTTTTAACTAAGAACCTTATAAATAAATGTCATTTGCTGAACAATCTTATAAATGAGTGTTATTTTACTTTAAATTAAGATTTTTATAAATGAAAGTCAAATTAGCAGTTCTAGTTAAACATACTAAAATAATTAGTTATTAGGTATCATTTTCAATGACCTAATATGAAATATAAGGTAAATAAAAGTATTGCGATGGGGTCGAAAATCTTGTGTTTTCTATACATTATGAAGGGTGTTGATTCTGAAGAAAAAGGTTTTATACATAGGTTCGTCTGTCTGTTCATCGAAACCACTATACATCAACAGCTCGAAGTAAAAAAGACTATTGACAAATTTGATACACGAATCAGTAGTACCTGTCATGATAAGATTTTCGAGAAAATCTCGCATGCACAAAGGGTAGCTGCCATAGAACTTTTGAGGTTCTAGTCAGTGAATACTTTGTATATATAATTACCTTTAAATGTGTATTGAGTGATAATTGAAAGTCACCTAGTGTTACACGCCTCTAGTAACTAGAAGCGTGTAACACTACTACAACACTAAACTAACAAAGTAAAACTAGAGTCTAGTTTCACTTTGAATACGAGAAAAATCCAATAGTAAACTTACATCCACAATAATAAAGAAAAGAAGATGGCAGTGGGTAGGACAGATGCTATGAATACCCCCATCAGACCCAACTCGCATTACCCTCACTTGTTCACCTGATGGAAAGAGGAAAAGGGGTCGACCCAAACTAACCTGGTGTCAGATGGCGATAAAGGAAAGAAACAGTCTTGGATGGACAAGTTGGGGGATCACAAGGGATGCAGCACTTGACCGGAAGGGATGGAATGCTATGCTTGTGGCCTCATGCGCCACTTGAGCGTTAAGAGAGACCTAAGTCAAGTCAAGAGCTGCAGGAGGGTTATTAAAAGCTCTAAAAGAAAGTAACTAGTAAGACATGTTAAAAGACTTATATATTTAAAATTGAGTTATAATATTTGCATAGGTGGTTTCACTATGACTGCTTGGGATCCCCGAATGACTACCACCTCAACCTGTACCGCAAAGTGCCCTTGCCTGTACTGCCGCCAGCCCCGAGAAGACCTTTTCCCGGTCCCGCAAAGAGTCCACAGCCCCTTGCGCCGCGCTTACCACCACCGAAAAGGGTAATGTTTAGTTAATATGAATTCACATCACATTTGAGGTACACTATTGATATTAGCAACGGGCCTCAAAATAGGTCAATTGACGAGGTCACCAACGCAACCTTATATATCCATGTCGGGTCTAGGAGCTCCACAGATTTAAAGAGACCAGTGTACTCGAAGTTTGTTTATAGGAAAGCAGTTTCGTGTCCGGATATGCTCGACCGAGGCCAAAAGCATTATGCCCATTCCTATAACGGGCAACTCCTGTTCGAAAAGGGTAAGGGTCTCAATACCCTATCTGTCACGACAATCAATGCCTTGGCGAGCTGACAAACGCTTCTTTGCACGGTACAATTTAGCCATCTATGCCAAAAGCAATGGGCCATATGTGTTCACTTTGCTGAATGTGGGTTGTGACGAATGTTGTCATGACTAAGTTTGTGCAACAAATATATAACGGCAATATAATACTATCACATACTATATTCAATCAATGCCACAGGGTTGTTACGTTTCAAACGTTGTTAAAAATAGGGGTTAAAAAACAAAATTTATTGAAACATGCAATTTTTTTGCTATCTTTTTGAACATTTAATTCTTTTTTAAGTATTCAAAGTATTTGTAAAACAATAAGCAATAATAAAATAATCTGGGATTGAAAAATTACTTTCAAAAAGTAACCCTGTTACAACTACAGTTACTTTATATGAAAAGTAACTAGTTACAGTTACTTTTAGAATGTTCAAGTTATAAGAAAAATTGCAATTTGACTACCGAACCGTTTTTCAAAGAGAATCAAGTTTCAAGAAACATAAGCACAAACAAAACACTACAATTTAAATAAATTAAAAAAATTTCTATTTAGTTTTATATGGAGTTGCACTTCAAAATTGGCATCCGACAGACTTCCTCTAATGGAAGAAGGCTTGTGAAATAACGAAATGTTTCGTGAATTCGTTACAGCTAAAATTTAACTAATAACTTTAGTTAAATTTTGTTTTTGTTTTGTGTTACTTTTTGAGAAATCTAATATCATTACACAGCGTTACCTATAAAAAGAAACTATTTCAAGTAACACGTTACTCCAATCTCCGATAATAATTTTTTCGATTCCAATAAATTCGCTATTTATTTCACATTTAAATATTTTTTTATCTTCTTTAGGACAATGACAGAGATGGACCGAATTCTGACAGAGATAAGAAGAAGAAAGAGGACTTGTCTAACCCCCGTACGAAGCCAGACAACAGATATAACAACCCCAATTCAGAGAACAAATACAAGAACCCCAATTCAGAGAACAAATACAAGAACCCCAATTCAGGGAATAAGTACAGAAACCCTTTAGTAGATCCGAAATCAGAAGATAAATGTAACTGTCAATGCCCTTAAATGGTGGACTGTTTTTTTTTAAATTTAAATTCTACAACTACATTGTAAAGTGTGGAAGGTTTAAGATAGACAATGTATGCAGACTTGCCAACACTAAAGATTTAACCCCGCAATACCGGATTTGTATTCCTTTTCAATATTTCCGAAACCAGTAACAATTGAATATTTCTTACAACTGATTAAAAATTCGTAAATAATTATTTTCTTTTCAGAACAAGATATATCGGTTGCTACAGATCAATATTAAATAGTATAAGATCAATATATAAGATCAATATTAAAATATGTAGTTTTTAGGGCGAAATATTCAAATATCTATTGGATGTAGAGGGATTGAAATTTGCTTTTCGGCATTACAATTTGCAGCATCGTTGAAAAAACCAAACCCGATATTCAAAAACATGTTTATTTTTATTTTTTTCTATTCATAATTCGATATTTTGCATTCGAAATTAATGGGCTAAACATTAAAATACTTTTAAGGGCAAAATATTCAAATATCTATTGGATGCCGAGAGATTGAAATATTTATACCGCTATTGAAATCAGCTGCTTTCCCCCCCCCCCCCCCCAAAAAAAAAGTCACCATGTGTTTCACAAAGATATAATTCGGTTTTCTTTCATATATTTTTTCAGATAAGATGTCGCAAATCAATGAATTAATTTATTGTTGTATTTTGGAAATTTTGACGTTGGCAGTTGTGTAGTGTATGCCAGTCACCGCTGTTGTGTTCAAACTTCATAAGTGAGATAACTCAAAATGAAATGAAGAATAAGATTAATGACATTCCAAACTTTAAAAATATGTAAATAAAAATATCTTGAACATTGCAAAATTTCAAGATAATGTAATTATCATTAAAAGGTACTATTATCCTTCTCTTTAACTGTTTTTAAGATATTCTGTTTAATAAACAATTTTAGATGCTAAATGTGGACATTTTTTGACAATAACAAAATTTTGTCCAAAAATTGTCAAATAGCATAAGTTTTTAGAAAATTAAATATGTAAATCTTGTTTGAGTGCAATTCTGAGAGATGGCTACTGTCACTAATCAAATTGTTGATTTAGAACTATAACACTACTATCATACATCACTTAAAATCATCACAGAAAGGTATATCTAGGACATAATAGAAATGCAAAAGTAGTGTAAAATTTTAATAAAAAAAAAGAGTTGTTAATTATCCATAAATAATTCATAAGTTACTGCTAAATTCTAATTAATCATTGTAATAAATTACTTAACCATTAAATTGTTGACTAGTAACTGTCATTATTCATTTGTTAGCTATTGTTTCATTATTTTTCCAACCCCAATTAAAACTTTTTTTTGTACGTTGGAGATTTTATATTTTTTCTCTGAGCAAAAAAGTCTAGCATTCAAAATACAAAGTATCCGAGCAGCATATATTCAGCCAAAAAAATTAGTTGAACATTCAAAAATTCATTAATAAATTTATATTTGACACAATAAAATTATTTTCATAAGACATTCTTTAAATACAAGAATTTTGACATTGCTTAGAGTCAAGCTTGTATATTGTTTTTTTACTCAAACCTCCAATTTATTTATTTTTATTCAGGACATAATAATTAACTTCACTTTTAAATACTTTTTAGTATCACAGTTAAAAAAGTATGTTCAAAGTTTAGGCTATTTGGGAAGTAAGTGCATCTAAAAGCATACCTAACACTTGCTATCTTAAGTATGAATTCTCACATGTGTTAAACATTAGAATGTTCAGTTAAAAATATTTTATAGTATGTACTAAAAAAAGAGCAATATTTCAGTACAAGTGTTTTGATTTGAAGCTAGTGATTTTTAAGTCGAGAAGTTAAACTCTAAATAAAAGTAATTTCAAAATATATCACTGTATTGGAAAATAAAATCAGCCTTTCAGGTATCTAGTAAGAAACATTACCAAAATAAAAGCTAATAATTCGTGATCAATAAAAAAAGGCATGATAAAATGCAACATAATGGGAATAAAAGTAAACGAGTCATAAAATTACATCAAATAACTTTATAACGAAATAAAATTATCTTCAAAACAAAAATACAAAACATTGCTTTCTATTACATGTAAAAAGGAATGGTAAAAATAAGAGATTATAAAATGGCATCAAAAATAGGTAAATTGGGAATAGGAAAATCTATGGTTCTACTTCGTCTTGTAAACTTCAAACTTGTAGCGAAGTCCATTTTCTTCCTGAACTTCTTCTGGAACACCTTCACATCTGGAACATGAACAGAGTTTGTATGCATTAAACTTTAACCTTCCAGAAATGGGTAAAAATGTATGGTGGTTTTTACTGCATAAATTTTAAATGAAATTTATTTCAAATAACATATTTGCTTAAAAAAACAGAATTAGCATTATTTTTGAAGAGATGGTCTTAAAATCACTTCCAACTGAAAAAAGGGCATTGCGAATAAAATTTTATTATACATGAAATTTAAGGTTATTGTAAGAAAGACAGATGCACAAAATACGGAAAAAGCCAGGTCTAATGCTTGGAGAGTTAATATTAAGTTTATAAAGTAAATATTTGGGCTAGGATAGCCTGGTTGGTAGAGCATTGAACTGGCATCCCTTAAGTGGCGAGCTCGAGCACTGCCTGTCAAATGAGGTCAAAATGAACTCTTTTTAGCGCTGAAGACTCCCTGTGTACGTTGAGGGTGACTGGAGCATGTAAAAGCTTGCAATGGTCACAAAGTTCTCCAAGTTCCCATACTAAACCTACCCAAGGGGTGACAAGCTAATTCTTGGATCCTCTGTTTCAAAAATTAGAAGGATCCACTTATGGAAGGTATTGCTGCATTCTATTGTATTGCTCTCGAACATGGAAATTGGGTAGTACAGGGTGATTAAAATTAGTTACGATTTCAAAAATCGATAATTTTAGAACTACTCATCGGAATGACCTGATATTTAGGCAATGGAATTTTGTTTGGCGAAGGAAAAAAATAGTTCGAAAATCTGTTGATAGATGACGCTGTAAGGGTAATGTCAGGGGAAAGACTAAAAATGGATTCGTTAAACATAGGAATGTTGTTAGCCGACTGAAAACAATAGAGTTCAGGGTTTTTCAAAACATTTATTTGCGAAAAAACAAGAATACGTGTTTACAGCGACAACTCCAAAAAAAAAAAAGTGCTTCATGGAACAAACATCTTACTGATGATTAAGGCATAAGTTGTTCGATAAAGCACTTTTTGTCTTTCTTTTTTTTTGGCATTATCACTGTTGTCGCTGTTAACACGTATTCTTGTTTTTTGGCAAATAAATGTTTAGAAAAACCCTGAACTCTCTTGTTTTCAGTCGGCTAACAACATTCCTACGTTTAACGAATCCATTTTTAGTCTTTCTCCTGACATTACCCTTACAGCGCCATCTATCGGCAGATTTTGGAACTATTTTTGTTTCCTTCGCCAAACAAAATTTCATTGCCTAAATATCAGGTCATTCTGACGAGTAGTTTTAAAATTATCGATTTTTGAAATCGTAACTTTAATTATAATCACCCGTACATTCGAACAAGAGAAAGCATGGTGGTGGTTCTAACATCTACTGTGCCTAATGAGATAGAATTAGAATCTTTAGTGCTAGTGTTGGGAGCATATCCAACCACTGCATCACTTCAGGGATTTGGGGTTGGTACAAAATGCTTTGTAAGTAAAAGTCCGGCTTTAGCCCCCATAATACTCTTCACACAATAGACAACAAAGTAAATACTTAAAGGTATTATACCGGTTTTGTCCTGTTAAGAAGGAGCCCACTGTATAGTGAGTGCTACTTACTTGGTGATGCTGTACTTTTCTTCATCTAGTTTGGGAAAGAAGGTGTCACACTCAAACGTCTCCAAGATCCTTGTCAAGTAAATAACCTGGGGGTGCTCCGATTCCATTGCCATCTGTAAAAAACATTAAAATTATATGATTTGGGCTGGGTTTTTTGCAATAAAAAAATACCTTGTTTCAATACTTGAGACAATGGAATATATAGTCCAGATATAAAGTGTAAGTAATTAATTCTTCAGCTAAGAATTTTAAAGTAAGTAAACATATCTTAAGTGATTATTAAAAGTAGATGTTGGTTTTTAAAGACAATTGTCGTATTATTTATATTTCGATAATGTGTTTGATAAAACTTTTGAAACGTTTTAGGAAGATAAGATTAAGTGTTTTCAGTTATATTATAAATATAGCATTTTTATAGCAGCAGAAAAAAAAAATAAAAGCAAAAAAACCACGTGGTTCTATTTAGAGGTATTTGAGGTTTGCTTTGAAAACCATGCTGGGGCAAATAGCATGTTAGTAAAATTTGAATTTCTCCCAAGAAAAAGATTTAAAAACAATGTTTTTTAAACTTTTTATCAATATTAAAGTCAGATAACAAAAAGAACTCCGCTTTTGGAAATAAGAGAGAGATAAAAGACAATAGAACATGAGAAAATTTAATATGCACCAGCTCTTTCCATATACATGGTAGGGTTTCAATCATTACTATTCAAGTTGCCTTAATGTCAAAACCATTATCCAGTTCATTATCCAGTTAGGAGAACAAAATCAAAAGGTGTACATTGGCTTTGTGGAAGTTTCTAATAAGAAACCAGAAAAAAGCTATTTGAAGCATTGCTTAACAAAATAAAGTTTAATACATTCATAGATATCATAGTTAAAGTATTAGATTGGCAGATCACGTGACCTTCAATGCTAACGACGGGACGTGCATCGAGACCAGAATAAGAGGGCAAATGGGCCAGTGTTGAAACCACATTAAGGAGAAAAATACTACAAAAAAATACCGTTTAATTCTAAAATTACAAAAAAAATACCATAAAAATACTAAAAAAGTGTTTCCGTTTTTTTTAAAGTCACTAAAAAGATTCCAAAATGCAGATAGTATTTTTTTGTAATTTTAGAATTAAACAGTATTTTTTCATAGTATTTTTCTCATTAATGTGGTGACAACACTGGCCCATTTGCCCTCTTATTCTGGTCTCCATGCGCGTCCCGTCGTTAGCATTGGAGGTCACGTGATCTGCCAATCTAATACTTTAACTATGATATCTATGAATACATTATACACTAACCCTGTAAACAGACTCCCCTCCAATGACAAAGACCTTGTCAAGCTTCTCTTTAGTTGTGGGTTCTTGGAGCCATGCCATGGCTTTCTCAAAAGAGTCTGTTGTATGGTGGGCTCCTTCTACACTGCTGTAAGATGCAAACATAATAGCATAAATACGACTAAAATGTTCACGTTCACACTTTCCTGGGATTATCAAAAAATATAAAAAATTTCAATTTTATTAATTGTAGTAAAGTTATGACCAGACTCAAGTTTATCTTGAAAGAATCTTTAAGTTAAGTTTATTAATATTAAATAACATTTTAATCTTATAATTTACATATTGAATCATAACTTAAAGCATCTGCTACCATATGCTCATCTCTTTTTAGTTTAGTCTTTCTTTAAGAATTTTTTTAAAAAGGTAACTTCCGTGATCATTTAACAAGGAGAAATAAACAAAAGTACAACTGAGATTTATGTTTATTGGCGACTTTTAGGGATTCATTGTAAAAAACTAACATAGGGTTGCTATACCAATCCATGTGTAGAACTTTTACATATTTGTGCATTTTGTTGCTTGGACACACACAATCTAAATTATTAAATCAACACCGGCCCTTATTTTACATCGGTTCTTAAGAAGATACGATTTAAAAGGAACAATATATAAAAGTAAGCACAATAGGAGTGGATAGATGATGCTTTTTGGTCGCGATAGGCAGATTGTTCAAATATAAGTTATATGATGGGCCAATTATTTTTTCTTTAGAATTTTTTTCTAAGTTAATATCGGCAGCTGATGCCAAAACGATGGATAACTTTTAAACAATCAGTCAAGTCGATGCATGGGCCTAGCCCCAAAGCAAATTTTAGCAAGGAGGCAATGAATTATATTTTTAAAAAAATCATATATTGGAATGTTGTGTCAAACCTGAAAAGCAGTATGTATTTATGCATTTTTCTCATTCAGTTAGAAGTTGAAGTTTACGAAATAACAGTTTTTAAGTCAGATTACATTGTCAAACAAAAAAAATCTTCCTATAACATTGTTAACATAAATAAGATAGACATAAATAAGATAAGAAGACAATAGACAGATTATTCTTGCAGCATTTATTGGCACCAAGAACTTTACAGCCAGCTACAAATAAACTTACTTTTTTCCCGATAATATATAGATTTACACTTACGACAGGGAAGTTGTCAACACTACATTTATTCGATTGGGAAGGGGCCTCATCTTTTTCGGAATTGATTCCCAAGTCTTGCGTCCCATGATCACAGCATTCTGCTTGCCTGGAAGGGTAAATAAAAATTATCATACAAATATATAAGAAATCATCTTCGCTATGCTAGCTGCTGTGTATGTTGTTTTTGGAAATGAAAGAAAATCAATTTAAATATTTAATATAAAGTTAACAGGTAATTAGCTACGTATAAAAAATAGTGCAAAATCACATCAGGAAATAGCATTTCTTGCTTAGAACAACAATAGAGATATTTAAGTTAGTGTTATAGCTGTGCATGTTAAAGCGACTTAGTTGATGGCTGGGTGAGAGCAATACATAAAAACTTAAATAATTTTTGATCTGTGAATCTGGATGCATAATCATGCTTTATACCTTTTATCCGAATACGTATCATCCACCATTGTAAGAACTGCAAGACAAACTGTTAAATGTTAAGATATGGGTGCAATTGGAAAAACACGGTATAGTAAATTATAAAACTCTTGAAATAAATAATCCAAGCATAATTTTTCTACTAACTTTAGATCTATAATTGGACACGATTATTTTTAGAGTCACTCAATATTAACTTCTACTAATACCTTTAGAATCACGACAACTCATGGCTTTTCCACTAGTTGGTGAGTGCCTTCCTTCACTGCTCGAGGCAACTCGATCCTGATACCCCATACCAATACACACAGCATTCAACAGAAGAATAACTTGGATTAACACAGAGTCACATATAAATAAATTTGATTATGACTGTCTACTTTAGAAGAACCAAAATCTGAACTACTAACTGGGGGAACCTCCATTGATATTTCAGAAATGCCCAACATCCCACGATTCTTACGCTCGGTGCTTAATGGATTTCAATCATTTGACTGATTTTGCCATTTTGGCAAATATTTTTAATATTTTCTACATTTTCAACTTTGAAGACCAAGCTTTATTAGGAGGCCAAAAAGAAAATAAAGCCATAACCTTGAGGCAATAAGAATAATTTTCTTCATCTTGTTAGTTACCTGGGTTTTGTGTAGCTGATGTTTTTTCTGTGAAGTATGCCATTTCCTTCCTTTAAAGTAAAGAATAATTGACATGAAAGACAACACAGCAAAAATTATAATTGCAAAGAAAATGGTAGAAATCCAAAACATTTGGTAAACCAAATATATTTAATTTAACTATTACGTCCATGAGTGAGTGTAAATACAAAATGTAAAAAATAGAATTTTTGTACAACATGTTATACAGACAAAATAAATTATAATATATCGATAAATAACCAAAGCATTTGATTTTAAATATGGGTTTTACTTTAATCTCCATGGAAGTTGGCCTTTGTGGCCGATTCCCATATTTTCGCATGCAGCAGCTATTATATGCAACACCATTTTAGTTCCTTTGAAAATACCTATGGCTTAAAACAAAAATTGAACCAAAAAATTCGATATTAAAAATCACAAATTAAAAACTTTCAAAATTTGTCGGCAAGGCAATGTTTATTTACTAAAAAGTGAAAGTAGAAGTGTGTATATAAGTTCACGCTATGAATAATAAGCATGTGAAATGTGACTCAGTTGTTGTTGTTTTTATCACATCGAAGGAAAAAATATTAAAAGACAGTCTTTCCTCTATAATTATCATGACTTTTCATATACATTGTTTCAAATGTTCAGAGCCGTTTCAAAATCACAGTCCTAAAAAACCTAAAAAACAAGAAATGAAGCCCTTCAAAAGATTATATAACGAAATAAATTTGGCAACAGTTTGTTGCTACTAAATGGTGGTTGGTTTTGGTATTTGGATTGCATTTTGACTTTTGTTCGTGTTGTTGTTTACCATTTAGTAGCAAAGATAAATGGAAACTTAAAATACTATAGAAAGTTAATTATTGTATTTAAAAATAACAATTAAACCATGGCAGGCATTAAAGGTTTGTTAACATTCCTTTCTGTGTTGCATTCCATCAAGCTACAAATTAGCTTCTATAGTATATTCAATCTGAATTTCATATTATTAACAATTTACGAAATATATCTTTTTTCTTAATATAGCCCTTGTTAACTTGTGAATCTCGTACAAAATATTTCATATAAATGCCAGTAATATATTTTAAAAGAGGACATTAAAAGATATTTTAATTAGTTAAAATGTGTGATAAAAAAAACTTGTACCTACTAGTCAAATGAACTTTATGATTGAAAAAAAATCTTGAATAAATAATAAATAAAACAAACTATTATAAAAATTATAACAATGACTCTCTAATTGACAAATAATAATGTTTAATTATGAATTATGTTTTATTATATTATTACAATCAAAATTGAAGAGTACAGGGCCTTCAGGAAAAAAAACCTTCATTGTATAGGAATCTGCCTGCATCAGGCCTCTTTGGCAACGATAGCGAGTCATTGCCTAAACTGGTTTCTCTCTCTCGCGGCAACCCTGATTCATGCCAGACATGAGTCCCATGCTTGTACCGTGAGGGAAGAAGCAAGGAAGAAACCTGTTTTGTGCCGCCAATGTCTGCCAAGCAGATCTGATTACATCAAGATTCCTGTGCAATCGATGGATTCTTTCCCTGGACTATGTCATTTGGTGCGAGTTTCATATTTGTCAGTTTCCCTATTTTGATACAGTTATGATATAAATTGTCAGTCTTGTGGCGGTCATAAAAATCTAAAGAAAGTTTAAACTTTAACTTGATGATTAACACTAAAGATGTTTTAGTATGGCATTTCCTTAATTTTCATAATGTATTATAAGAATTATTCAGAAAATATTTCCAACTTTGCGCATGATACATGATGAAAGGATTCCTACTCCTTTCTGGATATCAAGTTTCACAGCACTTCATCATCAACTGTTAGATTGTGTTGTGTGCCATTCTGAAGAAGATGGGCATTTCAAGACCCATCGAAACATGTCAATTTGTACAAATTAACTATTTCTGCCAATAATCCACATTGCTTACTAAAACTAGCCTTCTTAATAAATGATTGAAAAGGATTCAAGTAATATGTACACAAAATTTAAAAAATAAATCTAAGACTGGGCCCCAAATGATGATGGATTGGTGTGTGGTAAAAAAAAATAGGCATCTGGATGGATTGGTAAAACCAGACTTCTTTCTTGACCGGCACATAATTGCAAATTTTGTAACTTTTCAAAAAGCAATAAATAATTTTTCTTTCAATCATGTATTTTAAACAGTAGAAAGAGATGTAAAACTACTGTTCCATCCAAAATGCTGATCAAGTCCAGTTTAGGACTTACCAAAAACAATCATAAGTAAGAACTGTGTTTGGGAAACATGATTATCAAGATGCTGCCTACCTCAAAAAGTCACGGTTACAGGAAGTGGGATTAGAACTACAGAGGGTATTAACACATTTTTAGAACGATTTCGGGGCCGTTTAATTAATGTTTAAAATTAAAGGACTGTTTTTTTAATTGTGCGATCTTATAGCCTTTTTTCTGGACTATAAGTCTGCATCGTGGTTTCCGAGCTTTCCGTGGTTTCCGAGAGATAGAAGAGCTTTTCGTAAAATTTCCAGGGGTATTGCTTTTCATTCCTATTCCACTACTTTCCAGAATCCATCTATCATGGTGGGTTTGCGTTTAGAAAGAGCTCTTTTTAACAAACCAAAGGCACAATAGTCCATAAGTGATACGTCAGGAGACTTCGCAGGAATATGTTGAAAAGGTATATATGCAGTACTTGTATAAAGTCTTCATTTTTTCAAGGAATGCAGTGGTACTTTTCGAAGTATGACTTGAAGCTTTGTCTTGATGAGGTTTCACTCTTTGAAAGTCATTAGGATAAAGAAGTGGAATTTCTTCTGTAAATATTGGACGTAAAACCTTCTCCTGATAGTATGATGAGTTGATTTTAACATTTTTTCCCACTCTTCTTATTTTTAATTTCCCATTGTAGGAGAAACCGGCAACAATCATAAGCCCCTTACTGAAACTTTCTTTACATTGACGGAACCAGATTTGTACATTTTTTTGGATATTTGTTTGGAGTCTTCTTTCCTTGCAGAAATAATGATTGACGGTTTTTACCTTTCCGATTAATATTGTTGCTTATTTTGCAATTAAAAATTTTAATACCATGCATTTCACAATTTTTTTGAATTCTAGAATAAGAATATTTCTCTTCGGAAAGCGTAAAAACATGTCCTTCAATCCACAGCTTGTTTACATGCGACATTTTGAACGTATAATAAATTTAAAAGTAGCAGACGATAGTTCTCATTTCAAATAATAAGCTGTTGCCAAACTTTTTATTCTAAAGCAATTATCTTTTTTTTAATTCTTTATCGAAATTGTTCTAAAAATGTGTTAATACCCTCTGTATAGGTTGATTTTCATGTCAAGGACTGTTCTCAGACAATTCTTAGATGTATGTAAAAGAGGCTGTTATTGATAGTTACTGCTACAAACCTATGCTTTTGTACTTAGCCCTATGTATAATTTTCTTTTATGTGTAGTGAATTGTTATTGCATATTGTTTTAATTGTACTAATATTATCTGAATTTCTTTACCCTGGGCCATTTTGGATGGAATTGCTTCTACATGAATGTTTTTAATATAGCGTGAGTAAACTCTTTATTTGTTTTCTTTAAACCCATTACTAAAAAACATTAGTTAAAAAAAAGTATTAATTATTGTACAATACTTCCAGCTCCAACTTAAGTATTGAAAATAAGTATTTTTGGATGGAAAATTAATTTTTCTCTTTTTCGTTATCTAGAATTCGATATTTTTGTTTGAATAAAATATTTATTTCTAGTTTGGTTGCTTTGGCGTTTTCGGGATCAGTTGGAATGACCTTGCTTGTTCTTGGTTGTGCATTGCCTCAGTATGCGTAAGTATAATTTCTTTCTAGTACAAGAATAGGGATTAACATCCAATGTACTTGAAAGATAGACCCTTTATCAACCCAGAATGCAGACAAGCATAACACAAAATAAGTTTTTACCATTGTTAACTAAAAGCATAATAAATATTTTTTTAATAATTTTTATTTTGTTCCCCTTTTAATTTTTGTTTAGTTGCAGTTTTTATAAAGATACTTTAATGTCATAAAGACCTATATGTCATTATAGTTTGATCTTCCAATCTAAATTGCAGTGATGAGTTTTTTCGTTAATGTCAATATCTTCCATCTCTCTCTCTCTCTCTCTCTCTAGAAGCATCACATATTCAAAGACATGTATAAGAGAGAAACATCGCATTTTGTAAACATTGAGAAGATTGTGTTACTATGATTTCACTAAGCATTATTTGAAAAACGATTGATTTGAAAGTTCATTTTTTACATTTTTTTTTAAAGAGATTGTTTTTTATATAAATGTTTCTTTAAAAGTTCTTAAATTTTACTCAATGTAAACTCAGTTATAAAGCTCCATGAAATGAACAAAAAGTATATTGCCACAATAAAGTTAACCACTAAATAACTATTTAAGTCCTTGGCATTCTGATTAAATATATCTTATCTATATAAAGCCCTATGCATACGTCTATTTAAAATACAAAATTTCGGAATTTAAAATTACAGCAATCCTTTTAACTTCAGGTTATCATATCTAATATGTATTGTCTACCAATAATGTTTTCAATAGCTCTGACTAACCATGTGAAATGGAAAAGCAAGCACACACGTATAATCTTGAGATATAATAGGTTTGATATGCACACTTACTCTGCTGTTTCTGGCATACATATATGAGTTATTCACAGTTATTATCATTGAATTTTTTGTCTTCGGCTTCCAGTTCATTTTTTCAATCTTCTTAATTAGCAAAATAGTAATTAAAACCTGATAAACAAAAACAGGTATAAAAACGGTAAAATCAATTGAAATATTGTGGGAAAATTTCAAAGATTTGGTAAAGAACTTTTTTAGTAGAATGTTGAACAAACAATTGAAGAGCTTAAGGGAAGAACACGCTAAGTGACATTTTTGAAAAATTTAGATTTTTGTGTAAAAGAACATGCTATTCCCTCTTTTAAGGATAAAAAGATATCCCTTTTCATAAGTTAAGTGTATTTAAGTTAAGTAATGTTATTTTCATAAATTAAGTAATTTTATTTCATTAAGTTAAGTATGTTTTTTACCTTATTCTTTAAGTGTCGTTTTTAACATATCTAAGTTAAACGATAATCGTCAGAGCTCATTTTCACCTTTTTGTCACTTAGCACGTTCTTCCACTAAGCTCGTCAATTATTACTAACTTTTTTATTTTTGCAGATAAACAATGCCCATAACTGAATAACTGTGTGTGGTTTTCTTATTGCAGAAACTGGTACCCCTTCTTCGTTATCATCTTCTACCTCCTTTCCCCCTTGCCTGTGCTCATCTCTCGGCGTTACAGTGACGACATGTCTACCAGCAGCGCTTGTCACGAGCTTGCACTTTTTCTCACTACTGGGATTGTCATATCCGCATTTGGGCTGCCAATTGTGCTAGCTGAGGCACCCTCCATGGCACCAGTTGTAAGTGATTGTTTTATGTTCTTGTTGTTGACGTGTGCTTCCAGTGCATAGCCTGGAAGGCAGAAGCTGTGCAGTAGCTTCCATTGGCACAAGGCTTTGAGTGCCCATGAGGTTTGGAAGTCTCTTTTGTGCTCTGAGATGGTGCCACCTCAAAATAGGCATGTCGTTGGAGGGGAAGCACATTTTTCTTCAGACAACCTGCACCCATGGTACTGCACTATAACCGCTCACAGGACTCTCATACTCACAGATTTAACGAGCATGTTCTCCGCATGTACTCAGAACAACACAAATATCCATGCCTTATCTGGGATTCAAACCCGTGCCCACTTGCACGACAAGTGAGGATCGAAACCACCATACCTGCTGGGGGGTGATGGTATGATTTTTTATGCTTTACTATTATGCTTATGGCAATGCCAGTAACTTCAAGTCAATTTAAATTATAAGGCTTCAGTTGATATGTACTGTAAAAGGAGTTAATACTTTGGCCCAAGGATTTTTTACTTTTAGGTCAAGGATAAATTGCCACTAAATTGAAAAGACGCCAGTATATTTTTAAAGATGCATTTACTGAGAAGTTATTAGCTTAAAAAGCTTGGAGGAAAGTTACCCCATTCAACAGTACTTGTAAAGGACACTTTAGAAGTGGACCATGCCTATTATTGCTCTAATGAAAATCACAATATTGTCCATGACCTTATAGCTCAGGAATCAAACCTCGGACTCAATGGTTGGAAGACTGATAGCATTTTGCTATATATTTCTAGGTTCTTAGTGTTCTAAACACTCTATTAATGCCGATATAAAATTTTGAAGCGAAAATGTTTTTGTGAGGCGTTTACAAGCTATTTTATGTATAAATAACTTCTGGATCAAAATTAAATGAGAGTTCTTTTTAGTTTTTACTTATCTGCACTAATTACCCTGAGCTGTTGGTAAATAATGGTATTCTGGAAGATTTTTTTTAATCTAAAAAATAATACTTGATGTATATAAAAAATTTTCATATAGAATTACTTTTGTTTTTTTAAACATAAAAACATCACTTAAAGATCTAAAGTAAACTATTTGAATAAGTAACATTATTGCAGAAAATTTCCTATAACTCCTCATGCCACCAGACCTGCTTCCTTAAAACTCAGCCGAATCAAGATAGTTTTACTAATTAATCTTCCTGAACATAACAAACAGCTTACAAGGTTATTCGAACAACTCAATTCGTGATGCATGTACTACTGTCTGCTTAAGCATTTTATATTCTGAGTTGTTTTTAAAATATCACCAAATATTCTCAATTTATTGAAAATTGTAAAGTTTAGTTTAATTTAAATATGTAATGCAAGCGTAATAAATTCGTTTGAATTTTTAGATTGTTGGACATAATTCAGTAATAATTATCAAAGGTCCAATAAATCATACTTAATACGCTAAAATGAAGGCTGGATGAAAATTCATTGTAAAGTATATTAAAGCTATTTTTATTTTATAAAATTTAATAATCATAGAGAATATAGTTTTAGAAAATACGTAAATTGAATATTATAATCGTTCAGTTTGTCTGTCACCCACTTTCATAACCGAAACTACAAATGCTACAAACAAGTGTGATACATCCAAAAATTCAGGACATCAAAATTAGAAGACATTAAAAAAATACGTGGTAAAATCGAAGTACTTCAACTATTAAAAAAACTAACATTTAATGCCCAAGCATAAGAATACAATTTTATTAGAACTAAATCACCATTATCATCCACAGACAATCGCTCAAGAAACTTTATTTTTTTTAAATAATAAATTAAGAGAAATTTATTTTTGCAACATAAATCAGTTTGAAATGATGTCAAATATATTTCACAAAGAGATTATTTGATTGTATGTTGATATGAAATGTTTTTAACGTGTAAATGTTTAATATAGAATTAATAAAGTTTGGCGGCTTTTTTTCTGTTGAACACAAATGTTGTGTGGAAGCGGTTAAGTGACAGATTCTTTTACAAACCTACTTGTTTAAAAATAAATATAATATTTTTATGTCTTGTATTATTTTCAGATCCATTGGGGTGCATGTGGCCTCGTGCTTGCTGGCAATATCATTGTCTTTCTTACAATTCTTGGGTTTTTCGTTGCTTTCGACAATGATGATGTAGATTACAGCATGTGGTGATGTCTTTTATGCTTTGTCTTTCCAGGCCACAGTTTTGTAAAAACTTTACTTAAAATGTAAAAAAAACTATTAAAAACGTAGCTACCATTAGTTCTTCATTTTTGTATGTTCGTTGAGTATAGTCGTATTTTGTCGAGTTGGAACAATTAGAAATTGGTAATAATCGTGTATAAAACTGTTATAATATTGATCTGACCTAATGTATTGAATATCAATAATTTCTACAAGTATGCTAAAGATGTAGACATAAGCGTTGATTTTGAACAACAGTTTTTATAATTTTCTAAATGTATTTGTCTTCAAGTTGCAAAAAAAAATCATTTTATGTATTTGTTTTCGTTGCTTATTTTTGTCATGAACACCAAAGCAGAGGAGATTTTAGTAATTGGACTTTCATACTAAATAATGATCTCAATGATAATGTTTGTAAATGAAAATAAATCATAACTTTATTTAATATTCACCAAAATTATCTTTTAAAAATAGTAAAAATTATAATTTTTTTAATAAATGTAAAAAAGAACTTAAACAATAATAATTAATATAACTTAATATTCATACCTAATTTGAAAAGTTCCATTGCATGTTTATATATATATATATCTGTATAATTGTATAAACAACTAAAATATTGGACTTTCCTTTTAATTTTTGGAAATTTAATTAATATTTTATTTCATAAACTATCTTAAGAAACAAGTTTAGAAAATTTATAGCGCCATGATTATGCATAAACATTTCTTTTGCAAGTTATGTGTTATTACATTTGAATTGTAAGCAAGGACTGTACTACACTAGTTTTTTGTATATATTTTGCCCTTGAAAACATGAACTAATTTTCTAATTGTCAGTGAAATAGTGTTACCATTTATTGGAAAAAGTTAAAAATTTTGTATAGAGCTATAATGGAGCATAACTTAGACCATAGCTACCTTTTCAGACCAAGGTTTCAAAGTTGACATAATAAAAAAAAAGAATCTTAAGGTAACACAAACCATTTTTGAACTATCCTAATTCAACTTAATTTTGCAAAACTTAATTTTACAGTACTATTGATAATATATATCAATAGTAAAGTAATAATAATTAGGATATATTTTCTACCTTCAACTTTTTTTCGTAAAAGCCTTACGAGACCCCATTTGAATTTTTCCTGAATTATTATTTTGGCAATCTAAAAACTTAAATGTGCTTTCATAATGAGATTAAACAAAATTCATCAATGCATTAGTAAATAAAATAATCCAATAATTAACTTTTTGTCATGTGATGATTATAATAGTTATATTTAGATCTGAAGCCCATTAGAGTTTAAAATAATTTTTTTATCTGTTTTTTTTTATTCTATGTAAATTGTTACTGCAATTTTATACTTGTCATTTATCCTTTTACAACATTTCATAGAAACTTTTTTTTTTTAACTTTCCATCTATTACACAACAAAAAATTGTTTTTAATAAACACAGTTTGATTAAGTTGAATTGATTTTGAAATAGTGTACTTGATTGAACATTATTGACTAGTTTATCTAATTTTTTTATTGCTAAAAAACTTTGATAATATTTATATAGATTGAAAAAAGTTTGGGACTAATCAAAGTTTTGTTGCATACAGTACTAAAAATCTTTCTAATGCATACCATGTCTTTCCTTTTGTATTATTGTTTGTCAACTGTTTAAATGTTTCTTCCTGTTTAGTAATAACATAAATATTGTGTGCAATTTCACCAAAATAAATTATCACATTCTTTTTTATAGTTTTTATTATAATTAAAGCTTTCCATTTCTTTATTAGTAAAGTAACCGGCATATTGATTACTATCATTTGTCATTTAAAATCATTTAGAGATTAAGTTCCCTGAAAAGTGATAGTTTTGTAATATATTCAACCATGTATGTAAACTACATTTTTTAATACATATTTAACACAAAATTATCCAATCATGTAGTTACCATATTTATTGCTTTCATTGTAATGTCTTATGGAAAATAAAATGATTTCTAATTTATTTTCTCTTTTCTTAAATGTAAGTACATGCTTGAAAAAAAAGCCATTGCTCAAGGGGTAGCTGACATAGAACTTCTCTTTGTTTAAAAAACCAAGAGAAGTTCGATCTTTCCTTATGGAGTATATAATTTATCTTTAAATTAAAATTGGAAATTGAAAGTGTTGTAATAGTACCCCTAGTTTTATGGATAAAATGGTAAGTGTCATGGTAAGTGTTAGTACCATACCCATGGGTAGAATAGTCTACAGAGAGCAAAAAGCTTGAAGTGTCCAATTTTACAACAACAAAAAAACCCTTTAAAATGGTAAGTATTGTAGCACTTTTTCTGGTTAAAATTATTTAAAGCAAAGAAACCTATTAGTTAGATCCCAAGCTAGCTTGTTCTTTATTTTCTCTACTTATTGAATGGCTGAGTAAACCTTGCTACTCAATCTGGGCATAGTTACGCAAAGTGATCTCACTGGGCCCATTTCTTAATAAGTGCTAATGTAACTTGTTCGGCATCTTTTATTTTTGAATTTTGTATATTTTTTTTCAAATTATTTCGGCAATTCTAAGGCAGAATTTTTTTAGTTGCTTTAAATGAGTAACTGAAAAAATATTTAACTAAAACTTTAATTTTTAAACTAAAATTATAAAATATTAGTTATTTTTTAAAGGATTGCTTATAAACAACGATTGATTATGGAATAGAACAAAAAATAATGTATATATTAACTATTGAATATCTTTGAACGACTTTTTTTTAAGGAACTAAAACATTTGAGATCGACCCAGTCAATAGATTTGACACGCTCTAGAGCGGGTATAATCTAAAATAATCAAGCAAATTCTTAGCTATTTATCGCTCTTTTATTTGATAGTACCATATATTTTTCGCCAACGCTTATCATCCAGAAGTGAAGCGAGATTTAATTTGCTGATGCCTTTTTCTACCAAGCGTTATAGAAATAATTTTTTATATTATTGATATATGTAATATCCTCTTCATATCAGCTAATTCAATCTACTTATCATTCTGGGGGTTAGTAAAACGGTTTTAAAATTAATATTATTTTTAGTAGATCCTTGTATTTTGTACTAAGCTATAAGATTGTGAAACTGAAAGTGGAAATATAGAAAAGAAAAAAAAAACATAAGCAGAAGAGATGTTTCGTGTTTGTATTGCACTCATTGCCATTCTGAAAAAGATAAACTTGTGACGGAATTTGGATAAGTAAATTAAGAAAAACTGTTGTGATGATATTTTTAAAAATGATTTTGCTTAAATGATACCCATTTTTTAGATCAAAAAATCACAATTTCTTAGGAAACAATAAAAGGAATACACCAGCAATCAAGATACTTAGTAAAATTCAGAAAAAGAAAGTTTATCTTTGGTAACTGGTCACGAAGCGAATGTCGCAACCAACCAACGATATGGTTGTTTGGTAATAGTCGCAAATAAACATTTTATTAAAAAAATAATAATGTCTTGGAATTTATTTCATTAAAACGAAATTTGTAAATAAATTTCGCATTTTATCTGAAATATTGTATGTGTTCTCCATCTGCATTGTGGATCAATGTGAACATTTCTATCTACTTATTTATCAAAGTAATTTCAACCTTCACCTACTTATTCTCTTACAAAAATAAAGAAGTATTTTTTTTTAGTTCGTTTAAATAGTAAAAGACTTTATACAATTAAATGTGCAATATATTAAAATTATTAATATCGCTTTTGATTGTCCGGTAAAGCAATAAATGGTCGATGTGCGTGAAACGGATTTCTTAAGATATCGAGTTTTGATATTTTAAAAAATTTGTCATTGAAACTTATTTTTTTTCCTTGATCACACCGACCTTTCCAAACTAATGATACTTTATGTTTGTTGAATAGCCTTGTACTTTCATTTTAATCATAGGCATAGATAAGGTGCATTTTCGGCGTTATTTATGAATTCCTGACAAGCAAGTTAAAACTTTTGATAAAATTTTTATTTTACTTTTTTTATTTCACTATCAAATGTTGTGTAAATTTGATTAAGAAAGAACAAAATTATCAATTGGTTAATATTTCTATTGATTGGTTACCCAATATTTAGGTACTTGAGATATTTTGTTTCATGAATGTAATGATGGGTTTAATATATGATAGCTGAAAACATATCTGCAAAAAGGTTTAGCTTTACATTGAAAAAAACAACTGTTTTTAAGTTCTGTTTATCTATTTAACATATTTATATTGTTATGTTGTCAAATTAAAAAAAATTTAATATAAATTTCAGAATTATTTTAAAAGCCTGTTGTAATTTTATGAAAATCATACTTTAATTTGTTGTATTAGTGCCTAAGTTAATAAGTTTTTTTTTGTTCTTCAGCTAAATTAGTACATGTCCATTATTTCACAAAGTCTTAAATTTTAAACTTGTATCGGTACAGTTTTGCTGTACTGAATCAGAATTTATTGTCTCATTTAACTGACAACTGACTGTTAATTGTAAATATATTTTGATGTAATATATGGCGAGTTGAACTATAGCGTAAGTTAATTAGGGTTAATTCCTAGTTTCGGTATACAGCAAATTTTTATTTCTCGGCAAACTTGTTGGCGAGAAAACATCGCGTAGCGACGCATGATTAGACGATGATACTCGGAATCCGCGAAGTCAAACAACTGTTGCTAGATTAGAATTATTTATCGCCTTTTTTTTGTCGCCAACATTCCGAAAAAGTCGCTGTATACCGAAAACTAGGATTTAACCTTAATTAGTTCTATATTAACTTTCTTTGGTTTCAAAAGGGGCATTACTTGTATATTCAACACTTTTTCGAAGTGTTTTTACAGAATAATTAAGAAATTTGATATCAAATCGTTTTTTTTCTTTCTAATTCTATTGCATTAGGTTTTAAAAAGTTGCAAGCTGTAGTCGTTACTTGCAAGCTTCATACAGTTTTAGTTTAACAAAAGTTTGTATTTGCTAAAAAAGGATACCAGGCCCGGGTGGCATTGTGGGTTAAGGGGTTTTGCCATGGAGGATATCCTTGCAAGTTCTATCCTCACCTCTGTAGTTACCACATGTACTGCTTTTTACAGTACAGTATTACTTTTTAGGTTTTTGTCTTGCCTGTTTCAAAGAGTCCTGAAATATGTAAAATGGCCTGTGTTTTGGATTTGTATTGCAAAATGTCCTGCATTTGAACCATAAGCAAGACATTTTCTAGCAGGAATAAAGCAAGAGAACTATGACATTATTTATATAACTTTCAATTCTTTCAATCAAGCGGTAGTCTCTCATAAATGACATGCAAGGGCCTTTATTACATTATAACCTAAAAATTTATTAAACACTTATTATTTTAATTTTGTATTTGTTCTTTTTTTAATTAGTTATAAATTTTATTTGTTTTGATTAATGTTTTATTTACTCTAAGTCGTTTGCACCACATTACATGACTTGAGTCGATTACTGACAACAATAATACTTTAAAATGAGCCTGTTGCCATCATGGAATTATCTTTATTTCACTTTATTTCGTAAACACTGTACTGCATTGATGATGAAAATATCTGGTTACCCTACTCACCTCACCCCAGCCATCTTTTAAATGGATTGTGTTGAACAAAAAAAAATTAATGTTATGTATGTTGGATTAGAGTCAGGGTTGACATGGTTTTAACCACTCCCGGTAAATACCGTGGTAAAAACCGGTATTTACCGTCCTGGGAAAATCAATTATTGAAACAACAATTAATTACTAAGTGTTATTTAATGGGACCAATTAAAATAATTTTAATTTTGTATTTTTAATAAATATTTATCATGGCCTTAATATTTTTTAAAAATAGACAAATATTCTTAGTTATTTTACATTTATGGTAAGATAATAATCATGTACTCTTGTTTATTATTATTTGAGTGTTCCCATTTGCCTAAACATAAATAATTCTTCGAATATTGTCTGTGGTTGATATTCATTACAATATTGTATAGGGTAAATAATTATTGAGTTGTAGCTACTAAATCTAAAAAATAATTAACGACTTTATTAGGCTTTTTCAAACTACAATGGCTATACTGGGGATGATAGGGAACAAAAAGCATTTATCAATCCCCCATCCAGACAGTGGCATAATTGCAATCGCAGCAAGAATACAAAAATTAGGATGTAAACAAAACAGAAAAACTCATGTTTACTCTTATAAAACTTTTTAATCAAAAAGAATTTCCTAGATAAAGTATATCCAAGAAAGAATGGTATTTTCTTGTTTTTTCTGAAAGAAAGAGGTATTTCCCGGTATTTACCAATTTTTCTCAGTATTTACCAGTTTTTCCCACTGAGATGGGAAATATTAGTTTCGAACAGGAAAATCTCAATCCTGATTAGAGTGCACATAAAATCCAACTTAGTCTAAAGTCCTGACACTGTATTTTTTTTTATATAAGATTGCACAAGATCTATATCCCTCACTTGACCCCAGTTCAAAATTAGGAGGCCATCACCAATAACCCTTGTGTAGCTCTAGTGTAACATAAGCAAACCAAAACTTGAAAAGACCCCATATAATTGCAAATTGCTTTTGACATTTTCTTTTGTTACTTTATTCCTTTTAGGCTAAACATTAGGAAACAAAAGTCACCCCAAAATGCCTCGGAATATTTTTCAAGTGACTGTGAATCTTCCTGCAAGTTTCCGAAACAATATAAACAACAATGATTTGGTGAATCCATATGTTTTTGTCAGAAATCGTCTGTACCACTTTGTGTTTCACCGATTTGCACTTGTATATGCTAGGATTTTGTCAGATGTTCATAGGAAACTGATTGAATTTTTAATTTTACTTGCTGTAAGTATTTTTCTTTATTTTTTCAATTGAAGAGCTTAGTGGAAGAACGAGAAAATGAGCTTTAAAGTTTTGGCCTTTGCACTTAGATGGGTTAAAAAGGGCTCTTACAAAAGATAAAAAAATATGCTTAACTTCGAGTTTAAGAAAATAGGGGATCTTGTGATCTTTTAAGGGGGGACTAACATGTTTATCGATACAAAAATCTCAATTTTTCAAAAATGTCTCTTAGCACGTTTTTCCACTATGCTCTTTAATTGTGATTTAATCAATGGCTGAGGTTTTTAAGTTTGTTTTAATCTTTCTTTGCGCTAAGTTGTATAGAGCAGAAAGCTTTTAGAGAGTTTGTTGTTGTTAAAAAAAGAGTAATTATTTGTTCTTTCACGTTAATTTGGCACAGTCATTAAAATTTCCTGAATGTTGCAAATTATAAAGTAATTATAATTAATTTGTCTGCATCACTGAGATTTTTTAAGCATGTTTTATTAAAAATGAAATGCTGTTAATAAGCTTTATTTTTGTTTTTTACCATTTATAGTTCTAACTTTTTTAAACTTTTTTTTAAAAACTGAATTTTACAATTGTCACAACATATTTAAACATTTTAACTGACATGACGAATCTAAAATGTATGTGCACAAAAGTAAACAAGTTAAAATATCAACAGGTTGTTGTTTTCCTTTTTTTTCCCAAGTCCAGCTGAATCTTATTTAAATTTCACCTACTTTTTGTGCATTGATTAAAAAAAGTTATCTACTAGGTACAAATAAAATAATAGTCGCCTTTATATTCCAGTCCTTATTCTGCTTCATAACACTCATATATGTTCACGTCGTGTTTGTCCAAACCCCAATGACATGCCTGGACAACTACAAAGATGTCTGGCAGCGAAACGGCATACTACGTGTCGAAGTCTTATCCAGTAAAAGTAAAGAAAACTACACTTTACAAGACTCCTATTGGAAAGAAAAGACTCTACGTATGCAGTATTTTGACGGACAGTCGTACTACTTCTATTCAGAGCAGACGGTTAAAGAAGAAAGCACGGTCATAAAGTTTTTTTTATATTTATTCCTAAAATGTAGATTAATAATTGCATTTCCAGTATATATTTAAACTGTTTTTGAGGTCTAAGTTTGTGCATCAGCCACTTGACTATATGAGTTAGATATTACCTGAAAATTACATTACCCAATTGTCCATGTATAACTCTATAATTCGATTTAGTTTAATTCAAATGGAATGAAACTTGTTTCAAGGAAGCCAACTTTGACAATTTCTCATTAAATATTTGTTATTGTACATTTAAATTGTTCCTACATTATGATTAAAAATATTTTTAAAATTGTAATATGAAAATGCTAAAAACATATTTATTAAGCATTTTTATTTAGATCATAAAAAAATGATAAAGATAAGCTTAAATCTATTCAATGATAACTGAAACTGCAATATATTTTAAACTTAAATGACAACTCATCCAATTTTTTCTGGATTTCAAAAATTATCATGTAAACTAAAAGTACAATTCTGCATTTTGCCACATAATGCTCTTTCTTTAAAGCCTATTTTGTGTCAAATTATTTTGGTTGTAAAATCTGCAAATCATGTCACCATAATGAAACCCTTCTGGAAACAATACCAAATATTGCTTCTAACAATTGAATGTCTTAATTTAGATGATTCTATTAAGTAATAATTTTTTTTTGCTGCTCTCTCTACAGGTAAAAGATATGTCAAGAGAAGAAGTCATTATTATTGGAAATAATGTTTCAATGAAAGGAGATATTTTGGACGATGATGTTTTTGATAATTCTATCTTTATGGAGTCTGATGATTCTAAAGACAGTGAAGAGGATTCCGCAAATGACTCTGAAGTTGAGAAAGTGGAGGATGAGACGACTTTGCAGCCTATATTGGAGGAATCGATTATTGCAGGTAGTAGTACTTTTCAACCAGTTTATAATCACAGTGAACACTAACCTTTTTAATATAATATGTTTCTCCATGCTAATGTGAGAAGTTTAGTAGCCAAATTATTCTGCATAACTTAAATGTGCAGGGTTCTCACCATTCCAAAACCCCAATAAATAAAACAAATAATTTCAGGGGCTCCTAAAAAGCTCTACATTTATTCTAAAACACCTAAAAGCCCTAGTTCTTCCTGAACGCCCTAAAAATTAAAAGTTGTACTTTTTTATTATTTAAATTTTTGGTACATTAAGTTTTTACACATCAGGATGTCATGACTTATGCCTGAAAATCTTGAAATTACATTTGTATGTAACCCTAAAAAATTCTAATTGGCTCGACCCCACTAAAAAGTCCCTAACTTTTGCTGGAAGTTTTGAAGGGAAACCCTTGGGTGTATGCAAAACTGAAGATCTACCACGAGCTCCTCGGAAGAGATATTGCTTCAGCAATTCTGGGCGTTTCTCCCCCATTCTCTGTTTCACATCTCGCCTCGTAAAAGTAATACCTACCACTAACCACTTCTTGTCACCTTTCGTCAACGGACACTTCCGAACGGCAGGGAAGGTGGCAGGAACTCGTTCTCGCTATCAGAATAGAATGTTTGTTTGCAAGTTGCCGACAGTGGGCATTGAGCTATTCTTGTGGCTGTGTGGGACATTAATAATTACCCATTTTTTGTTGAAAATTAGTATTTATTAAATTAAAAACGAGATGTTTTCACATTAGAAGTGTATTATATTTTTCATTTTAGCCTAATGACTCATGTTAAATTACTACTTACCAATAAAAACATTTTCTTGTTCAAATTATTTTTTCATTAATCATTATTAGTTAAATTTTTTATTTTACTTGAAATTATGTTTAATATAAAAAAAATAATGCAATTTTAGTACTTACAATTGGGAAATAGTTTTAAAGTCAGTTCTTCTAATATTTGATTTTTTTTTGCTCTATTTTAAAGTGATTTCTTTATTTTGCAGCTGATCCAGGTGAAGCATATATCATGGAATTTTCCTTGGAATATGGCTTCTTGAGATTAAGACCTTCAAAACGACGAGACCTTAACATATCTGTCACATTCGTTGTTCTAGGTAATAATAATATGCCTTAATTAAAATTTTTAATAATTTCTTGCTAAATGCTATTAATTTTAGAGTTAATAATTTAGATATAACTCCAAGGAGATCAATAAAAAGATCTTTTTAGCTGTGATGTAACTATTTTTATAATACAATGATTAGTTATAGATTTTTGAACTTTGAATAACATATACTACTGTTTATTAATTTGAGATGTTGCTTTTAAGAGTTTTCACATAAATTATAAAATCTTAAATTTATTTTTTTTGCAGTGGATCCACTGTCACTTAAGTATTTGTTATAAGCCGATCTCTCAGCTTAAATGGTCTAAATTAGAATTAACATTTATTTTAGACCCTGAAGTCGATGAATGTTTTGGTGGCAGTTTCAATCGATTTCTTTTGGATAATTTTCTTGGATATGACAATGTACTTTTAGCAAGTATTAAAAAGATGGCTGAAAAGAAGGACCAGAAAGGTAAATTCTATTATTCTGAAGGTAAATAGAATTTTAGTTTGATTTTTTATAGTTTGCCTTAAAGCTGATATTTATTATAGTTATTCAAATGCAAACTTTACTATTCCACTACCTACTTAAATTATAGGTATCTTAAGCTTTTGTTTTCAAATGTTTTAATTTAAGTTTTTGCATTTTATTCAATTTAAAATCTGAAAGAAAATTATCCTTGTTCCATGTAAAAGCTAGCAGAATGTCATCGAAATTTACTCTTTTGAGTGAAAACTGCTTACCCCCTCCCCCTTTCATAAATTAAGGGTTTGCAAACAAGATTTTTAAAGTTGTTAATCAAATTTTTTAAAATTATTTTTTGTGTTACGTGCTTAATCAAGATATCTTTTTTTCCCCTTTAAAAAATGTCTCTAGAATTTTGTTTTTTATACATATTATGACCAAATATTAAACTAATTACTTAACTTATTACCAGTTAAACTGTTCATGGCGAATATTTTAAAAAAATTGTGATTTAACTTTTTTTAACCTTAAACAATGCTCAGCAATATTATCAATTATTGAAATTTTTTCTGATTAAAAAAAAATCTAAATTAATGTGCCTGTTTCACTTTACCAACTAGTTTCTTTTTCTGGTAGGGTTTGTTCGAAATGCAGTAATGGACATTGAATACATTTTCATCAATAACTGGACCCATGAGAAGTCTTATATTACTGCAGGATTTGTAATGATAATATTTGTAAGAAGTAATTTTTAACTGTATGAGAGTGCTTTTATAGATAGCTTATATATAATTTTTTCTAACAGTAAATGTGTTTTAAAATTATTTTTCAAAACAATGGTTTATTAATTTTGTGAATAGTTTTTATCAAAATATAATTATCTGTCTTTATTAGGCAATATTATGTTATTATTAATTAAAAGTATACTAATTGAATTCAGAAATAAAACCTTCTTTTTTTAAGTTTAACTTCAAACTATTGGATGATAATTCGAAACTGTTATTATTTTTTTTTAATATACAAATATATTTTCCTCCAAAGATGCATCTTTAAAATTTTATGAAAGAATTTGACTATGATAGATATAGGATTCAAAAAGTTAAAGCTGTGATCCCTGATAGTTGTATAAATTAATTTAAAGAGCTCTGTAACATAGAGGTAGGAAGGAGGTGTAGAGAGGTCCACCAGTTAAGAGAAATTGAAGCAGGGCTGTCAGGTTTTTCGACCAACTGTGCATAACATACTGACACTGAGGTATCCCAAAATGCACCGCTCTGAATAGGGCCCCTCCAATTGAGATGATTTGAAGCAGGGCTGTCAGGGTTTTCGAGCTACTGCGGATAACATACTGACACCGAGGTATCCCAAGATGCACCGCTCTAGCCTGCTTCATTTGTGCGCTACTGTGCATATACAAGGACCTCTCTATTCTCCTTCCTACCTATATGCTCTGTAATTTTAAATTTATGAATAGTTATTATGCTTAATTGCTTTTAGACTTTAACCATTTCTACATTGCTGAGACACTCTCATCATCAAATATTTATAGTAGTTGGTGAGTACTTTAAATTTGTTGTGTTAAAAATTTTTTTTTGACAAAAATCCCTCTTAAATGTACATTAAAAAGAATTATCTTATCTTGACTTTTACTTTTAAAATGACACTTTTTTATGGGAGTTTTTGTATAACAAATGTAATACTTTTAATTGTAAACCTGTATTGTAAGAATTTCTGCTATCTGTTAAGAAGTTTTAACACAGCCTTATGTTTTTACCCTAGTAAAGAGCCCAAGTCAGCTTCTTAGCTAGTCCAATGCAATGTGAACAAAGTATTACTTACAAATTATAAGCAAAAGCTAGTCATTTAAGTGTTTGTATTTATATTCCAATTTTCTTTTATTAACCTTTTACATACCAAAGTTTAAAACATTTGCGTTACAAAGTATATTAATATACGATATAATAACAATGATATTTTTGAGCATGTTTGTTTGTCATTTAAAGAACAAAGAAGACAAGCCACCATACCGTTTCATCATATATAGGGGGGTGGCATGCAATATTCACATGACACCTCTATATCATCATCACCTTTCCCTGACCCAAAAGTCGAGTAAATGGACTATAGTTAAACTCATAGTTTCCTTGTACAGAAGCCACGACCATGGGTGGAGCTATAAAATGCGCGGAGCAATCAGATGAAGACAAAATAAAACGGCTGAAATTTTCTCATTGTCTGATTGCTCCGCGCATTTTATAGCTCCGCCCATGGTCGTGGCTTCTGTGCAAGGAAACTATGAGTTTAACTATAGTAACATATTTTATATTTTTACATACAGTATACATCTGTCATTCAATGCGTACAGGGTAACGGGCTACATAGCCTATACTCTTCCCTATTGGGTGCAAATTTTTGTTATGTTAAAGAACAAAAATAATTTATTTCAGCATTGTTTTTTTCCCAGCGAAAATCTATTTTATAATATCGTGCAAAAAACTAACTTTTTCAAATCAATAATCGTGGCAAAAGTGATGCTTTTAACGAAATCGTGTTTCAAAGTTACTTTTACGCACTAGTGTGACAAAGTAAATAAGAGTATCTGATTGGTGTAAAATTCTTTATATGAGCGTGATATTTTATTCGGCGGCTTTGTGATTGGTGGAAAATTCTTTATTTGAACATGATTCTTTATTTGGCGTCTTATTTCCAATGCCAATCTGAGAAATACTTTTTGCACATGATTTTAAAATAATCATTAATATAAATAATCACCTTCAAATCATTTGAACGTGATAATAAAATAATTAATAAGCCAATCAATAAATGCCAATTTAATAATTACTTTTTTTGCACGTTATTATAAAAAATAGTGTGACAACAGGTTGAAAATAGCCTTTTTTAAACTCGTGAATTTATTTCACTTGCTCGTACCTCACTCAAGAAATAATTTATTCAACTCGTTTAAACAAAGCCTTACTTTTCACACTAGTTGTATAAATAACTATTAGTATTCGATATTGTTTCGATATTATTTACACATCACTAACGCAACCGTGATGACTGATAATATTTTGTTATGTTTACTTCTTGTTCGTTTTATGTTTTGAGACTTAACTACTGTTGAGAGTTCGTATATTTCTATATTAGAACTCATAAAAAATCTGCTTTATTATTTGTTTACTTCAGCATATAGTTTGATTTTTCCTTAACTATTGTTTTTAATTGTGTTCATTTTCATTTTGTTTCTGTCATTGAAAAGTAATTTTATTATAAATTGGTAGAAATGTCTTTTGAGCAGAGATTACATTTTCCATATTTTTCCTTATTTGCAGGATTCTGGATGCATTACGTTGTTGCAACTTTCGGAAGACCTCGTGTAAATAGTTAGTGTTTTCATCGTTTATTTGGTTCTTTCAACTTAATTTTCATTTTGTAGTTAGCTAGTAATTTAGTAGTTAGTCTTTTGCTAGTAGAATCACATCCACATCACACTTTAGGCTCTGAAAATCATATAGTAAAATTCTGAATATATCTTTTCTGTATTGTGAATTTAGTTTCGTAAAATCTAAGTGCAATATACTGTAGCTTTATCATTTTTATGATTGAATTTTTTCCCTTATTTCAAGTCTTTCACAGTTTGTTCTTGGAAATTTATAAAAGGTTTTAACTGTGCAACTCCCTTTTTTCCCTTTATCGAACCTCAACTGGCTTTTGTCAAATTTGATATTTTAAGGCAGTCTGCTTTAAAATCAATAGTTTTAAAAGTTTTTTTTTACTTGTATTATTACCAATTCCCTTCTTGACAAGGCAATTTGAGAAAATCTCTCTTCCTTGGTTGCTTCTTTTAATAGACTGTGCCTTATAACATTAAACTCTGCTTTCTCATCTTTAATGCTTTTTTTCAATGTACGATTTATTTTCTCAAACTCTTTGAAATCCATTGATTTTCAACCTATCTAAATAAGTTTCAAATCCGAATGTCTCAAAAACCTGTATTTCCCAAAATGTTTTCATATTTTGCAATTGCTGTATAAATTTAATTCGCAATTGAGAACTTAATAATTAATTAACATTTGCATAATTATTTTTATGTAAGTTTTAAGAATTCTCATATTATTATTAAATAAAATTTAACTAAAGATATTTTTTTAAAAAATCTGTATTTAACATACTTAAACTTCAGTGATCATTCAATAAAAAGATGTAAAACAATTGATAGATATCTGGAAAGATAATTTTACCTGAATGACTTTGTAATTTGGTGTCACTATCACTCATTGATACACAATAATAAAGCTCTAGTACTTAACATTTTTAATAATTACTTGTTACATTTTATTAACAAGTGTGATGCTTTCAAAGTAATATAGTATAGTGTGGAGTAAATGAGGCTATTTGGTTAGTGTTTACTACTGTCCGTATAAAGTTGAAAGTCCCTAAATTGTCAGTAACCCTCTTTTATCTGCTGTGGGCAGGTAAACTGCAGTATCTAGACAAATGACTTGGACCATTGTTGCAAGTACTCACTAACTCTTAACCTATAAGAAACTCTGCTGAAAGAGGGTTTATTTCAGAGCAAGAATGGTCCGATTCATTGTTGTGGTTGCTGCAGTTCGCACCGTACGCGGAAAAGTGACCTATGCACAATATGACTTCGATTATAATACTAATATTCAAATTTTAAATATCTAGCGATTAGAGCAATTTTTAAACGATAAGTAGAATAGTTGGGATGCAGTAGCAGTTCCTTATTTTCTATGTGAATGCAAGTAGAAAATAAACTCGGAGAATTTTGTAGTAAAACTTTCATTTTTGCTGATAGGTCAAATTTTACTTTGACCATTGTTGCAAGTACTCACTAACTCTTAACCTATAAGAAACTCTGCTGAAAGAGGGTTTATTTCAGAGCAAGAATGGTCCGATTCATTGTTGTGGTTGCTGCAGTTCGCACCGTACGCGGAAAAGTGACCTATCGCACAAATATGACTTCGAGTTATAAATACTAAAATATTCAAAATTTAAATATCTAGCGATTAGAGCAAATTTTAAATCGATAAGTAGAATAGTTGGGATGCAGTTAGCAGATCCTTATTTTTCTATGATGAAATGCAATGGAGAAAATAAACGTCGGACGATTTTTGTGAAAAACTTTCATTTTTGCCGATAGGTCACTTTTTACCTGCCCACGACAGTTATCTTAGGAAAACATTAATTATGAATTTATCTATATTCATTTGGGTAACTTGATTGCATAGTTACTGCATTCTGAAGATATCTTTTTCTGGTGTAAATAGGTTCATTGTTTATGTACGACACAGGGATGTTTGAACAGCAGTCGGACAGTAGTTTTTCCTTTAACATTTTTACAGAAATTTTTTTTGCTTTAGTGTGGCCTCGCAACTTATTACCGTCTTCAGGAGCTCCTGTGCTTACAGTCATTCTAGCTTTAGTTGGTAAGTTACTGATTTTTAAATCTAAATCCTGATTTTTTAAAATCTCATGATTGAAAAAAAAATATAATGACAGAATAAAGTTGAAAAGTGTAATCTGAAGACCAAATGAATTTTTTTGAACCTTTTTTTTATTCAAAACTAGGTTTGTAAAACACCACATATTAGTACAAGAAGGTTTTCCTTTTTTAGCAATATCCTTAAAACCTAAAAAAAAAACTTCAGTATATTTTTTCCAACATAATTTTTACAAGTTAATTCATTTTATAATTAAAAACCATTTCTATTGAAATATAAATTTAAAAGAGATATATTTTTATTTAAACCTGTTTAAAATGTTTATTTATATATATCATGCAGTGAAAAAAAGTATCCTTTTCCCATTTGCTTATATCTTAAGAGTTATACATTCTTCTGTTAAATTATTTTAAAATAACTAATACTGCATTTAAGCATCAACATAAGTTTGATTATCTTCAATGAAAATTTACAAACCAGAATCATTACTCTTTATAAATAAACTTAGTATATTATTTTCGTTTTTTACTTTAGGAATGGAAGCTGTGATGTCTGATTTTTTTCACGATCGATCCATAGCCCTTTATGTGATTATAATAGTCTGGTTTGCCGATCTGTATGACGCAGTTTGCTGCCAATCAGCTCTTTCTAAGAGACACTGGTTCAGGTAAGTGTTGCCTAGTGATGTTAAAATCCCTAAGACTAAAAGTGTTTATTCTAAATACTAATTTCCCTCAAACATATTCATTTTATTTGATAATATTTTGCTTTAACTTTGCTTGATTCAAAACTTTTCTAAAATATTATAATATTTTTTTAATATCAGAAAAAAAATGCAAATATACCTACTGCCTACTTCAGAGCTTTCTGGTTGGTACAAAATTCCCTTCGCCATAAAAAATAAACTAATTCTTTTTGTGAAGAATTTATTGTCATTAAAGAGACTTTGTTTCATAATTACCAAAAATATTTATCTTTAGCATCTGTAATAAAAATTTAATATTTCTTTACTATCCAACTACTACTTAGTCCAACAATAATATTATTGTTGGACTCCCAATAATTAAATAATAAATTTAATAATTATATATTTTTAATTACTGTGTTTACACAAGCTATTTAAAATCCCCTAAGTTTATATAATTAAAAATTTAGGAAATTAAATTTTTTTAAATTAAATTTTTTTTCTTAGTATTTTAATATGTTCTTATATTTTTCGGTGAAGTATAATTGTGTAATTTTATAGAAATAAAGTTTTTTTCTTTTGGCATTAAACTGCAAATTTACTCCATCTTATTTGATTCAAAACTTTGCTTAGATATTATGTTTTATAATATAAATATATAATAAAAAATCTAATCTTCTAAATATCTTAAATAATATGCTAAATAGATAAGAACTTAATTATATATCTGATGTAAATAGTTTCAACAGTATAGCTGAAAAATCCTTTTAATTTTTCAGATGTTTGTTCAAATGGTCTATTCCTCTAAAATAAAATAGAAAGAAAAAATGATTATTTTAAGACTATTTTTTCTGTACTAGTTTTACTGTGACTGCTATTGAAGTTGGAGTATTATGTAAGTTGCTTGTCAGAAGACTAACTTTGATATCTAATTTTCATTGTATTTTTAGATTCTTCTACTTGTACCACTTTCTATTCTATGCCTATAACTACAAATTTGGCGGAGTATATTGGCCTCTGACTTTGACAACATCTTTTCTATTCACTTTGGTTAGTAGTATTTTTAGTGTTATCTAAAAAGTGATATTTTTATAAAATCCAGTTTGACTATTAAGATATATATTTCGGTTTGGTATTTGTTATAGAAATTATAAAAGAACAGTGAGAAAAATAGCTTTTAAATCTATTTAGCATCTTTAACTCATCATTAAATAAAATTATCATCTCAATATGTTAATAAATGAAGATAAAAAATTATTTTGTGTCACACAGTGCATTTCAAAGTTACTTTTATGCTTTATTAACTCCTGCTGATTTTATTGTAGAATCAAGTTAAATTTAAAAAAAAAAACTATTGTGCATGTGTTTCTTTCACAAAGAGTGAACTAACTAAGCACAATTCTGTATAAAGGCCTATTACTTAGAGCTGTGGATACCAAAACCTGTGGTCTCTCTCCTCTTAAATTTTCCACTTGGCATGGATTATCACCGTTAAAAATTTAAGGAAAGTTATAGCAGTAGGTTTAGGTATAATTAGCCATATTTAGCATGAAGTAGACTCTGGCATTTTAGGCGAACAAATATCTATTGTGTCTTTCTAGCACTCATTTTTTTTAGCATTAGTTGAAAGCACAATAAGACTTGAAAACAGGTTAAGTTAATCTTAGTTTAGTATAATTTCACATTAACAGAATTTGAATTTAAAATTATATAGATCATTTATGTGTTACATAGTGAAGTAGTTTATAAATTTATTTGATAATAGAAATCTTCTGTTATAAATAACATAAGAGTGCTATTATCAAACAAATTTATAAACTAACCGTGTAGCCAAAAATATCTGACGGGTAATACCCCGTGCAGAGGAAATATGCTTCCGTTATATATGCTTCAAAGCCCCAATGTTGCATGATGTTGCCCTTAACGGTTGCGTTTTGTGCCTACTCAGATGTTGGCTCGTCACTTGACTGTGGTTCTAAATTACACTGCACGCCGCCATTAGCCCTTGTGTAGCTCTAGTGCGACGATAATTCATACTAACTTAACAATATGGTGAGGCCCAGTGGCTTAGTGGTAGTGCTTCGCATTGCCACGCCACAGGTCTGGGGATCGAATCCCAGATTGGGCGAGGTTGACCCATCCTTTCATCCCTCAAGTGGGCTGATAAAATGGGGACCAAGCATGCTTGGGAACTAAACACTGGGGGTCTGCCTGAGGCTGACCACCTTACCAGGACATATGCCTAGCACCCCAGAGCCCTAAGTCACGAAAACTGAAATGGGCATGGCAGGCCTTGGCCCTTTAATGGGCTGTTGCACCAAGGAGTTTAGTTAAACAATATGGTACATACAATCACTTTATCTTTTATTATAAAATTAACTGAAAAATCTCTCTTGTCCAGCACTCCATGGTATTCTTCTTCCACCACTATGAACTCCCCCGATTTCTACACCGAGCGGCCCGCATGGCCGCAGCTCACGAAGCAGCCCGTAATCTAAGACCGCATCAAAATCCACCGGACAATCCTCCAAACCAAGAACCGGATAATCAACGGGATGGGAATCCACCAGATGATGATACCGGTGGTCATGCAGCCCTTGGCCGTGAATCCACGCCTGAGCTGGAGATCGATCAAGAAAGTGCCAGTAATGAAAGGGAGGGTTCTGTGGATCGTTCTGACTCGACAGATCAGTCTGGTTCTACCGATCTTTCTGGGTTTAATAATGGGTCGGATCTCACTGACCTGTCTGGATTTAGTTATCAGCCATATATTACTGGCCTGTCTGGGTTAAATAATCAGTCAGGTCTTACTGGCCTATCTGGGTCTAATAACCAACTGAGTTCTGCAGATCAGTCCTCAGCTAAAGATAAAAAAGAATCCGTGAAAGAATCTGGTTCTGCAGATAATTCTGCTGCTACATATTCAACTGGTTTTGCAAATCTTTGCAGTTCTGTATATGAAATTATGCCTATTGATGGATCTGGTACCAAAGATCAGTATGCCTGTACTGATCTCAAAGTCTTCATGTATCAATCCAATTTTGTAGATGAATCTAGTTCTATAGATCAATCCAGCACAATACACCAGTTTGGATCTACAGATCAATCCGGTTGTAAAAATCCATTTGGTTCTAGTGTTAAGCATATTTCTTCCAGTACCAGAAATTCGTATGAATCCATAGATACCTCCACACATAATTCCAGAAATGCTGTTATGCAATATGATCCGATAGATCAAATGAATCAATCTAAATACATAGTTCAGCCTATGTTCATGTCTCTGGATAGAAATTTATCCATTGGAAAATCAAGTTCTACAAAAAAATCGATATCCACAGATAGTTTTCAGACCAAAGGTCAAGGAAAATGTCAAGTTGAGTATAAAGAAGTCAGTCTAGTCCCAAAGTCAAGCTTGTTAGCTTCTCATCATGGCATTATGTCACACAAAATGAATGCACAGTGTGATGAGCGATGGGGTTCTTCAATCTCAAATCTGCCTCAAGGTTGTACAAGGTTATCCAAGGTCTTTGAAAGTCACGATGAACTCGAAAGATTTTATAAATTAGCACACAATGTATTTGAAAAAAGTCAGTCAAGTGAAAATGTGTCTGTTGGTTTTCTAAAAAGAGAAGTTAATAGATCTTTTGAAGGTACTTTCTTTCCTATGTCTTATTTAAAGAAAAATTCAACTTATTTTCAAGAAAATATGTTATGTGGTATGAAACAAAGATTTGGTGTCAATGTTGCCACTTGTTAAATATGTGATTTAAATATCTAATATATATTGCTGTAAATTTTGTATTATATTCTTAATTATTGTAATGTTATTTTTTTTTCAATTGCTGTGCAAAAGAAGTTTGGAATTTTGTGAAATTTGATGTCTGTTTTTGGCTACTTTTTAAATAGTTGTCTTTGGAGGTGCTTTTTCGTTACCAATAATGAGAAGAAATTAACAGGTGTCTTTGTAGAATTCACTTTACAACTTCCTTTTACAAATTTTCTTTAGACTAACTTTTCTATTATAAACTAGAATGTTCAAGTTTTAAAAATATACCTAAAGTCCCTGGACAAATTATTAGACGCACTGCGAGATTTCATGTATCAATCAATGATGAACAAAATACCTTTAGAAGGACATTTGTGTTCCTAAACTTAAGCTATTGAATAGAAAATACTATCTGCTATACTTAATACATATTATATCGACATCTTTTTTAATGATATGGCATTCTTTGGTATGTTTTCATCATTACTAAAAAAATACAGTGCGTCTAATAATTTGTCCAGGGACTGTATACCGGAGCTGCTGATTTACTGATTGTATTTAAAAAAAAATATGTAGCAAAAGGCTCAAGCAGATTTTGGAGGTCTTGTCAAGTTTTTTTCAGTGGTAAATTTCTTAGGCATTTTGCATTAAAACAAATGTTAATATAGACTTTTGTATAAAAACTAAAAGAGTTTGTTTATTCACAGCACACCAAAAATGTGCATTTTTAGTGCTCAAAACCTCAAACTCTTCTAAATTAATGTGCCTCCTATCAGATATTCATTAAATACTCAAAAATTACTTACAAAAAACATTTAAATATATAATTGTTTGAAAATATGTTTACATAAACAATACACGCATAGGTTTTTTTTTGGACAGTGAAGATGTTAAAATTCAATAGTGGAAACATAAAAACATACTTTTTAATATGCTAACATGGCATAATTTTTTACTTGCAGACTCAAAAATTAATATTTTAAAATTATGACTGATTGCGTGTTATGTAATGCATTGCAATTCTTAGTGTAATAAAATGAGTTAAGTTTCAAGTAGTACAGTTTGTAAAATTGTGTAATCATTCATAGATTAAAATTATAAGGCTTGTAATATTTAAAGAAATGTATTTAAAAATTAAATCCAAGATAACTTTCCAAAATTAAACTTTATGCTGAACATTCTATTAAAACATTAAATTATTGGTAATTTGATGTTAATAAGTTATGCATTTTTTTTCAATCAGTGTGACATTTCGAAAAATGTTGTTTAAAAAAGCACATGTGGACAGTTAATTTTTTATTATTGAAGGTTCACAGGCAAGACACAAAAGATGTCATTTTTGTTGAGACTGTTAACTTACCATTTTACAGTTTTGTAAAGGTAGAATAAATGCTTTATAATTTTGGTCTATGGAGTTTTCATAGGTTAGATAAAAATTTAAAAAGGCTGAATTTTGTCAAATTTCAAGAAGTGGAATGACATTTTTACCTACAATTATACCAATGTTATGCTTGTTTTGTTATATGCTATATTAGAAAATAACTATTAAAATGTGCTTATTTACTTTCAAACAAGTGAAGTTTTAGAATATTTATATTGTGCATTGTCTAGATCAACTATTGAACTATAGTTAAACTCATAGTTTCCTTGCACAGAAGCCTCGACTACAAGCGAACCTATAAAACGCGTGGAGCAATCAGATAAAGACAAAATAAAACGGCTGAAATTTCCTCTTCATCTGATTGCTCTGCACGTTTTATAACTCCGCCCATGGTCGTGGCTTCTGTACAAAGAAACTATGAGTTTAACTATAGTGCATGTGTTTTATCGGAATGAATATTACAAGTTGTTTGGTGTTGTCCACTTTCAAAGAACTTCAATTATCTGAAAAACTCGGACCATATCCTATCTGTAAAATCGGATACCTGAATTGATGATATTAGAAAAAGATAATAATTGAGTTTAAGTAACATTTTGACTTAAGTTTGCAATGCAATAAATAACTATAACAATAAATTGTTGCTTGACCTAATTTTAACAGTAAACAATATTAACATGCACATATTATTACTTAGTTTCTTAATGGCATTCTTTTACTATATTTTTAATTGTGACTAATATGTTTAGTTTACATTGACAAGGCAGTGTGTCTGCAATCTGAAAAATCTTACTCTAAAGCTACCTACAGTACAAGCCAGTATTCAGAAAATTGTAAACATTCATGTTTGTGTAAATCTAATCAATGGGCTAATAATTTTAGTGTTCGAAATATAGGTCTGATCAATCAGGGTTTTTTGTTCTTTATTTATAAGACAATAGTTAAAAGTTACAACAGGGCTCCTAGACCTCCAGGAAGTTACTTATTTTCCAAATTTTTTGGAAATTCATTATTACTCCTGAATAGTGATTTAGTTCATGGAATTTACCTTCTACAGTGCCACCAGTAAATAACTTTTGCTAACAATTTATTTAAAACTAAACTTATTAAAATTCTATATAATTCTATTCTATGCAGTTTTTTGTGTATAAATGGTGAAGTTTTTTTTTTCAATTTATAATTATTAAATCAAATATTCTAATCGTGTTTTTTATCAAGTGATTTGACAATTATTATTTTGTAAATATCTTGGGAAAACTTCTTGAACTTGTGCTCTAAATATAAGAACTCTGAACAATACACTCTGCTCTAAACCCTACCCAAACATTCATTTAATATGCAACAACCATTTAATTATGTGATTTCCCATTACTGGTTAGGTGATGTTATGAACTGGCATGCTTTTTACTGAGGCATGCACAATATTCTATATAACAGTTTAATTAATTAAAATTCTTTTAATTTAAGTATTCCAGTTGTTTTGGAGTTCAGATAATTGGAGTTCTTAATAATAGTTTTAGCAAGTAAAAAGTATTGCTTGAATTAATAACTTGTGTTTGAATTTCAAAAACCACTTGGTTATGTTTTTGTTTGTATATCTTGTATAAATTTGTAACTATTTTTAGAAAATGCTATGTTGTTGTGTTATATTTTATTTGAAAAATTACTTGCGAAATGTTTTTTTTTTGCTAGTCACCATGCCTCTTGAAAATTCAATGCCAAGCCATGCAATTTTACTTTATGTAAAAAACATTTCTGTATTTCATTTCCAAAAATTGTTTTCTTTGTTTTATGAAATAAATTTTTATTGCTAGACTTTTTTGTACATCCTTTTTTATCCCTATTTTCACAAAAAAATCTTAATTAGTTGAGTAATTATAGCCTTTCCATTTTTTTCAAATCCCAGATTGGGCAAGGCTTACCTAGACATTCATCTTGTAAGTCATTGTGGGTCGATAAAATGAGGATTAAGCATACTTGGGAACTAAACATTGAGAGTTCCAAATGAGTTTGACTATCTGAGATAACTTAGCCAAGAGAGCTGAAATGAGCACAGCAGGATTCGGACAACTAGGGACTGTTGTGTCACTATATAAGCTTTTGCATCAGGATTTTTTATATGCTTATTTTGTCTGACGCAGTAATACTATAAAGGGATTGTAAAGAAAAAAACTTAATACATTATATATGAAGAGCTGAGTGGAACGTGCTAAGTGACATTTTTGAAAAAATTGAGATTTTTGTGTCAATGATCATGTTATTACCTGCTTTAAACATAACAGCTTTCAATTTTTTAGAAAACATTCGATTTCGTATATTTTTCGCAAACGAAAATTGGTAGGTGCACGCGTTTTCGTCACTTTTTCAATGGAAGAACGTGCTAAGGATCCTTGGCATGTTCTTCCACCGAAATCGCCCGATTCCGGAACGATCGTTTAGTGGAAGAACGTACTAAGTGACACGTTTGCGGAAAATTTTCAGACTTTCGCTTGCATTAATAGCAAAACAAATGGTTCTTTTGTAGTTTTAATCAAAAAGAATTCAACAAAATGTAATTAATATTTCCTAATTAACTTTAATTATTAAATATAATCAATGAAATTAAATTTATATTGCGTAAAACTGGGTTTTGAGTGCATTTAGCAAAATAGGAAAAAAATGCATTTTGATTTGAAATTTAAACTGAGTTAAAGGTTTCAACATTTTATAAAATGTCGTCTGATTTTTATTGTAATAAACATAGATAATTTAGCAGCGAACAGATGGTATAATTAAAACAAAGTTGCACCTGCTCTATGGAGATGGCAGTTCACAGTTCGCGTTAAAACAACATTGCACCGAACATTCAAAGCATCTGGTTTGTTTAAAAAAATGAATTATGGGTACAAAAATCGTTTTAAAGCCATTTTACGTTTGATCTCTAAAGCTATCGAACGCATTTTGTGCAATGTCCTAAACTCCTAAAATTATTAAAATGGAATTAAGAAGCAAGCGGAAAGCTGAATTTTTGCTTGAAAGTGTGAATAAAAGCTTATACGGTAAGTACAAATTTAATCAAGATGTTGCTTTATGTAAAACTAAAATATTTTTATAATAATTGATGTAAAAATAAAGTGACAAAGTATAAAACGTTATAAGTTCTTAATATTTATTAAAATATCGATGACTTTAAAAAAGTACTATGCATCACGATTGTAAAAATAAATTGTTTAAACGATCATGTTCGATCGTTGTAGAAATGCTGTAAATTAAAGTAGCTTTCTTAAAATTGATTAAACCCTTAATTGAAAAGGAGAAAGGAAAACGTAAATAACCTTTGGATCTATATCTTGCCATACAACTTATTTTTACTTTTTTTTAATATCAAAGTTTGTTTAAAATTCGATTATTCTTATCTAAAAACTATTTAAAAATTTATTTTGCGAAAACTTACATCTTGCATTATAATCTATTTTTATAAGTCTTTTAAATTTAATATTTATTAAATTCAAATGCATTTGTGTATCTTTTACTATCTTTTTGTATACTTTTTATTAAGTTGATTTGTCTTATTATTCTTCAAAGTATTTAGTTTATAATTTCAGTGATAATGGTATTTTAAAAAAAATATTTTCAATTAAAAACTTTCTCATCTAACATTAAGCAAGAAGTTCTAAAATAACTTATATAACCTACTTTCTTTTAACTTAAATACTAAAGAAATCCTTATAGTAGGGACAGACGGACGAACAAAAAGTATAAGATAGGTGACTGATATCTTAAAAAAAACCTAGGGATGTGTAACACCATATGTCAATACGCTCTTTGTTATAAATTATATATATATATATCTTATAAAGTATTTTCATATATACTTTCAAAACCATAAAAAGTTCTATGGCAGCTACTCCTTGCACATGCACAATATTGTAGAAAACTTTATTTTGACGTCCGACTAGTACAGGGAACACGTGTATCAAATTAGAAGTCTGTATCTATTTTCGTTGTTCAGCAATACCTTTAAAACCAAAAAAAGTTTATAGCAGCTTCTACTTGCGCATGCGCAATTTTCTCGAAGACCTTATTATGACGTCCAACAGGAACTAGGAACCCGTGTACTAAATTTGAAGTCCGTAGCTCTTTTATTTTAAACTGTAAAGTAGTTTCAGACAGTCAGACGGATCAATGTAAAAAAAACCAATTTTTTAGAATGAGCACCCTCCAAAACGTGTAGAAAGCACAAAATCTTCATTTTGGATTATTGACCCCTATCGCAATAATTTTATTACCTTATATTAGGTAATTGAAAGTAATAACTTTAAAAATTGGACGGGTACAAAGGAAGTTGGGGGGGGGGGGGGTAGTAGGACGTACGGACAGAAACAAAAAAGCAGACGTAGAGGCAGGTGGCCAACCAAACACTATGCATTGTAGTCATCTAATTTTTTACTTTCGAACCAGAAAAAAAAGAATTTTCAAAATCAGGAACTTCGGATCGGAAATTGAAAGGGATATGGACGGACGGACAAAATGATGGACGGACAGGCAAACGATTAATAAGTATAAAAGAGATCTGTGAAGTCCTATTTCCCAAACAGAAAAAGAATTGTGAAAATCGGAAGGTTAGTACAGAAATTATGAAACGTTTAGGGATCAAATTTACCTAAAAATGTCACTTAGCACGTTCTTCCACTAAGCGACTGGCCAAAATCTGAAGCACTTCGGAGGAAGAACGTGCCAAGTGCATGAGGCGTCAAGCGCGTTTTGTAAATGACGCGTTATGACGTAAATTACGGCTAAGCCAAAAGCCACCAATCATTTTAAAGAACCAAACTAAAATATCATGCAAAAAAACCCCTGATTTTGTGAATGACAGAAAAGTTGCAAACTAAAAACTTTGAAGCTCATTATCTCGTTTTCACCTTTTTGTCACTTAGCACGTTCTTCCACTAAGCTCTTCATATATAACACAGGTTTCAATAATTATTTTTCTTTTCCCTTGTAATCTATTTACTTTTAGTTCATCCTATTCAAATTCATTATAGTCCAATGTTCTGATATTGTGTTAACTTGGTCTTCACATTTTATCAAAAAGTTATATTGGTATTAAAATTGAAAGTTTTTGTTAATTTTTTTTTTACCCATGAACCTTAACACTAATATTTTAATAAACCATAATATATATACCATCTCTTACTTCCAACGAGTAGGCTCTACAGAGCAATATTATTATAATTAACTTACTGTTATTTCCGAAGTTTATAGTTTAGTATTATTACTTGGAAGAGGGGGCCCGGATGGCCTAGTGGTTTGGATCGCAGACCATTACGCAAGCAGTCTGCGCCAGGGTTGGGTTTTTCCCGTCCAAAACTAATATTTCCCATCCCAGCGGGAAAAACTGGTAAATACCGGGAAAAACTGGGAAATACCTCTTTCTTTCAGAAAAACTAGGAAATACCATTCTTTCGCGGATATACCTCATCTGTTAAATTCCCCTCGTAATTAAAAAGTTTTATAAAAGTAAACGTCAGTTTCTTTTTTTTACATCTATTCTGCTTGATTCAATTATACACTGTCTAGGTGGGACCTGTTAGCTATCTTTGTCCCATATAGCATTGTAGTTGCAAGTATAAGTCTCATTTAATTTTTTCTATAGATTTAGTAGACATAACTCAATAATTATTTGTCCTATACAATATTTTAATGAATATTTACCACAGACAATATTCTAATTATTATTTATGTTTATGCAGATTTTGAACATTAATTATTATGTTACAATAGATGTAAAACAGTTGAGGAAGGTTTGTCTATTTTTAAAAATATTAAGGCCATGATAAATATTTATTAAAATACCAAAATTAAAATTATTTTAATTAGTCCCATTAAATAACATTTAGTACTAATAGCAGTACTAAAGTAACTAATTGTTGATTTATAATTGAGTTTTTCCCAGGTGAGAAAAACATAATTTTTCCCAGGACGGTAAATACCGGTTTTTACCATGGTATTTACCGGGGGTGGTAAACACCATGCTAACCCTGGTCTGCGAGCTGTAATGGGCGCGGGTTCTATTCCCGTCTTCGCCCTGGGTGCACTTCCTTTCTCAGTGTCAGTAAAATTCTTCCTGTGTCTGTCTTACTTGACGAAGGCTTAGAAACGGGTCTCTGATCAAGCACACAAGCCGGAATATATATGTACCTACCCCTACTTAGAAGATGTATTTTGCACATGAAAAAAATGTTGCGTAGGAAATTATACATTCATATATTGTTAAACATTTCTTATTGTATATTAAAGAAGTAGATTCAAAGTCGGTTGCTACAACACTATTACATATTTATTTAAATTTTTCTTTTATTATACAATAATTTAATTGCTTTGTAATAAAATACAATAACTTTATCATCAAAGTTTTGCAAATGTTATCAGCTACGGTAAATATTGAGTATATTATTAATAAAAAAAGTTTATAATGTACTTTACTAATTTAAAGTACAAAAGAATTTTATACGTTTATATTACAATTTTCTTAGTGCTATTTTAAATGATTTTTTTTGTCACAGGTGTTCACTGGATTCATTTCAATTGTCCATATATTGGTAATTGCTAATAAGCTTAATTATTCATTAAAAAGTTTTTTGAGCAAAGAAGATGTTGGTTGAATATAATTCATCCTCAAGTTCTTTTTTCTTATTACCTAAAAAGGAATGTCCAAATATTAATTAATTGATTAGTTTCAAAAGATAAAGCAATCATTTACGGCAGACAAGCAATCGAAAATCTGTTAATTTTCGCTAATTAGACAAAAACTACTTTTTAAAAAATGTGGATCATGAGAATAGTCAAGATGTCAGCTGACTGATTATCTTACCCTGTTCCTGTTGTTAATTGTTAACACTAAAAGGGCTTTCTCCAGGACTTTTGGATCCAACAATCATTCGAAAAAGAAAAATTAATTTTGAAAATAATCCCTCAAATGGTGTTAATAATGTTTTATTATAAGATAGATGAGTGCCGAAAATGATCCCTGTGTTAACTTTACTAATATTTATTCTAAAGCAGCTAACAACTACTGACGAAAACGTTCCCTGTAAAAGTGTTTACTTTATTAATGTTGTTTTATGGTAAAGAAGCTGACATCCAGAGACGATAAAACGTTCCCTGTAAAAGTGTTTACTTTATTAATGTTGTTTTATGGTAAAGAAGCTGACATCCAGAGACGATAAAACGTTCCCTGTAAAAGTGTTTACTTTATTAATGTTGTTTTATGGTAAAGAAGCTGACATCCAGAGACGATAAAACGTTCCCTGTAAAAGTGTTTACTTTATTAATGTTGTGTTATGGTAAAGAAGTTGATATCCAGAGACGATAAAACGATCCCTGTAAAAGTGTTTACTTTATTAATGTTGTTTTATAGTAAAGAAGCGATATCCAGAGACGATAAAACGATCCCTGTAAAAGTGTTTACTTTATTAATGTTGTTTTACAGTAAAGAAGCTGACATCCAGAGACGATAAAACGTTCCCTGTAAAAGTGTTTACTTTATTAATGTTGTGTTATGGCAATGAAGCTGGCATCCAGAGACGTAAGGGGTAGGTGGGTGGGTATCAGAGGCCAGGGCAAAATTTAACGAGACAGCGTACGTAAATCTGCTTCTGTTTGTAGAGTAGAACTATAATTATCCGAAGAAATTGGGACTGGATCCGTTTTCGAAAATCCAAAACTTCAGACCATTGCATTATACCATATAGTATGTCATCAATTATACGATAGTTTTAATTTTAGACGGTGGGTCATCATTCAAATAATAACATTTTCTCCTTGTGGCGAAAGGGTGAAGCTATCCAGAAAATGAGTGATTCAGATAATTTGAGTTTGGATAATTGGGAGTTCTACACTATTTTAATTGAGAAATATCTCACCTGTCCGCCTTCCCGAATATGTTGAGCAGTTGGTGCGGGGTGGCCTGTGCCTTGATAGAGTGGAACCTCTCCGAGAACTCTTTCAGTCCGTGGGACAGGAAGACAGCGTGCTCGCGCTTCTTGATCATGTACTCGTTGGGCAGCAGCCACTTGTTCTCCTGGCATTCCTCGGCGGTGGGACGCTTTCTGTTTGGGAAAAAAGGCGCGCTGTTAAAGTTTTTACTCTACTTTTAGGCAGCTGGACAACTACAGTGTCGAAAATGAGCCATGTAAAAGTTTTTACTTTACTAATGTTGTTTTATTGTAAGGCAGCTGACAACTAGTGAAGAAAATGAGGGCTTTTAAAGTGTTTACTTTTAAGCAGCTGACAACTGTGGTGGCGACAGTGAGCCCTGTAATAGGGACCTGTACTTAACTAATGTTTTATTGTAAGGCAGCTGGCAAATAGTGACTAAAATGAGACCATTCATAAGAAATGAATTAAGTTACCGTTTAGAAACAATGGATAAATAAAGCCAATCATCGTATAGGGTATTTTTGTTCGAATCAACGTCGAGCCATCATCACTGACATGGTATGATAGCTGAAGAAAGGCTAAGGCACGTTGGTGACTAATACAGAACACCCTACTTTGGCCTTTGGTTTTCAATTTTTAACACCTAAAGAGGCGAGTAAGACACACAATATGCATATAAATTTTTGCATAAGACAAAGAGCAGAGACGCAAAATAGGCATGTCACAAGTTTACATGTCCGATCGGTAACACTAACACTTCCAAAACGAGTTCGGGACTGCTTCTACGTCATTGAATCGTCCACGTAGACTGTTTACTAAGTTCCTTGCTGCAAATTCAAAATTTCTGTTGGAATTTTTTTAAAAATACGCGCATTTTTGAGTAGCTCAGATTGGTAACGTATGCTAAATTAATAGAAATATATAAATTATTTTTCACATCAGATAATAGTTTTCGTGGACATTAAGAAAGAAACAACGTTTCCAGTTTGACAATACGAGAATTAAATATTTAAAAAAAAAAACAATTTTCTTATAGATTTAGTCAGATCGGTAACGTTTAGAAAATTCTATTCATAACCGAAATACAATTCTGTTACCAATTTTCGTAAACATGTTTATAAGAAGTTGTAGCATAGTTTTTTTTACATATATTTTGAAGTTTTATTCGATTATTGATATCATAACTCAATTGCGTTATCAGATCTATAACGTCTCATCACATCTGTAAATTGGCACTTTTCATAAGACTGACCCTTATAATGATTGATCCAATACCCACCCCCTAGACCTTGGTTTGGCTGGTATTGATTGGCAACTTTACTTACTGCGGCGTCCTCTTGAAGAGTTGCATGAGGAAATGTGTGGCCTCGGGTGTGACTTCTTTGTACAGGTGATCGAAGTGGTATCGAACGTACAGCACGTTGTCCCGGGTCTCTTTCTCTGAGTCGCCGACGAACGGGGAGAAACCACTGAGCCTGAAACGACAAAAAAAGGTCTCCCATCAATCTTCACATTTCCAATGGCCTTTAAAATTTTAGTCAACACACTGTAAAAAATTCATTAGCGTTACTTATAAAATCGCAAACGTTTCTGTATATTTCTAGTTTTAGATTTTTTGGATATTCGGGTTTTACCATGAAACATAAGTAAAATTATTTAACATAGGATGACACGGGGTAATTATTGGACAAAAATCAAACTTTTACCATAGATCCCACATTTTTGTAATTTTCTAACCGGTAATTTTTTTTCGTAATGACTATTTGATGTATCTGTCAGGTACCATTGTTGAAATTTTTTATTTCCTCTGTAGAAGTTAAAAAATAAATAAACCTGTCCAAAAATTACCCATCCTATTGGGGTAATTTTTGGACAAAATTTTTCAATCTGTTCTGCACATTATTTAAACTAGTTACAAGAAGTAAATCGTGTGATATGGTGTGTACTGCAATTATATATGTTAGTAAATTATTTCCAAGCACGATAATACTTACAAAATGTAGGTTAAGACTCCGACTCCCCAAATATCAGCAGGAGTATGTACGTCCTCACCCTTCAATATTTCAGGCGCTAAAAAGAAAATACTTTATCAAAAAATATAGTTAACACATATAAATGTTTCTCTGAAAATGATTTATAGTTTGACATCAATTGAAAGACATACATAACATAAAGTTTCAGTTTTCATTCACTACTTTCATGTATGAACATCTTCCACCAACATAAGGCTCAAGATCTAAATAACCGCTGATATAAAATAGTGCGAATGAATAACAGATTTAACATTGTTACTATAACTTTAATTTGGTCCAAGACGAACTCATCCCTAATGATGGTGAAAGGCATCTTTCTATTCAATATAGTGTAATCATAGGATATTAGTTAAAATTAAAAAAACGGAGAAGAATATGGACCACCAAATTAACCAGATTTCAACTCAGTGAACTTTGTTTTCAATAAATACGAAGAAATTTTACTGGAAAATTAGGAACATTTTAAAATGATTTGTTGATTGAATTTTTTCTTAGCGAATATTTGAAGTAACCATTGTAGCGTTTTCGTGCTAAAGTCCACCAGTTTTACGTTCAGATAGTATATGTAATGTATTAGCTTCTTCCAATTTTGCAGTTATTGTAACACAACGTTACTCTGTAAACACAAGGACAGCACATTTTACTAGCTTCCACCGTGTTTACGAAGTAACGTTCCACCATAATTTTACAGTGTGTCTTCCATCACTATGTTATGCGCTGAAATTTTAAATGGCTGATAGCGTGGCGCAGAATAGCAGTTTAGTACTACTCTGCTAAAATTCGGTCAGAAATAGTTGACTTTCAGGAAGTGAAAGACATCGTGTGCTACCCAATAGTGAAAACAAAGATGTTGAAATGCGAACGCAGAATAATGAAGCTACATTAAAGGGGAATGGAAGAGGGTCTCCAAACCGAAGATCTCTGATCGAAAGATTCTAAACCACACTTCTCCTACTGCATTGAATATTTTTACAAGCAGTTTTTTTTATATCATTAGTGTAGCTTACTCATAAGGCTCTATACAATCCCGCTTTTTCAAATTGGATCCAATATATATTTTAATTTTCTATAAATATTTGCACAACAAAATATTCGAACCAATTTCGAAAACTGGGATTATGGAGCCCTGTAAGTCAGCTAAATTTCATATAAAATAAATTTGTAAAAATATTCAATAGAGACGGAGTAATGTGGCTTGGAGAATTATGATTATCCTTATTAACACAGAGGCACTTTGTATCCCTTTAAGACCCCTTCAGATGGCGCTGATTTAACTTTATGAGACTAAATGTTAAGAGTTTTAACGAAAAAGTTGCCTTAAACAGCATCAATGCCAGCAATTCCTTAAGAACCACGTCATTTTTTAATACAAATAACGACTGGTACAAGTCATCTGCTTCGGTATCGATAGTTTTGAAAAGCTTGAACATTCTCTCTTATATCCGTACAATCGTGATAGCTCGGCAGGAAAGCGGTATAGAGACCCATGGCCGTTCCCCCCTTAATATGACTAATCTACTTTCTGTAGTATATTCCACCTACCCAGGTACTCGGTGCAACCTTGCACCTGTACTTTGGCTCCACCGTCTGGCACAAACTGTGCACTGCCAAAGTCCACCAGCTTGATGTGGGGATGGTGTCTGTCTTCCATGACCACGTTGTCCGGCTGGAGCTCGAAGTAACAGATGCCGCGGAAATGTAGGTACTCCAGAGCGTCAATGACCTGTTAACCACGGAAAGGCATACTTGAGATACCAAGGCATGCAATGAATGTATCGGGTAAGTTAAGTTTAGAATAATCCACTCTGATATCCTTAATTCAAGTACTATAATATATGCATATCTTTCCATATTGGAGGATCTTATAACGTTGGAAGATTAAAGAAACAATCTATAATTTCGTTTCACAATCATAGGCTATTGCGTTATTTTTTGGAACCAATGTTTAAAAACAAGCCTTATAAACTATGTTCAAAAATTAAAAGGTAGTTATTTCATCATTCTGTGTCCGGCTTCATGTGATTTTTCAGTTTACGGTGTTGTTTAGTTGACTTCTTTTGAATTTACTAGGTGAAAAAGACTTGAATGAAATGAATGAAATCGACGTCTTTATGGCATCATTCAGATGGAAGATATAACAAATATCCTTAAGAATTAATTTAAATAAATCTATTCTGCATTGGACAAAGCTTAGCCAAACTCACCTGATGGATAATTTTCGACACAGTCTCTTCCGTGTAGAGCGGCCTCATGGACAGGTAAGAAATGACATCAATTCCAGAAAGCTTCTCCACAATGAAGAACATGGACGTTTTGGACTCGCTCGCAGAATACAGGTTGGCGATCCTTTCGTGCTGCAGCGAGCTGTAGATCTCGAACTCCCTGTGGGCTGCCTGGGCGTTGGCGCCGCTCAGGTCAAGAGCCTTGGCAACGAAGGCGGTGTTGACTTTCTTGTGCCAGACTTTCATGACCACCGAGAAACGTCCCCTGAAGATACAGAATTTGAATATTTATTGCATGGTTTTGTGCATAACCTATAACTTTCGTTTAAGAGTTCATAAGTTTTTTACTACCAAGAAAAATTGCCACCGAAAGGACGGGACTCTATAGTACAGATGTGCATTTATTTTACATAATAAAAGATCCGAATATTACAACTATACCAATTTTTAATAAAATTCCAACACAATTTGTTTTGATTTTTTTAATTTTATATTTTATTGAATTTTAAAATAATTATTTAAAGTATTATAAGTCTTTAAAAAACATTTAATACATAAATATAATTTTAATACATAATTAAAAAAATTATTAATGTATTGAAATCCTAAATTTAAAACTTCATGCAGTGAAAACAAGTTTCTACTCTTACCCATTTCTTAGATGGTCAAAACTCTACCATTGGTTTTATCATTGGCTTCAGGAACACACGAAGAAATGAACTGCATGCACTGAAACTGTGTGAAATATGAGACTCCACGACAGAAAGCCCCCCTTGACGATTTCTGTTTGTTTGAAATAGCGTCGCTCTCTTTATATACGAGGGCTATTGGCAACGGGGTCGTAATTTGAAGCCGTGGTCAAATAACGAGACCAACATCCGAGTTGGCACCCAATGTAACCTTATAGTGACATCATACGCGGCGTCAGAATTTTGAACTCCTCAGATGTAACGAGCACGTGCTTCCCGGTGTACTAGGAGTATTTTTTTTTGTCGGATTTTGGTTTTATTTTTTGTTTAAAGGAAAGCAGTTTAGGTAACCGGGAATACGCCATAGTCAAGGGATAAAGGGGTCAAGGGTCAACCGCGAAGTAAAGGGAAGTTCGACTGCTGTTGATAGCATTATGCTAAATGCTATACCAACTGGGTTGGCAACTGACCAACTGGACATAGGATATGTAATTGTAAAGCTCGACGGGTAGCGCTTCCAGCCGAACGATCACTTAAAACTAAACTATACTAAAACTATATTTCTCAGGCTTTCCGATCAAGATTATATCGACTGCATCGAAACTCTGGGGAAATGGGACTCTGTGACCAGGGCCTGATTTCCAGCAGGGCAAACTGGGCACGTGTCTAGGGCCCCCAATTTAAGGGGGGGCCAAATTTTCTTCACGAATTTTCTTTATGCTCAATATAACTGACCCCAAACTACATTTCAATATGAAGCATGCAAAATATATATGTATATTAATTCATGAAAAAATAACTATGAAATTGTGTTTAAACTCAGAGAATTAATCATCAATTCACAAAAAATAATTAGTTTTGGGGATTGAGCTTGCATTCCAAGCAAAGTACTACTGCAAATTTTTTTTTGGTGTACACTAACATGTAGAAAAATACACGCGAATATTTTATGTATTTTATGGAGGTACATTGAGGGGGGGGGGGGGCAAATTTGCTGGTGACCAGGGCCCCTAAAGTTATAAGTCGGTCCCTGTCTGTGACAGTACTCACTTGGAGATCTCGGATATGTAGTTGTAGAGCTCGGTGGGTTCCGCTTCTTGCAGGGTGAGTGGTTCGTCCTCTCTGTCGTAGTCCAGCTTGACTTGTTCTAGGGTGTCAAGCAGGAGTTCCTGGCCGCTGTCCGTCTGGTCCTGTTGGAATTTCTCAGCTCGGCCCAGTTCGATTTTGGGGGAGGCTGGAGAAAAAGAAACTCTTATTTGAAACACTAAATGTAAAAAATTGTCACGTCCAATTGAGAATTCCTAGTAGGTTTCTTCGTTTCAATAGTTTAGAGGGTGAATCGTATATGAAAATTTTCTTGTGGACTTAACCCCTTATTTCATTCAGCAATGATTCGTGGAGGGGGAGAGGGGTTTGTTTGTGGGGAAGTAGACAATGCTTAATGTAACTGTAAGAGGGAACGTTCAAGTTTACACGAATAGTTGCCGGATGGTTTGTTTGTGGGGTGCATGACAACGATTGATGTAGCTGTGACGTAATAGAGGATTGACCGTTCCAAACGTCCATTCCTTCGGAAATGAGATTAATTGAATTTTACAATAGAAACAAAATGTTTCGTTAAAATAAACGTATCTCTAAAGCTACACGAATGCTATTGGTGCAATTGGCCTTGTCTTTTTCCACTTAAGAGAAGTGATGAGACCGGTAGCTGAGTAGCTGACATCCAAAGCACGCGGAGCCAGTAATAGAAAAATGAACATGCGAAGAAGACACACAGTATGACATCGTACAAGAAAACATCGATGGACAACGTAAATCGGAGAACTGGGATAACGACAGACTTAACGTGCATCAGTCTCAAATACATGGCGTAAATAATTGACAAGATTTTTTTTTGTCCAGAATAATCAGTTTAAAGGATGAATAATACGAAAATAGAACTTGCGTAAGAAACCTCGATGGCATGACATCTTAACCCATCGTTCCATGTCTGGAAACCAGGGAAGTCATTTGAGTGAAATGAGGCCCAGTGGCTTAGTGGTAGTGCTTTGCATTGCCACGCCACACGTCCGGGGATTGAGTCCCGGATTGGGCGAGGTTGACTCAGCCTTTCATCTCTTACGTGGGTCGATAAAATGAGTACCAAGCATTCTTGGGAACTAAACACTGGGGGTTCCGCGCGAGGCTGATCACCTCACCGGGACATATGCCTGGCACCCCAGAGCCCTTGCTCATGTTAGCTGGAATGGGCACGGCAGACCTTGGCCCACTAACGGGCTGTTGAGCCGAAGAGTTTAGTTTATTTGAGTGAAATACAATGAAAAAAATTATGGAGCAGATTTTTTTAAAATTATGGTATGGTGCAATACCAATACATGCTAAATCTAAGCAAGACCGCTTTCGCGATACAGAACTGCGTAGGACAAATGGTTTATTGAGGTTCGCTGCCAATTGTGGCCGATTTATTTCTCATAATGAGTGTGTCAACTTGTGTGTACTAGTGCTCAGATATAGAAGGTATTGACACTACTCACCTTCAGCCAGCGTGAGTATGGGGTCCGACTGGACGCTGAATTCACTCCATCCGAATTTGTTTAGTGCGCACAGTCGGAAGTGGTAGGTGGTGGCCGGGGTGAGATTTCTCACAAGATAGAACTCAGGGCCGATGTTGTTGGCCAGCTTGGTCCATGCCTCGGCACCTGATATGACATGAAAAGGTAGATCTTACATTATAAAACTTTGGTGCAGATATTAAGAGAAAGTCAAGCATGCCTCTCCTCTTTCTTTTTAAAGCATACTGCCTTTGATTATAAGTTTAAAAAAAACGCATTTTTTGCACTTGGAAGAGGTAGAAGCTTTATTGAGATCCTAGCATAAACTTTTTTTATCATGTCAAAAATTTGAAAATTTAAATTTTTAAATAAATTTGTAAAAGTCTGGCAAGATAAATTGAAAGTGTATTCTTGGATCTCAAGAAAACTCCAGGACTTTCCTAAGGCAAAAACTGCCAACATTTAAGCTTAAAATCAAAGCCTTGTCTCTTAAAAACTTTTCCATAGACTTAGCATTTATAAGAAAAACAAAGGACTGAAGGCGCGTTTGACCACCTTAAAATCATGCACGATTACAAACTCGTAAGTGAAAAATGTTTGCACAGAACGTGGCGGTTTTCAATCTAGCAAAATATTAAAAGGATCTTTACATATGCTACGACCGTATTCGTACAGTGCTGTCTCGTTTTTTTATTCGTCAAATATAACTCATGCAAAATATTTTTTTTTACTTACCTTCCTCCTTGTATTCCAGAGCGTAACCGAAAGTGGGACTGTATCCATCGAATTTTGGTGGCATCCAAGTGAGAAATATTTCGGTATCAGAGCACTTTTCAGCTTTTGGTGGATCTGGTTTGGCCGAAGGACCTATTGAAATGTCAAACATTAAAACTTTGGTTTTAGGTTAAACTATGGAAAATATATTTTATACATTTGTCTGTCTCATTTTAATAGATTTTAAATGATGCATTATATTTTGATTAAAAAAGTTCTAGTTAAGTTGCAAATTAATGACTTATAAATGGAGTTTAGAAGTTTTCTAATATTTTATAATTTTTAAGCATAAGTAGTCACTTTTTTTTCTTCCATGCATGCAATAAATCAAAATAGTTTCTGGTATCTTCAAGTGAAAAATTCACTAATTGTCTGAACACTAATATTTGGTGACAATCTTTAATTTTAATCTTCATTCTAAGCATTTCAGTAATAAACCCACTTTTCTTTTACAATTTATCTTTACAAACCGTCTTAGAATAAAAATATTTTCTTAGAATATCGTTTTAGATAATACTATCTTGTTTAAGAAATTTAATATTGTTTATAAAGAAATGGTTGTCTTTGATTGAACCAACGTTACAGTAGAGATCCTCCGAGGGGTTATCGGCGACTCGTTACTTAGAACCTTGGCCAAGTGAAGAATAGTAAAATAAATTTTGAGAAAGCTTACATCCGAGATTAAGTCTCGCTCTGCATGTAGAAACGCCATGAATGTTTCTCGCTACGCATTTGTAAGAACCCACGTCGTACGCCTTAGCAGGTCTCAGTGTCAGGGAGCAGCGGCCATCAGACCATTTGTTAATCTGTAGACGAAAAAACTCATAATTAATATCAACACAGTGGAAACATTTGTAGAGATTAAATAGTGTTGTTACATGATAAGGAACTGATTTCTACTGAATATTCGCTTAGAAATCTAGCAGAATAAATGAAAATGTGCAATCTATAGTTTATTTACAATATCATAATGAACTGGTTTCGGAATAAGTTTTAAAATAAAGAAATTTATAGAGTGTGCTGTCTGTTAACATGAAAGTAATACTGGTATTCGATAAAGGTTATTCGAATTGAGTGGTTGAAGGCCAAAGCTACCCCGTAATACAAAATTTCAATATAAATCCACTATGTATTATACTATAAAACATTTTCTCTAATTTCCAGCACGGTGATGGTGAAAGATTAATATGTTCTGTGAATATATGGATGATGTGAAAAAATTCAATGTGATGCATTCATATTCATTTCCGCCATTAACATGTTTATTTCGCTAGTAGTATTTACGGATGCCACCGATCTTCTCTGTTTAAACATAGTTTAAACGCTGTGAGATTTTTAATGTTCGCGTGACTCTCCACGCCATGAAAACAAGAACTTTCTCAAAAACTAACAATACGACACTATGATGTAAAGAGTTTCAGCAAAATGTTCTGGAATTTTATAAAGTTTTGTAATTAACTAGAGCTAAAACATCGGAAGGGTGCCTTACTATGATCCTGGAGCTCTCAATAAGTATGCCATCGTTCCTGAACCATGAGATCTGTGCCTCCGGGTCTGCAGTAACTCGACACTGGAACTCGGCGTCTTCGTTCTCACGAACCACCGCTGCCTTGATCTTCTCGCGGAAGAACGGAGCACTGCCTGTGAAAGGAAAACCGTGGTGAATATTAAACCTATCATTAGAGCAGGCTTGCCAAGAGTAGGTAGTTACAATACGGAAAGTGCCGATATATTTACCGGTGCTGAGTGTTACCTTCCAATTCGACATGGTACTGGTGTCGGCCCTTTTAGAAACCATAAGGTTAAGTGAGATCGTCAATCGACTTCTCAAGCGAAGTCATCTCTCTGTGCTAATCCATTGGGAAAAATTATTTGCTAAGTCAAATTATGACACAATATATCCAGTGACGACCGTAATGCCGGTTGATAACGGCCGCTATCTTATAGGAAATATAAGGTTACGGGATCAATCTGGTATTAAAAGAAGAGTTAGAAAGAGGTAACCGAGACCGATACGTCAATCAATAAATTGAAGATGGTGATATGCTGGTTTCTGAGTTCTTTGGCCCTCCCTCTCTAACAGTTCCGAAATATCCATTAGATGTCTCCCTCAATCACGTTTAGTTCCGTTTTCAGGGACATTCTCCTTTAACGATCTCATTTATATGTCTGTCTAATCAATTTCAAAAGGCTGAAAGAAATCGTAGGCAAGTACGCATGCAAGTACTTAGTTCGTACGAAGTTCTTAAATGTGAGGTACGCAGTACGAACTTGAACGCTTAGTTTCAATTTATCTGAGCTCTCTGTTGACGTTAAAGTATACCGAATTTTCAGTTTTGCCGAGTTTACCCAAGTCTAAGGGAATCTTTCAAATGCCACTTTATCAGATGATATGAGTGCCTATGACTTTTTCATTCTAAAAATCTGTCAACTCTGCGGCACTCAAACCCACAGCCTTGAGGGTTAGGAGGAGGATACGTTACATCTACGTTACGCTGAAAAGATTCTATTTCTAAAATATCTATGAGTATATATATAAACCTGTATCTTTTTTAAGTCTTTGGTCAAAACCTGTATCAAAACTCCACCAACTATGTTGTTGTGTCTCTTACCTGCTGACCCTCTGAACCCACGCCTCTTCTTCTGACTCTTGGATTCGATGTGATCGTACCCAGAGCCCACGGTACCAACCTCGTGCCTCTGCCTGAGTGCTGCGGAACGAGACAGACCCTTCTTCTCGTCGTCAATCTCCTCGTCCATCACGTCAACGAACTTGCGGCGCTCCTTCACGGCCACCTAGAAAGAAAGGGCAACAAGTTGTGTATATTGGCCTTGGAAGTAGGTTGAAGTTTATCGTTGTTTGTAAAAATAATGAGTTATTTTGTTGAATTTTACCATTGAGATGGCGTAGACATTGTTTTATAGATTATATGTTGTTTTTTAGAGTAGATGTAGAAATATTGAAAAAAGTATAATCTGTGGTATAAACCAGAAACATCTGAGAACACCTAAAATTGACTACTGTTGTAAGAATTAAATATACATATTGTGTCAAAAAAGTTATTTTTACTTTAACCTCTAAATTGCTGAATTCAGACGTAATTCTTTATTTGTAGCTTTGCAGGTTAGTTTTGAGTTCTCAAAAAGTTAAACCGACAGCCAGACGATAATAAGCGATTTGCTTTCTTTTTTTTCCTGTGGAAGTGTCTGACCGTTGAAGATTTGAATATTGTTTTCACAATAAACGTAATAGATTGATTGGGCTACTCCAATGAAACATAAAATAGTTGCTTGTTAAGTATAACCTGATAAAAGCTTTTAAGAAGGTATATATAACTGTAGTATTGTAAGAATATACTCACATCACTGTATCCCCAGTGCTTGTCTTTCAGGTGACTGGCTAACATAGGGCTTCTTCCAGCACCAACTTTTAGGTATCTCCGGATACGAACTGGGAAATCAGGATCTCGGAGTGGTAACAGGAAAGTGTCTGGTCCATTCTGGTAGCTGAAAATGAAAACATTGTTGCATGAAAGTTTTTAAAAATAAATTGTATACTTTTGACTAGAAATTTCAATGATCATGAGTCTAGGTTCAGGTCCCATTCGCAGCAAGTTGAGCTTGCTGTAAATTTGCCTGATTATTCCATCTGAATTGGACATTGTCTGATAGCGTTGGCGCATAATGTCAAAACTGCATTATAGTAGCAATGCATTTGTTACGGTAGCTATTCATAAAATTTATGGACTTAGGACGAATTTAGGACTTTCACTGTAATATATTTGACAAAGGACTAATTTTTATTATTATAATTGCGTGAATGCAGGAATGGCACAAACTATGCGAAGATTTTCTTCAGACTGCATCATGATCCTCACATGCAAATAAATTCTGGCAACGAGTCAAACGAACAACAGTACACCACTTACAATATAACTACACTCCTTGTCTCTCTGATCTTGGATATATTATACGCTTTTGTAGACTAAATGTGTGTATCTATTGATCCAATTACACTCAAATGGCATTTTGAAAAGAGGCAATGGTTCATTGAAAACTGTCACTCACCGGCTATCTGATCGCGGATCTACGCGGTTTGAAAGTGAAGCTATAAAAACTTATTATTTATTGGACCTCTAATCTTGGATCGATTGTACGGTCCATCATCCATCTATGCTATAGTATTCTATGTATGAACTATGGACCATCGTATGGAGGTTAGAGCAAATGGGCAATGAAGACTTTTAATCACTGGCTTTCTAATCCCGGGTCTCTGGCTTGTAAGTTAATCAATGAAAGCTTATTATATTTATTTGAACTCTAACCTTGAATTGATTGTGAGTTTCTATACACTATCCATGCTACATGGTGCTCTATATATGGACCATGGTTTTAAGATTAGAACGAATGATGGATGAATAAAAACTTTTATACTCACTGGCTCTCTGATTTCGGGTCTATGGCTTCCCGCTCTATCCTCTGCCTGAATGTGACATCGTCGAATGCCGCCGGTTTCACCCTGCTTCTTTCCGGGCATTCTCTATCGGGTGTGGCGGGTGGGGTATATTCCTCACCCGGTGGGTAAATCATTCGGCTCGGATGAGTGAAGCAAGATTCAAGAGGTCGACGACGGAAGAACCAGCGGCATGATGCATTGGCGTACTGTAACATAGAGGGAAATTAAAGTCCACAGATATTGGTTATTGGTTTTATTATTACTTAGATAGAGAAGTGACAAACTTGGGGTTTACTTGGAGCTTTTTACGTAGGATTGTTTTTGGGCAACAAACCTGAATGGGCGATTCGAACTGGGAAAAGCAAGGTTTCTTTGTGGGAAAGAAGACAATACTTGACGTGACTGTGGCGTCACTGTTGACATGACTGTTCTAGTTTTGATGAATTAGCTACCAGATGGTTTGTTAGTGATATTTAAGACAACTTTTAACAAACTGTGTCGTCACTGTAGGCGTACCAGTTCCATTTGTCCCTTGCCTAATGCAGTGACTGAAAGTGTTCGTCAACATGCCCAAATAACTTTTCTGCACGTATTGGTATAATTTGAAATTCTGGGACTTAAAAGGACATGCATGGTTTAAAAACTGCAGGAATTGAAAAAATTAAAGCTTTTCGGGATATTGTTTGATAATTTGTTTTGGTTGAAAAATTTTGTAGTTAACTTTAAGAGGGCTATATTTGGCAACGTGCCTCGTCATTTTAAATCGTAGTCAAATGACATGGACGAAACCTGAACTGGTACAACTGAACAAGTGACTTTGGATAGCTTCAGATATAACATGCAACAGCCTTTATAGCTTGTGTATTTATTGCTGAGATATATTTTTCCCAGTAGATCCGTTTATAAGATATGGAGGCAGAATTTGTGAGTTTTCCTCCATGGCATGACTCCTAACCCCAAGCCAGTCCTTGCAAAGACGGAATCTAAGCAGCAATTTAAAAAATACTTTTAACATACTATTGACATAGTACCATACTATTGACATATTACTCTTACCATGCTATTGACATATTACTCTTACCATACTATTGACATAGAAATACATCGTAGTTATATAACTACCCAAGTAACGAAATAAAAGTTACCACAAAAGTTAACTACAAAAGTAAGAACATAAAGTAATTACTAACCCAAGACCTCCACCGCTTGTGATAATTCCGAAGGCGATCAATGTTGTTGAGTTCGTCGCATTTATCGGGAATGGAGTCCAGCTGAAAATTATTTTTTCTTATCACAAACACAAAATAAATGTTTACAATCAAAAATATAAAACTCTATTCAGATATTCCCTACCATTAAAGTTATTAGCATTCAAAGTAGTTTACCGTAAAAATAGAATTTATAGTTTTACTTATTCTATTATGAAAATCGAATTTTTGAGTTGAACTTTTACTTTTGACGCAAAAATACAAAAATAAACTTTTGAGAAGCAAATGATTAAGCTTACTCCAATCCATTTGTGCTTCAGGGCAGCATTTACATCCATTCTTTGGCTGAAACAGAAAGAATTGGTATGATGAAAACTCCATTCTTATTGACAATAAATGCTCTTTTATGCAACCAAAAACATTTATTCTTTACCTGGGATCAAACTGCAGGAGCAGCGTGACGAAATCTCTAGCATCGTCGGACAACTCTGCGAATCCCTCGTGGTAGAAGTCCGGTTTCCCTTTCTGTACCTCGTGGAGAGTGGCACGATCGTTCTCTCGTAAGAACGGAGACTCGCCCACCAATCTGAAAAGAAATTTTAACTCATTTTTGGGGTGTTTTATGTTATTTTATATATGATTTATTTTATGTAATAATAACGTATGTAATTTTATGTATTGCAATGTATTTTATGTAATTTTTTGAACTACAATGTATATAACTTTATATAATGCAAAGTATTTTCCGTAATAATGCTCGCAATGCAATGTATTTTATGTAAGAATGTATGTAACTTAATTTTATGTAATAATGTATGTAACTTAATTTTATGTAATAATGTATGTAACTTAATTTTATGTAATAATGTATGTAACTTAATTTTATGTAATGTATTTTCCTTAGTAATATATGTATTGAAATGTATTTTATATAATATTGTATGCAATTTTATGTAATGCAATGTATTAATATAATATTGTATGCAATTTTATGTAATGCAATGTATTAATATAATATTGTATGCAATTTTATGTAATGCAATGTATTTAATATAATATTGTATGCAATTTTATGTAATATTGTATGCAATTTTATGTAATATTGTAGCAATTTTATGTAATTCAATGTATTTAATATAATATTGTATGCAATTTTATGTAATATTGTATGCAATTTTATGTAATATTGTAGCAATTTTATGTAATGCAATGTATTTTATATACTAATGTATCTTATTTTACGTGATTTGTTTCTTGTAATTAAATTTTATTTTATTTTCAGTTAATGAAATTGGTACTTACAGAATGTAGGCGATAATACCGACGCTCCTGAAACGAAACAAAGTATTTTAAGTATGTAGCAATTAATTTCCTATAAAATACTGGTTGTTTATATTTCAAGAATTTATACTCGAATAAGAATAAACTCATGTAAAACAAATATTTAGAAATAAAATAGTAAAATAAAAAAAAATAATAAAGTTGATTAAAAACTTTTTCTAAAATTGTACAAACAAATTTGTTAATTTACACGCTTGGAGAATTTTTTGTATTCTTTATGTCATTAAGCCCTACGTCCGCACATATTAGTATAGGAAAATCAAAAACCAATGATAGAAAAATCAGTTAATATCTGCTCACCACATATCCGCCGCCAAGGTGACGGGCAGTTTGTTGGCGATTTCTGGAGCGACGAATTCTGGATGGCCATACTCCTGGACGAATTCGCGACCCTGGTGCAGACGCGTGGCAAGCGAAAAGTCGCCGATCTTGATGTTGTCGCAGTTGAGTCGAGTCAACAGAACGTCACCAATCTGTGGAAAGAAATGCAAAATTGCAACAGTTTTCTCATATGAAGGTTTATTCTGCGTATGTATTATTCTAGGTATGTTCTGCAATTTTGGGACAGTCCCCACATTTTGTAAGTTTTGGATGTTGATTCCACAGAAATTTTTACCCAATGTGCGGCAAGTTTAGCATTGGTTACGCAGACAAATGACATAATTTCGTTTTTCCAGACAACTGACAAAATGAACCTGCTACTAAGCTGCTAGGAAAACTAGGAAAATAACCAACTTTCCTAAATAAGTGTTATTGGTTCAGAAAGGAAAGTTGTCAGAGCATCACAAGGATTTAGAACTTCTTCCAAACAAAAATAGTTTTATTCCTGCCCTTAAGAGTAACTGTGAAATTACAACCACAATAGCTAGACCAAGGACTAAACATTTCGAAGAAATGAAATTCTTTCCTGGCGACCATCGATTTTACACTATTACAAAATTTGGTACTTAATTTCACCAAGAATATGGATCCTAGTAGATGCAACTGCTGTGTGCTGTAATGCTTCACCATATTTTAGGTATTTTGTCAAACCTTTTCTCAATATTTCGTTTCCAAAACCTGAATAATGGTTCAACCGAATACCGAAAATACAGTAGAAGCTCGATTATCCGTCCATCTCTCTGTCAACCGACCATCCCTAAGTCCCACTTAAAAAACATTCTCTAACTAAGGCGTTCTCAATTGTTCACAAATAAAACCAGTCTCAGAAGCCTACGGCGATTCAAAATTGTGGAATATGCGGCGATTCTGAAATAGGAATTCTCCGGCGATTCTGAAATCGGAAAGTTACGGCATTTATGAAATTGGGAAATTCCGAATTTGAGGTTTGTGGACTTTCGGCGCTTCTCAGTACTATAAGCTTTACTATTAAATGAAAATTCTCTATTATCCGGAATTATCGATTATCCGACCTACCTCCGGTCCCAATTGGATCGGATAATCGAGGTTATACTGTAGTGTGAAAATTTTTACAACACAGCCGTTGCGCATCATTATTATGGTGGAACCGAGCAATTTTTTCCCCGTGTATAGGAGGTAAAATTTGGTTAGTTCACTCACCGTGAGCCCTAGATGGGCAATGTTCTTCTCATGCATGTGTTGCAGTCCTTCGAGTATCTGCTTGATGTAGTGGGCAACCACACTCTCCGTCAGTCTGTCCTGGTGGATAATGTTGGGAAAAAGTTCACCTCCACCACAACTGAGGTCTGAGTTAAGGTGTATGTACATCAACATTATTTTCCAGTTTTATATTCATGATTATTATATTCATGATTTGTGCATGATTTTTTAAAAGTCTAATAGTGCATAGTTCAATAAAATTGTATACATTCATTAGAATTAAAAAAAAGACTTCAACCAATTAGGTTTCTATGAGAATTACCAAATCACCCCAGCGGCTATACATATTATTTTTATAAAGCATGAAAAATATTACTGATCTTCTACATTCTAAATTATTTTTTATCATACACCAACCACATTTTACTTGTCGAATACATCGATAAAAAAAAGGATACAGATCAGTGGCGAGTGTCAATGACGACTTAGTGCTATGCGCGTTCCATAGTCTGACCAGTCTCGGGTGGCATAGCTGGTTCATGACGTCCATCTCTGACGTCATAAAGTCCATGAGCTTACCTTCCCCGTGCATAACCTTAGCCGCAAGGCTGCGCCCGCTCTTACGTTCCACCACGTGGTAAGTGATGCCTTGGGTGCCCCTGGAATAATTTTTGGAGAGTTTTATTGTTTGATGTATATTGCTCGTGAATGCTTTAATTAATACTGTTACGCAAAAACACAAAATGAAGTTAAAATAATGTTATTTTTCTTTTCATTATTATTTTTTTTTACATTTAATCATTTGACAATATGGTATGATATTTGAAATATTTAAAATTCACAATCCATTACAAATGGACCATACAAAACAACTGCACTGGATTCCTATAGATTGGTTAAACCGACCACAGAATGAATGTCAGTGGGCACTTTTATTAGTGCTTGCTGCTCTCGCCAAAGGTGAATGATTTAATCTTGATGACTTCAAAGTATTTTCCTTAACTTATTTTTATTAGAACAAAATAAATAAGAAGCATGTATATATAAAATTACTGAAAACCTCTAAATTATATCAATATAAAGATTTTAACAAAATGACGTAATAAACGTGTTTCCCACGTCAGTACCATTTGAAATGGAATTAAAAATGGAACAATACCTTCCCAGTTCCTCTCCAATGTCGTAGAAATCTTCGAACGGTCGATCGCTGGGTTTCGAGAAGGGAGGTCGCTGGTAAGTCAGGATGTGGTATTCGTTTTCGCATTCTGTACAAAAGAATATTAACTTTCAATTGAAAAAAGAAAGAGTATGATTTAAAAAGAATATATTCGCAAGAGTTTTGGCTGCTGATAAAATGGCTAATTTACAATTGCAAACGTAGATCATAAATATGTCTGTTACATGTTAAAAAATAATGATTGCTACTTATAAAAGCTAGCGCTATAGCGGATTTTGAACATGGGTCCGTCTATAAGACTGTCTGAAATCGCTCTATAGCTCGAACTAAAAAAAACCCACACACACTTCAAATTTGGCTCGCGATTTTCTAGTACCTGTCCGGAAGTCTAAATAAAGTTTTTGAAGAAATCACGCGTGCCCAAATTGTAGCTGCCATAGTACTTTTTATGTTTCAAAGTTATCGAAAAATTTATAGTATAGATAATCACCTTTAAATGCATTGATTTATTGAGTAGTAACTGTAAGTTGTGTTATACACCTCTTCGTTTTACGCTGGAATATATTTAGGAAAAATACCTTCTACACTGAGCATTGCCGACGTCGTAGCAGTCCCAGCCACATTAGTTGCCGTACAGGTATACAGTCCACCATCTTTTAAAATGGCGTCATTGAGTGTCAGTACGCATGTGTCCGGTTCCTCAAACTTGATGTGTATGCGGCTGGATTCGCTGAGAGGGTGCCAGTCTTTGAACCACTTGATCTTTGGGAGAGGTACTCCGACGACTCGGCATCGGAACTCGGCTGATTTGCGGATAAGGGTGGTTTGGGGTTCCAGTCTCTTGGTGAAGATTGGATGCTCTGTCAGATAATTAAAAAGATATTTAATGTCATGGAAAAGAGATGTGTAAAATGTTGCTGACTTATCCTAGACCCATTAGATTAACGACCTTAAAAAATTCTAGTAATAGAAGGTGGAAAGAGTAAATATTCCCCCTCGAAAGTCAAAAGCAATCCAAGACGTGATCAGGAAAGGACTGCTGATTTTGACATTTGGTGCATAAAGCATAAGCCTTCCATCACAAAAGGAAAGACTTTTAATGTGGTCGATTTTTAATCGTGAAATTTCTGCTGTTGAATAAGTTTATTTTGTTGAGAAGGTGTAGTTTGAAATTATAATAATAATGTGAAGTAACTTTATTTTGATCTTTTCAGGTTATAGAATTGTAGTTAAATTTAGAAGTGCGTTTAGAAATAAGTTTCTTGGTGAAGATTGGATGTAGGAAATTATATTTAATGTTATAAGAAAGAGATGTGGTATAAATTTATTTCGTTGATAAGGTGTAGTTCTAAAAAATAATGCGGAGTAACTTATTTTAGATCTTTTCAGTTTATATAATTTTTGTTAAGTTTAAAAGTGTGTTGACAAATAATTACGCGTAGTGTGCTGAATAACTTTTAATGGCATAAAAATTGTGTACTTTGGAAAATGAGGCTATGTCACGCAGAAATTGTTTGAAATGCTTGAAATGTTTTTAATTTTTTTTTGTAGAGGGATATAGTTACTAATTAAAATATACGCTCGATGTAAATATTTGTTATGCCAAAGTAATGAACATAAATGAAATTGTACATTGTTTTAGAATAACGAGTCTGCATTCCAGCTTTCCTTCACTAATTTGAAGAAATATTTTTAAATTTCGCTGTTAAATCTGTTTTATTCTCCAGCCGGTGACTTGTAGATAAGACGAATATTGAGTCTCTAGCGTTTACTTGCCTGCTATCATAAGCTTGATTTTCCTCTGAGCTTCTCCATGCTCGTTCACAGCTTTACACGTGTACGTGCCTACGTCGTCATCGCCCATACGAGTGATAAACAGGATAGCTTGCCCGTTGCGATCTTCTAAGAAGTCATACTTGCCAGACTCCACCTGTGAAAAGAAAAAAAAGTTTTCAAGTAACTTGAACTTATAAAAGTATATCAACTTCCTTCTTAGAAGAATTTTAAGGTATTATAATAATTATGTTTTTTTAAAGAAATTCTATTCTGGAACACTCCATGAATGTAGTTAACGTTACTTTAAAACTGAAAATTATTTTTAAAGTGTAGTGTTGCTAATATTATTAGAACTCGTGTCCACCAAAATGTACATCAAGTTGAAGAACAAGTTTCCTCGGCTTTTATTATAATGTAGATGGCTGATAGTAACGTAGTAGGAAATCAGTGACATCAATTGTGAATGTTATTTTAGGTTGTGTGTGCGGTGGGGCGGACTGCTACAAAAGAATCTTTTTCAAAAGTTGTAGTGACATACCGTTACATTATACACTGCTCAAAACAATTAGGGGAGCACTTTGCGTACTTTTGTTTACCCTTCCAGTTCCAACTTATTTTTTATTCTAAGAATCTAAAATTTGTGAAATAGATTCATTATGCATCCAGAATTAAATGGTAAAAAACAGGGGAAAAATCTTACTTTTTTAACTAAAATTTAAGAGGGAAAAAATTGGAATCATAACTTTTGACTAAATTATAACAACAATTTTTTTAAAACTTTATTTGTTAAAAAAAGTTAAATCAATTTTTAAACATCTAAGAATGCAAACGTGAAGAATTTAGGGTCAATTTATTTCATAAAAGTTTTTGGGAGTGAAATTTATTTTACCATGTTTTTCATATTTTCATTTAATTAAAACAAACATAATTTAATTCTTCAAAATACATGATTTTTCCATCTAACGATAAATAAGAGCAAGCGCAACTCAGTGAGAAAAAAAATCGCAAGCTGATGATTAAAAATGGAATCATTGGGGGTGAAAGGGTTTAAACCATGCGTTCCCCTAATTGTTGTGAGCAGTGTATATCGGGAATAAGAAATATTTAATAAATAAAGCTTAGAAAGTTTGGATTAAAGAAACGTTTTCAAAATAAAAACTTACTGGTTGGTTGTTAAAGAACCAGCTTAGCTTAGGTTGTGGACATCCATAAACCCAGTACTCAACTCTTGCTGGATGACCGCGAATGGCATATGCACTGTCTTCCTCCAAACGAAGAAATCTTGGAGCAGCAGCTAAAAATAAGTAATTCCATTTTAGAAGAGAAAAAGTAATTCTCTGACAGTAAAACCTATTTGAACCATTTGTTCTCTTAAATGAATGTCTATTTAGAATGCCTTCTACTTTTTAGGTTGTAAATGTAGGGTAGAAGAAAATCTTGGTGTAGAATTGAAGAGTTTAGTGGACGAACGGGTTGCGATATTTTTGAAAAAAATTGGGATTTTTGTGTGTGTGTGTCTAAGAATATGTTTTCCCTTCCATTAAAGATAACAAGTTTTCCCCCTTCTCTTAAACTTTCAGTTATGCATATTTTTTTATCATTGCAATACTGTTTGCAATGAATTTAAGGGCAAACTAAAAACTCTAAAATTTAGTTTGTCGTAATCCCTTTTTGGCACATAGCACATTCTTCCTTTTAGCTCTTTAATTAGAATATGTGGAATTCGATTGGAATGAATGAGAAGCACTTAATTCTTAAATTGTATGACGTATAACACTACAACGCAGTTATCTTTTTATAGGTATGTGATTTACATGATGTGATAACATTAACAATATGGGATATATTCTGTGGGGATGGGATAATATTCCGCAAGAAAGGAAAAATGTTTACTTCAGTAAAGGTTTACTATTTATGATTTATCTCACCATATTTGTCTAGCTTCAAGTGATCCAGATCGAAGTCTTTCGGGGCAAAGTCAGCAGGGGACAGATGTCTTTGTAGACTCGTTCTATGAGCAGTGACGTAGGGCGATGGATCGCTGGCTCCGTAGCGGTTCTCGACGCGGACTCGGAACATGTAGTCTGTGTTGGGAACCAGGTCTCGGATGTCACAGGATGAGTCCTTAATACCTGTTTTATAAAACTGAAACTTTAATTTTTCGTAGAGATAACGTATTTTGAGTAAATTAAATAATAAAATGTGGCAATATGGAACCGTGGAATCGTGTCTTTATTAAAATTGATACGACATGAGAATTTTCAACGGTAATATTAAGTTTGGCTTCATATTTTAAATATTAAATTTACTAATTTTACATGTTAAGTACAGTAAAAAAAAATCAGAAACGTTTCTGAATATCTGGGGCAGTTTTACGGTGCATTCAATTTTCAAAAACGTTTCAGAGCATTTCAGAAGCCTCATTCTGTAATATTCAGAGATATTTTTAAGCACTTCAAACTCTTTTCTACTGCTTTCCAGAGCATATACGATTTATCGGATGACTGGAAGTATGTGGGATTCGAACCTCCTCACACCTGAGAAGGTTCACTCGAGGCAGATACCTTAGCCTGGGTCATAATAAGGTTTTCATTTCCGCTTACCATTCGTCTAGACAGAGATAGGATAGAATCATTTTCGCATGTGTCAGAGGCATTTAATTTCTTAACTTTGAAAAACAACAAAAAAAAAAACGTTTCCTAATAGATTGGAAACATACAATTAACATGAGGACTCTCATATTTTCAGCAACTTTTTCAGTTAAGTCAAAAAAGATTTCGTAAATCTTTGTCCCTCTACTTGCCTTGCTTACAAAACCAGACAACCAAAGTGACTACATGGGATTCACACACGTTAACCGCATCACATTTATAGCTGGACTTTAATACTGTACCTGATTTGTAGGTGGACCACTGTCCGTCCGGCGTCTTGCATACTTCCAGACGGTAGGTGTAGGGCACCTGTGGATGTGTGGGTATGGCCGGCCTCCAGCCCAGAGACGCGGTTGTGTCTGTCATCTTGAAGATGTAAGGGGCGTGGGCCAAGGGAGATGGTGGACCTAGGAAAAGAAGTTAAATTTAGTTGGTAACTACATTATTTGTATACGTAAAACATAGTCGTGTGCGTGAAGGTTTGGTTAAGTTTTAAGGAAAGTTCCTTTGAAGTCTATCATGTCATTTTTCATTGTTGAGAAATACATTTGGTCTGTCTGTGAAGGGTGTTGTGGGGACCAAGGCACCTCTGCTATAAGCATTTTGTACCAATACTAAATCCCTGAAGTAATGCGCCTGTAGGCGCAGTCCTCAACAACGACTCCAAAAACATCATAGGTATTTTTGAACCATTTCGGCAAGGTGGGGGGCAGCACCATTACCACGCTCTCTCGACGAGTTATTTACTACCGCATTCGAGAGTAAGGAGATAGAGTGGAGCACTATGAACCGTAAGTGGACTCTTCTAATCTAGAGATAGAGGCCAAGCAGAGGATCCCAGATTTGGCTTGTCACCCCCGGAGGTATTGATTTAGTATGTGAACTTAGAAGATTTTGTGACCACGGTGGAGTTAACGTACACCAGTCACCATTAGCGTACTCGGGCAGTTTCCGGCCGGCTCGAACTCGTTACCTTAGGGATGCCAGTCTATCACTCTACCAACCAGACTATCCCGACCAGGGTTTCAATGGTTACTACTGGTTATTCATTTGGTTACAAAAATACCTAAACTAAAATATTGGTTATTGAAACTGTGAATATGTCATTACTAAAACGTCGTAAATAGAGTATTTTAGACGGAATAGTCCCAATATCATTAATAATAAACATTGTTGTTAAAAATTTTTTTGTCGTACAAATACAATTATTAAGGGTGGCATACAAGGGCGTACCCAGGATCTGATTTAGGGGGGGGGGGGGGGGGGAGGCAACATTAGGGGCCCCTATTTTCTTAATTTTGGATGGGCCCCTTCTTTCTGAAATTTTCATTTACCCACCCCCCTTATTCACTCATGTGGTTTACTTAGCCAAACAATTGCTTAATGTGAATTTTTAATTTTTTAAAAATAAAAATCTTATATAAAATGTATTTATCTTATACAACTATAATTATAAACTAGGTAAATAATTACTAGTTAATAATTAACTACTAAATAATTACTAGTTCAATTATTATTAATTACTAATTAAACGAATGGGAAGACTAATAAACGAATGGGAAAAACTTTTATAATGAAATTGAACTATAATATAATATTCAATAATTAAGTTTTGAAGTTTAAATAACTCCTTTTATGTACAATAAATTATGTTTTTTTTACTAATAATGAAATGTAACAACTATATATGTGCAGAATTTTCATTCATCAATTTCAAAACAAAACCTTAAAAAAAAGTTTAACTGGTTGTTTAAATATAGTTAGATTATAGTTATATTAGAATTTTATATATAATTTACACTTTTTGCAAATGTTTTGAAAACTTATTTGTGCTGCTAGATTACATGACTAGATTATGATTACTACTGACTAGACCATGACTAGATTATTGCTCATGGACCAACTTTAGCTCAATGTGTGTTTAAAAAAAAAAAAAAAAAGGAAAATGTGCCATCAGACTTACTTTTATAGAAGAAATCACAAAAGCACTGCTCCGAAATCCTCTCTTCCCATTAAAATACAACTACTCCAATACTAGAATAACAACTACTCCAAATAGTAGAATAACAGTAACTGAAAACCTGCAAAGTTACTTCGTCTCAAGCCGGAAACTCTTCCAGAATCTTGGTGTTTTCTTGGTTAGTCCACTCACTATCAATGCAAGTGCGGTCCCCTAAACTCTTATCTTAGGTCATAAATCTGTTTGCACCCCCACACTCCCAAATGAAAAGATGTGGGGGGACCCCTGTTGGCACAGATGGTTCGTTAACGGGTTTTGTTTGGAAATGCGAAAGGTTGAGGTGAATGAAACCCAGTAATTCCTCCAAATAACAGTTTTCGGAAGAGGTTTGTTTCAGCCTATATTCAACCATCTATATGCCAATAGCCCGCAGTTTTTGTATAAAAATATATGTATTGTGATCAAAATTTATACACGAATGTTTTCGAAGATTCTGAAAAGAAATCTGAAGTTTACCACCTAACAAAATGCGTGGTTAAAAAATCTGACCAAAAGAACACCATAACCAAATTATTATACGAATTTTTTTCTTTTTTGCTTGTTACTGCTTGTTAGTATTCAAGCTCATATCTTTTGAAGAATATATCCTCATATTCATATTTAGATCGAACCACCCTCGAAAAACATACCCCTTTATAACACTTGAAAACATACATATAGACTTCTCAGAAAAATCCCATTTTTACTGAAATAACATAATTTATCTCTTGTGCACATTTTCTTGTAAATTATATTTATTTTTACTATACAATTCTTTAGAACTAAAAAAATAGGTTTTAATCACTCAATTTGTTTAATCAGCTTATTTGCAATTGCTGCAACCAGCCTATGGGTTCTCTCAAAGGGCACCCATCTATTACTTATTGTGCTTTTAAAAAAGGCCCTATACTTATTACACTTGGGGTCTGCGTCTGCCCAACAGCGAATTCGGGGCCCCCTGAAAATTATTCAAAAATTAAAGCATTTAACTTTCATATTTATATTAGTGTTCAAAGAAATGTAACGTTTCAACGATCTTGAATACGCGTGAAATTTGTTTAAACAATTATGTATATGTATATTAGTGTTCAAAGAAATAATTGCGTAATTATTAATAATTTATTAGACAAATTGTTGTCCTTTTATATATAATATATAAGAGCCCCCCCCAGGGCCCGATCACCGAATAGGCAATTGAAGACGGCGCTTCCTCTTTAAAATTAAAGGGGTCACCCCAAATCAACCCTTAAAAAAATCCAAATGCTACCTATTGCTTTACCATATGGGATTAAGAAGGGTATTGCATTACAAGGGTATAGCAATTTGTTTCAACACCAATTACGTTGTCTTGGTTAACGTATGGTAAAATTAACCTTTAATTTAAAACAAGTTGGTAGCCTATTATAAGTCTCTTGGCCCATTAGTTGCCCATGTATTAGACTGAGACGATGCTTTGGGGGACCCCTAATCCAGGACAGGTTTCACTTGCAAAAAAGTCTTGATCAGGTCCTGGAGCCCCAAAGGCAGTGGACCCAATTGAGATCATATTGGGCCCAATTTTAACAAAATATGTAAACCCCTTTTATATAATATACATTAATAGGGGGCTTCAGAGGAAAGTGGGCCCAATTGGTAACAAATTAGTCCAATTTGAAAAATATGTCGGCCCCTTTATGTGTAATATATAGGGGCCCCAGAGGCCAAGTAAGGACCAATGGGAATAATGGGCCTCAATTTGAACAACATTTGTCCCCTTTTATATAATATATCTATAATAATAAAAGAAAGAGTCTGTCTGTGTGTGTCTGTTTTCTGATCGTAAAAGACCTACTTATACTGCCCTCAGAAATTCGAAATTTTTAAGATAGATTCCCTTTAATACCAACGTGCGCACCTGAGGCTTAGATTGTTCATATTTGTTCTATTTTTAGAGAAAATTCGAATTTTCTGAAAAAAATACACCACTTTCGCTCAAATCCGATCATTTTTTCTCTTTCCTGATGCCATCGGCTGAAAAAAATAAATAAAACTTTTAACGAAAACATTTAAAATTCAAAATGTTTATTTTATTCTTTTGCCATTACTTTCAGAAACTAATTTCATTATTTGAAAAATAATTGACATGTTTCAAGTGACGTAATTCCGGCAGTCTTCATTCCCGGATTTTATTGTAGGTTTATTTGATGATTTTTTCATTGGGGGATTTTTCTGTTGACTGCATGTATGCATATTTAAGCAATAAATGTATAGTTAAGCTATTACTGAACCATGATGGTTAATAAAGGCCATCACACTAGAGCTATTAGTGTTTTTTGTCTTTATTTTTTCGCCAAATACGTTGCCAAGTTCGCCAAATTATTAACTAAAATTCGCCAAATAGGCAATTTCTTTTATAAATAATTTATAAGCTGGTCGGTTGTTCGAAGGTCAATGTGTTAGAGCTGTATAATGGGTGTGGGTAGCTATATCTATTTTCTCGCCAAATTATCTCCCACAACGCGCCAAATGAGCTAAAAGGTTTTATGTATTTATGAGGGAATTGTGATGACATTTATGAGTGCATTTTATAGCGTATTTTTCATTTTGGAATTTTAAGGCAATGAAACGGGATTTTATAATTTATAACAAGCAGAAACAATAATAAGTTTATGATCCTATAACAGGTTATATGGTACACATATTTGGAATCTATTTGATATTTTTTTATTCCGTGCGAAGAACGGGTATAAATTTGCTAGTATTATATATAGGGGGCCTCTAGAGGAAAAGTGGGCCCTTGGGCCCGATTGGGAACAAATGAACTGGATTTTAAGAAAAAATGCCTCCCCTTTCACAAATATATACAGGGGCCCCCATAGGACAAACGGGGCCCACTTCGAACTTTCTGGGGGGAGGCAGCTGCCCCTCCTTGCCCTATGGTGGGTACGCCCATGGTGGCATAATGATATCTTTTTTACCCCTATTTGACGTTATCCAACCCCGGAAAAGACGTAATTTCGACTTGTTTAAGACGTGTACTTTCAGCTTGCTCTAATAGTACACTATATAGTAAGATCCCATATCGATGTCTATCAATTTGATTTCTCAATGTCAGTACGACAGCGGAAAGATATTAAGATATAATAATATATTGCACTCATAACATTTGTTAAAGTTGACATCAAATAGATGTGACTGTTAGATTGGTAGGTAATCGGTTGGAGTAATAAGAAATTTGCCAAACAAACATTTTTTTTCCAGTGTAATAAATTGAACGTATCTAAGGTGCAGAAATGAAAATCAATGCTATTTTCTTACCTGTTGCAGGCAGTTTCTGTGGTTCTTTTTTAACAACTTCTGCAGGCTTACGCTTGTCTTCCCCTAAAAAATTACTGTTATTAATCATATATAACGGATAACAAATCCACAAACTAAATATTTGTAATATCCTCAAGGAAACCTTGCCTTATATCTAAAATTTTACTAATTCTCTCTATAAAAGAGTGATCGATTGAAGTTTGATAGATTTATTGTTCGTTGAATTTGAATGCTTTGATAAATATTGTTGAGTAAAAACACACTATGAAGTTAAAATAATCTTATTTTTTCTTTTTATTCTTTTTTTTACATTTAATCATTTGATATTATAGTGTGATATTTAAAATTTTTGAAAAAAAATTAAATTTACGATACAATACAGTTAGGCTTCAACACCACCAGGGCTGGATTTACCAATAGGCCCTATAGGCCCGGTCCTAGGGGCGCACCATGATGAGGGGCGCAAAATTATTCCGCATTTTTTTTGTCAGAAAATTTCCATAAAATGTTATAGACTACAATGCATGTCTACATCTACATGCTCTCCACGAATAAAAGTCCCATTCTCCTTCCCCGTATAGGTGACGCTGGACGGGCGAATCTTTCGCTTAAGTTTATAATCAGTATTAAATGGTTTAAACTAATTTTAATAACACGTTGTCCTATTTATTTATAGCTTACTAGCTTTATAAACCCGGCGTTGCACGGGTGTACCCTTAATAACCCTAATTAGTAGTTTTTTTAATGTAAAATTTGTATTTTATACCAATTGATCCCTCCACTGGTCCACTCCATCAGGATATTATAATCTCCTCCCATTCTGATATGAGGGGTTGATTTTATCCAGGCCCTTCCAGGAGTTTGAGGGCTAGCATAGGCCCCTGTTCAAATTGCCAGAACAGCTACATGATATAATGGCCTGTTTCTATTTCACGATTAGCGCAAAACGAAACTGCCCAAATGTGGCAAATATTCCACTTCATATTTCATACAACTCGATAGGGTTGGGGGACCCAGTAGGTAAAGACTTTCGTCTTGCATGCGGTAGGTCCCAGGTTCAGGTCCGGGCATCGCCAAAATAACTGCTGACCTATAAACGGCTCGTGCAGCCAAAAAATGTCCGACGAATAATACCCCGTGTAGAGGAAGGGCACTTTAAATATCTTCCAAATTCCCAACGCTGCGTACGATGTCGCCCTTAAAAGTTGCAATGGGTACCTCGCGTCGGCTCGTAACTTGACTGGGGTTCTAAATTACGACTCCCGCTTCCAATAGCACTCGTATGTAGCTTTAATGCGACGATAATTCAAACTAACACTAACCCATACAACTGGATGTTAATAGCTACCCTACGTTAAATTTTCAAATTCGTCAAAAAGCCGCCAATGCCAAAATTCAATCGACCATTACGCCATCTTAACATCAGAAAACAAAACAGACATTCATTCTCTTGTATGATTGAAAAAGTTTTATAAAGTACAAATTCCTTATTTATGCCGAATATATATTCCGGTTAACCTAAAGAATCGTGGCCGGCAATTTTAATCCAAATCTGGTAACCCCGATGTCAACCTTTGTCAAAATTAGCAATTGCATTGACAATTTCTAAATGTTAATCTATTTAAATCATAAGTGCATACAATTTATTCTGAAGTTTTCTTATACTAATATTTTATTAATTAGATGCTTAATGATTTTAAAAAATTATTTATTTTTTAAAATCAATTCTTCGGCATTTTAAAGTTCCACTTTTTTTATAAATCTGGTCTGCAATTTTATGAATTTTTCCGTTGTTTTAAGTCGGCCATTTTGAAATTTGGTAGTATTTTTGGTCATTTCGAGATGACCATCTCGGCAAGTGCCGGGGTTTGTTATCATTTCGACTTGGCGACATTTTTAAAAAATCGTCAAATCTGGCCACGATTCTTTAGGTAAACCTATATTCCGACATATCTTCATTTCTTAATATTTGTAAACATCAATTAAATTAAATTCGGAAACATAATTAAAATCTACTTGAGGAAATCTGATCCACCATAAAAAAAATCAAGATTTAAAATCAACAAATAAAATAAAATAAAACCAGAAAATTAAACCCACGTGCACTTTTTTTTTCTTTTCTAAATTTTCGTTCACGCTGAACGCGCTGAAATTTCTTTAAATTGAATTAAAAGGTATAAATTCAAATCTTACAATGCTATTCCTATGAGGAAATCGGCTCACGTTTTGCACTCCTACACCCGTTTGGGTTCGAATAAAAAGTATCCTATAACCTATTCCTGGTTCTAAGCTACCTCCCCACCAATTTTCAGCCAAATAAGTTCAGCTGCTCAGCTTGAGTTATAAATACTGTAACTCTAACACGACTTTCTTTTATATATATAGAGATTACTAGCTGTTATACCCGACGTTGCACGGGTAGAGGTGGAAAAATAATTTAACAGTCAATTTAACTATTTTTTTCTATCATTTTAGTTACATAGATATGAAGATTACCCAGTAATTTTCCATTTAATTACCTAACTTGGATATAGTAATGATTAATGTTAATTTCAAAAATACCTTTGATAAGAAGCGCAAATTAAAAAGAATGTATATTTAAGTAAAAAATAATCAGTAAGAATTAAAAATGGAAAAAAGCTAAATCTTAAAAGGGTCTCAAACGTTTATTTTAACGCAATTCAAGGGAGTTCTCCAATAAATTAAGTAACTTTTTTTGGGCACTTTGTAGATATAAATACAATATAAGCAGTACAAAATGGCAGAAAAAAATGCGTTTAAGACAAAGATTGGTATAATCTGTTCTTCCAAAGTAGTTAAAATTTAAATCTCACTTTAAACTGATCACTCTTGGTCTGCGTGCAGAAAATAAAATATTCTTAATGAAAGTGAATTACATGATCTAATTGTTTAGATGTTATAAAGCTACTCCAGCAAACAACAAACAAAAGTTGCCTTTTATGTACGAGTATATAGATAAAACCTTTTAGCTCATTTGGCACGTTTTGGGAAAAAAATTGGCGAGAAAACAGATATAGCTACAAACACGCCCATTATACAGCTCTAACACATTGACCTTCGAACAACCAACCAGCTTATAAATTATTTATAAAAAAAATGCCCATTCGGCGAGTTTTAGTTAATAATTTGGCGAGTTAGGCAACGTATTTGGCGAAAAAATAAAGACATAAAACCCTAATATGCAGCTCTAGTGCGACGGCTTTTATTAACCATCATAGTTCAGTAATAGCTTAACGATAAATTTATTGCTTAAATATGCATACATGCAGTCAACAGAAAAATCAATGAAAAAATCATCAAATAAACCCACAATAAAATCCGGGAATGGAGACTGCCGGAATTACGTCACTTGAAACATGTAAATTATTTTTCAAATAATGAATTTAGTTTCTGAAGTTAATGGCAACAGAATAAAATAAACATTTTCAATTTTAATTACTTTTGTTAAAAGTTTTATTTAATTTTTTCAGCCGATGGCATCAGGAAAGTAAAAAAATGATCGGATTTGAGCCAAAGTGGTGTAGTTTTTTCAGAAAAACGTTCGAAACGATAGAAGGAATGGTCTGATTCGAAAAATTCTTAGCCTATGTTTGTTCCGGAGATGAGATCAATTTTTGTGCCAAATTTCGTGACAATCTGTTGCGTGGTTCTTTAGATCTCGTGTCTTATACAAACACAAACAAACAAACAAACAAGCAAACAAACAAACGGAAGTTGCCTTTTATGTATATAGATATACCAAAATTTAGAAACAGTTGATTATCTCATTATTTTATTTAATTAGTTTTACTTCACGATGAATTAGAATAAAATACAAATTATCTTCACAAAGACCTTTCTGAGGTCAAATTTCTAACTCCTTTACGATGGTGTGTGGAGGGGGCGAGAAAAAATCCCGGGCCTAGGGGCGCATAAAATCTAAATCCGGCCCTGAACACCAACAACAGAAACCTAAATATTTGTTCAACAACGACAAAATAAATGTAAGTTTGTACTTTATTAGAGCTTGCTGTTCACGCCAAAGGAGGATACTTAATTCTAATTCACTCAAAGTTAAACTTTTCAATTAAAAACCAATCTACGTGCTTAATCTATATAGGTGTATGATTTATCTGTGAATACTCTTTCATGAATAACCCCTCACCTTCTATGCCGAGTGTGGCCGTGCAAGTATCGCTTCCAAACTTGTTGGCGATGGACACTCTATAGGTACCAGAATCCGACTTTTGTGCCCCTCGGATAATAAGACGAATAACTCCGTTGGGGTCAGCCTCGAGAGTCACACGGTTGTCAGCAGTCAGTTGTGCGCCATCCTTGAACCTGTAGTAAGAACATGAAACACTGTACAAAGTTTCTGAAAAACTACAGCACATTTTGGGGTTATTTTTTTTACATCAGAGTATTGTAATGTTTGTTTTACACCAAATTTAAATTTTCACGACGCATAGAGGATGATGAACAACTTACTCCAATACCGTTTAAATAGAGGAGATGTGTACATTTAATAACTGCCGGTGAAGTAAACGTTTTCGCCAGCACCAAAAAATAAATTTTACTTGTTATGTAAATTCATAGCACAGTGCAAAGGCCCCACTTATCACACCGTTGGTAAATTAGAGGCGTATTTTTTTTACAGTGCACAAAACTTAAAAGAGTAAACATTCGAACATCAAAATTTACCAAGCAATTTTTAAATTGAAATTAAAAGTAAAGTTGTTTATAACTCAATACAAGATACCTACCATTTTACTTCTGGTTTCGGAGTACCACAGATACAAGCAGTGAGTTTTGCTGACATTCCATTCAAAACGGTAGTGTCTTTCAATTTCTTCAGGAACATGGCTGGTTCTCCCTCAGTATCGGCCGCACTGTAAAAAATACAGTGTTCAATAAAAAAAAATCTTTAATGTTAATCCCCTCTGACTTATGCTTATCGCAGTCTATATATGAAGAATACAGGGGAAGAACCGCTTGATTTATTAGGAGTCGTCCCGTAATTGTGTCTGCTTGGCGAACATTGGCGGCAGGAAACCGGTTTCTCTCTTTCCTCTTCGGTTGGTCCAAGCGTCGGAATCTTGCATCGCGTGAATCTCGGTAGGTAGAAAAGGTGTGGTTTAGGACTTTTCAATTAATTTGCGAATCTTAACATTTCTCTTAATTGCTGTAGAAAAATTCGAGATTTTCAATCAATCGTACTTTATTTTTAAAGCTTAACATGATGATGAACACAGTCTTTTGAATAAAACGCGGAACTGAATTTCAGGGTTGTAGTGAGAGAAGATGCACAAGAAAGTGAGAAACTGGTTCCCTTACATCAGTTTAGGCGATTACTCGCTATCATCGCCAAAGATGCCTGATGAGGAAAGTTTTCTACGAAATTAAGCGGTTTTTCCCCTGTACTCTTCATATGTTATGCAATTACATGGACAATCATTTCATAACTGAATTCCAATGAAAGTAGGTGACATACAGACGGACGGACCGAACGATTATAATTCCTTCCACTTTTTACTTTATAAACGTAGTGTGGAAGCTAAAAAGCACACATTAGAGATTTAACATATTATTTTAAAGAAGCTCTACCTCACAGCGATATTGGCATTACAAGAATCCCTCCCCACTTCATTTTTGGCTCTGCACTCGTACAGGCCAGAGTCAGCTATCCTAGGGTGGGGTACTGTCAGTACGCATTTATCCCCTTCCTTCAGTATTGAGTACTTGATACCGCTGTCCAACTTGTTCCTGTTGAAGTACCAATCTACTGTTGGTTTGGGAACACCTGTCACTCGGCATACCAGCTTCATGGGTGTGTTGGTGGTGAACTGCAAAAAGGTTTTAGTTTAGGGAAGGGTATTGGAAGTATTTAAAGGAATATAGTGTATGTGTGAATATAATGAATGGCAGAATTCATTTTAACGTCAAAAATTAACTCCTGAAATTTGTGGATATGCCATTAATACACTGTAAAAAAATTCGTAACGTTACTATTATCCATCGAAAAAATGTCTGGCTTTTTAAAGTTTATATCGCTTTGTCGATTTTCAGGTTTTTCACCCAGAAACATAAGTAACATCATTTAACATGCATACTTAGGAAAATTCAATATAATGCCGTGTCTTTAACAAGGCCACGATATATGGTTCGAGTTTCTGACTTAATGTCGGATTGTTTCCAGAGAAACTTTCCTTTTTTCTCAGTTTTAAGTTTTCTTTCTTTGTTGCAAAAATTGGTGGATATCCATTTCATTGCATGTATATATGTTAATTTAGTCAGCTATTTACTTGGATGCAATCAAAATGGTAAATTTCTATTGAAAAGATGACACTAAACTTTAAAGAAAGTTATAGCACAATCATTTCACTAAGAATTTAATAGGTGATTACAAGAAATCGCAAAATTTTGAAAACGTGAAAAATTTATTATCTTTTGGCAAGAAATTTGAAATGGACAACTGGAACGGCCACGCCTACAGGGACGTCACAGTTACACCAACCGTTATCTTAAACCCCACAAACCCCCCTCCTTGCTAATTTGCCCCCCCCCTAAACTATAAACTATAACAGACACGATATTCTTATTAAAATTACATGTCATAGATTTTCGATGTACATTTGATCTATTTTTGTTCTATATTAATCGCAAATGAATGTTAATTGCGACTTATTGTTTGTGTAACAGAAAATAAAATGCTGTCAATTCACGGAAATATTCTGACAGCATAGTTGCCATCAAAATTTCATTAATTGAAGGAAGAATTTTTGAGAGTGTATGCAAGAAAAAACAGGTTACGCACAAGTTACGTCAAGTATTGTCTGGTTTCTCACTCCCAAACCAGGCTCCGCCCCGTTCGAATTGTCCATTAACTCAGCATAAAATAATTGTGTTGTCGCATTTTTTGATTTCGAGAAATTCAGTAACAAAACTCGCACCGAATAAAAGTATTACTATAAATACGCGTACCTGCATGTCAGAGAGACGCTCTATGAATTTTGGCGGAGTGTGTGCCTGTACGGTGACTTTTCCCTTGGAGCTGGCCTCGCCAAGTGTGTTAGAGACGCGACACTCGTAAACTCCTTCGTGTCTCGGGTTACAGCGGTACACCTTCAGAGTAGCCTGAAAGATAAAAAAGGAATTGGCTAATTTCAGGCGACATACCTCCTTAAAGCTTTCATTACTGCTTTTTCTTCGATCGGCGCTCTTATTGGACTCGAGACAGTATTTTCATTTAACATTTCTGTTGCCACTCAAGACCTTAAACATGCCCATTATTATAAATTTCAACGAGTTTTACTCATATTTGACGAATTTTTTTTTCTCTGAAATGAATCGAGAAAACACTTCGTAAATTAAAGGAATTACTTTCTTCGTAATTTCAGGACTCCAATTTGTGAAGTAGCGAAATGCATATAGCGTAGTAGCGAATACAGCTCCAAGTAGTGAAATACATATGTCTCTTTTACTATGCTTATGCTTTTGTATTTCATTGAATTCTAACAATTTCTTTTAGAACTTTTGAAAAAACTTTCGTTAATATTATAACCAATGCCTATAATGGAAGCTGTGTTGGTGGTTACGCTATTTTCGAAAAAATTGATTAAAAAATAACTTTAAAAAATCGCCCATAATGCACTGTGAGAACGACGTCAAATATTTAAGAGGATCTTCGTCAAAAATCTTTTGATATTTTAGCAAACGTGTTGTTTAACGTATAAATAATGCTCAAGATTTCCTAGATAATCAAATATGTGAAATAAATTGATTTTTGAGGTTGTGTTTACGCTATGTAGTGGACAGGCAAGTTTATGTTATAATATATTCTATTTTATTATATATTCTGTTATAAAAATCTGTAGTAAGCTTAAATCTGTAATCAAGGAATTCAATCATAAAAATGTCTACACTATTTCACCTATTTATACTCTATCTGAATAAGAAAAATGTATCAAGATTATACTTTTCTATCGCATGTAAACTGCTCAGTTGAAAGTAACGCCACGGCTGACTCAGCTAGAATCCAGAAAATCTCTCTGGGATGTCACACTATCCGTCCGGTTCGGGTTTTAGACTGTTCATAAATAGATGAACAAAACCTGTTCGGAGCTTGAAAAGTATAGTCGGTCAAGCGCAAATAGATCCCATACTTTTACTTGGGAAAAGCCGACAAGTACTAACCGGACGAATATCATGACATCACGACGAGCTTCTCTTACCTTAACGTTGAGTAGGTCATAATATGTAGTACCAAGCCAAAAATAAATTATCTCATAAAACGACCTTAATACGGCTATCTCTAGTAAACACAGCATAGAATTGCTCACCTTTTTGCCGTCAAATGTTGGCAAAATAGTGTCCGACATAGACAACGGCTGGTCGTCCAGGAACCATTTCACGTCCGGCAATGGATTACCGGATACTGTTGCCTCCAGGCGGAAATTTTCACCTTCCTGGACAGAGAGGTCGTTCAAGGGAGACGTGAATGCAGGGGAGTTCTTCTGTTGACCCTCAACTTCTTTGCCTAAATGATAAAGATTATTATGCTCGTTTTACGTATAGTAGTTCCGGTAATGTTTGCCGTACTTAAGGGGAAATAAGAGCAGTAGCCCCCATCTTATCTATGCTTTAATCCAATGAAAAAATTATTTTCTAAGCCAAATCCCTCCGGCTGTCCTGTATTGAATATTTTTACAAACGGGTATTTTGGTCTGGAAATGCAGCTGGCTTACAAATATCTAATATTACACTATTTAAAATTGGTATTTGTTTAAATATATTTTCGATAAATAATTTTACAACACGACATTCGAACCAATTTCAAAAAGTAGAATTATAGAGCCCTGTAAGCCAGCTACATTTATCCTATAAACCGCTTGTAAAAATAGTCAATACAGCCGAAGTAATATGGATTAGAAATAATTTTTCCATTGGATTAACAAAGAGAGAAGACTTCGGTTTGGTGACCCGCTTCCATTTCCCTTAAGGTACCGGATGATTTGCCGCGGCAATATTAGGTCATGGTTTAACTGAATGTGAAGCTGAAACTCTTGGATACAAACCCGGCCGAACAGCTAATACTTGCCTATGACATTGAGTGGTGCGCTACACGATTTGTCACCGTGCTTGTTGGACGCGGTGCATGTGTAGTTTCCTGCATCTTCTGGCCTGCATTTGCCCAGCACCAGAGCGACTTCACCACTTGGAAGCTGGCACTTGCGGATATTGGGGTCATCGTCGCTAACCTCCTGTCCGTCCTTAGTCCTGCAATAAGTTTGGTTAGGTCATTTCTAAAGGTTTTCGGTAGAATAACCTAAACGGGGCCTAAATTGTTTTGTATAGGACAATACATAGCTGATGAGATTTATTTCATTAATTAACTTTTCGACTGTGAAATCGAAGTTAATTTTTTATAACGAATATAAAAATACTTAAAGCTAATATTTTTATTCAAAAATGAAGGCCTTTAATGACGTTTACAAAGTCTCGTTGATGGGTTAAGTTTGATTCATTTTAGAATTTAATACTGTTATAAGATTTAGCTTTTAAGGCAATGATTTTACTGCAATTTTACTGCACATCTTCTAGTATGAATTGTTTATGATCATTCAAGAAATTTGTTTTTTTTAAATAATTTCTTCCTACTCACCATTTTATTTCAGGCAAAGGATCACCAGAAACTTTGCACTCAAGTTTGACAGGACAGTCCACAACACCGGTGACAGGCTCAAGATATTTTGAGAACATGGGTGATTCTGTGTTTTTAAAAAAGAAAATTAAATACATTTAAGTCTTTATATTACATCTCTTATTTATATAGAATATACTGAATAAATTTAAAGCAATCAAAATAGCTTCGTCTAAGTGAAAAAAATACCAAACATGTTCCAATTTTGAGTTGAGTTCCTTTTTTTTATATTCGAATTTAAGATTTATATTTTGTTGTTATGTCTGCGTCATTACATTTACTCGCATATGTCGAAATTACTTACAAGTATCCCTTTAAGGAGCTTAAGGGATAGTTAACTTTTGACTATTGTGAAATATATACCAATGTACACTGCAAAAAATGTGTCGCTGAATTTCCCCAAAAATATAATTCCTAGTAGCTGCAACGGCTGTGTGGTGAAATATATCACCACATTTTCGGTATTCTGTTGATCCATTTCTTGGGTTTTTGTTTACAAAACCTAAAAACTGATTTAAGTAATACCGTAAATATGGTGCAACTTTCCCCACACAGCGGTTTCAGACACTAGGAACCATTTTTAGGGTGAAACCAATCACAATTTTGTTTAACAGTGGATAGAGCTGGTCGAGTCATTATAATTTTCTACGTTAAAAAGGCTGGCTGTATCGAATACTTTTACAAACGGCTTTATATACGAGGGCTGTTTTTTTTCAACCTCCGATGGGCTGTAACAAAAAGACGGGTCAAAGCAGAAAAGATTTTTACCAAAAGTAATGTACGATACTTCTCATTTCTCCACATAATCACCTTGACGATTAAAGCATTTGTCTTCTGTAAACAAGCTTTGAAATACACTCTTCATAAAATGTAGCCGCCAATGATTTGAAGGGAGTTGTGACGGTTTCTTTGAGATCCACGTCAATTTGGAAGCGCTACAATCCAAGCCCCTATGGTAATAGATAATTCACCTATGGTAAACCTTCGAGATTCCCTAAACACTTGGTCAACTCGCTGAACAATGCCATCTGTAGCGACAGACTTTTTTTCTTGGTCCCCTTCTTCATGAACATCAGTTCGGTCACCTTTAAATTTTCAACAGCATTCACGAACAACGTTAACACTAATAAAGGTGTCTCCATACACACTATTCATTCTTCGATGAATTTCTGTTGCACTGTTCTCTTCTGCCTGTGAGAAACGAATAACAGCTCTCAATTCTCATTTGACGGCTACATTTTATGAAGAGGGTATTTCAAAGCTTGTTTACAGATATGAACAGAAGTTCTAAAGAACTAAAATAGCTACTTTCCTGTTACTAAATACTTACTGAAGTTCTATCGGGAAAAAAATAGTTCTAAGTAAATATCATCAACAGCCGTTTCTAACTAGATTTATACACATTAGGAAAAAAAATCGAAACACAGCACCCAGCTATAATTTAAACTTCTAAAAGCCAAAATCACTATTTTCCTAATTCGTTCGCAAATTAATTAAAATTATTTATCATCTGCTCGTGATTATTGTAGTTCGAAGAATAAATATTTATTAATAACAAAAGTAATGAAACTACTCGCTTGCTATTAAAAAACAAGAATGTAAATTAAAACTAAGCATAATTGCATGCAAAAGTATGCCTTGCCGCTTTCTGGTAGATATTTAAAGATAATCAAAGAATCAATTGGTCTACATTTTATGACGTCATTCCAAATGGGTCATGAAAATATTATTTGGCTTCAAATATGTTAAATAATTTCTCATGCCATTGTTGATTGGCAACAGTGATTTAAATGACCAAATTGAATTTCAATGCTATTCAATGGGAAATTCGCCGACAGATAGTAGATTTATGTCCGCCGGACTACAGACAGACGACAAAAAGTATAAAGTTGGGTATCTGGGTCATAGCTTTCTAACAAAAAAGAATTTTTAAGATCCGATGATTAGAACGATTTTGGAAGGGGGGTCGAGACAGACAAGGACAGCGCGACAGACAGACGGACAGACATACAAACAGACAGACATACGAACAGACAGACAGATGGACAGACAGACAGTTGGACATCAACCGCATTCATACCTACAGTGATTTAAATGACTCAAATTTAATTTCAATGCTATTCAATGGGAAATTCGCCGACAGATAGTAGATTTATGTCCGTCCGGACGTACAGACAGACGGACAAAAGTATGAAAGTTGGGTATCTGAGGTCATAGCTTTCTAACAAAAAAGAATTTTTAAGATCGATGATTAGAACCGATTTTGGAAGGGGGTACGGACGGACAGACAGACAGACGGACAGACGGACATCGACCGCATGTCAATACCTACTTTCTTAATTTTTAATTCTTTCGAATTAAAAAAAGAAAGTAGGCTAAATGCTTAATCGTGAAGGTGATTCTGTGGAGAAATAGCAGTATTGTATATATAGTTACTTTTGGTAAAAATCTTTTTTGTATTTTGACCGTCTTTTGTACAGCCCATCGGAGGTTGAAAAAAATCAGTCCTCGTATAATAAATATAGTTTACAAAGTCCTATAATTCCACCTTTTGAAATTGGTTCAAATATTTTGTTGTAAAATTACTTATTGAAAATTAAAATAATAATCAAAACTATTTCAAAAAGAGAGATGCATGCTTTGTGTATTGAATCATTGACGTCTTCTCCAAAATATATAATTAGATTGCATAAATATTAGATAAATCTTCTTACGTATGACATCCACATTGGCGGAGCTTCGCATTTCCCCTCCAACATTGGATACCAGAAGGGTGTATTTTCCGGCATCCTCCGGTCTCACTTCGGATATTTCCAGGGACACTGTGCCATCAGGGTTCCTGGTGGTTTTCACTCGGCCGTTTTGCTCGATCGGAAGACCGTCTTTTAACCTAAAGAAAATAATAGTATAATATATATACATTGAGGATATGGATGTCATCTCACGTAAACCTTAAATATAACGACATTCATTTATTGCCGATATTTGCAATCATTGCCGATAGTCTGGATAAGAAGAGATCATCCCTGCCTCTGTGTTCTGCTGAGCTCTTAACTTTCCATGAAGCATGCTGAAGAAGCAAGACTCTTGATGGTAACTCGCCTTGAAAGTCTTAGAAAGTACCACCTTCTCATCTTTTGTGCTGTAGCTCTGGTCTTAATGGTGCTTTGAGATTTGGCGGTTTAAGAGAGGACCAGACAACTTTGTCAAGGTCAAGTCCGGTCATCTTAGAACTTTAAGGTTCCCCCGACGAAACAAAATCTTCAACACTTGTACAAAGTACAACGCAAGCGAGGCCACCACCTAGCATTAGCTGCGATGTATTGTCTTATCTTGGAAGGACCTTCTGTGTAGCCCTAGTATGGTTCTAGATAGGTTGTAGGCGGAGGGTCTTATATGGACCTGATCTTATCCATATCCTGGGATAAGAAAGACGACTGAGGATCTAGATAGCTTGGGAGCTAAGCTGCTAAGTAATGACGGTTTTGCGACGGTCTGACCTGCTGACTGGATAATCTGCTGCACTATACCTACATACACATAGCCCCCGGTTCGCCCTGTTTAGAAAACTTGGTTCACATATGTTTTTTAAAATTATTGTATTGAAAAACCTTAAATCATATCAAACACATTTCAAAAAGAAAGATCAAGTTTGTTATTGAACATTGAAACGTAATCCCAAAATAATAATTAGATCAAATATTAGAAAATCATTTTACGAGACATTTACATTGGGAGTTCTAATTCATTTCCTCCAATATTGTATTACAAAAGGGTGGTTTTTAATGATCCGTCCATTACTTTCGTATTTATTTTCCAGACAACTCTGACATAGATTCTGTTTTAAAAGTTTTTACTCATTTGCATTACATGAAGACGTTCTTTTTAATTCAAAGAAAAAAAAATGTATAAATAGTATGACATTGAGGATATGGCTGTCATCTCCTGTAACCTGTCCCATACACCCTTCAAATGTTTAATGCCGATCTTACAATCTTGTCGAAGCTGATAACGAACCAGATTCATCTTGCCTCTGTGTGTACGTCCGACGGACCTCTAACTGTGTTTCCCATAAAAGCATCTGAAAAGTCAATCTTGATCTTTAATCCCTGTAGGTCTTAGAAATGTACCACTGTCTTCATCTTTGTGCTGTAGTCTCGTCTTATGGTGCTTTGGTTGGCTGTTGATACCACCTTTCAATGGTTCAAGATCCGGATCTTAGAACTTTTGTTTGAGAAACAAACCTCAACACTTTTACAAAGTGCACGTCTGTCGAGGCCGACGACATAACACTATCTGTCGGCGATTATTGCATTATCTTGGAAACTTCATTGTTGAGTCATTTAGATAGTTGTACGAGGGCTATGAGAACTGTATTTAACCATATCTGAAGAAAAACTAATTTTAGATAGCTTGGAAGTAGTGCTAATAATGAAACGTTTTGGATTCTCTGACTGGATATTCTATATCTACATACACATAGCGCCCGGATTTTTGCTGTTATGACTAGTTTTTTATTACATTCTTTTTTTTAAGAGTTTGGAGTATTTCCTATAACCTTTGTTCATTTTTATAAACTTTTACCTGCGTTACTAAAAAATAAGAATCACGAGCAAGATGTGAAATCCCATATAAAAATTATCGAATATTTAAGGAAAAATTGGATTTTAGAAATTTATTATAATTGGGAGTTGTTTTGAATTTATTATTTCAATGTGTTATTATTAAAAAAGCGTGTTTTATGATAAAACATTAGAACCATTTTTTTCGAATTAAACTTTCCATAACTTATTTAATAACATTGAAATAGCTATTTTATTCATTTGGAATTCTTGTTTAATATTGTTCTATAAATATGATATTTTTAGTATTACTTCTACTGTTTAAAATATGAATCTAGACCATATCCATTAACTAATGTCACTTAACACTATTTATAAATATTTTACCATTTCACTTCCGGCTTTGGTTCTCCATCTATTTTGGCTGTTAACTTTCCAGGCTGGCCTTGCACAAAAGAAGTGGGTTGCAACGAATCAACTATTTCTGGTAACTTGAATCCACTTCCTGAAAACAAGATGAAAAAATGTTTGCTTCAAATTAAAATAAATCATGTCAGATGTCTCTTAAGATGTTTTAAACCTAGTACAAACGGTCAAATAAATAAATTCAAATAAAAATAGTATATATTATTGTAAATATGCACTCCACCTCAACAAATTCTAATTTAAACTTAAATAGCAAAGTTAAAGCCTAAATATGATAGATCCGGTTCATTCCAATCAAAAAATAATTTAACATAGTAAAATAAATTAGTATTTAACAGAAATAGTAGAATATAGTAAAAGCTTTTTCATTCAGGTATCTTAAAATTCAAATTATTCGACTATAAATCCCCTTTATTTGTACATTAACCTTAATTTTCTTACCAGTTAAAATGTTTATTCGTTTCACCATAATAATGGTTTCTAGTTGCTGCAACTGCTGTTTTTTTTAAAAATGTTTCATCCCATTTTGGAAACTCGGTTGAATCCTTTTTCAGGTTTTGAAAACCAAAAAAAAAAAGATTTTTTTAAAATTTTGTAACAGTTTAAAGGCCACTTTTTTTTATTTAAAATTTTCCCACTATTTTAAAAATTCTGTTAATGCCCATACACAACAAAATCCATTATATTTAACAGGTCGTACCGACTACTGCGACTTGTGCCGAGCTCCTCGTCTTTCCCTCGTCGTTGGTTGCTATGACGACGTATTTGCCGCAATCCTCAGGCGTCGCTGCTTCAATGACTAGGGCGATGGTGCCGTTCGGCTGCTCCAGAATTGACGTCCTTTCATTCTTCGCTACATCGTCACCATCCTTCATCCTAAAAATATGTAAACATATTTATAGTAGAGTCAGTTATAGCAGCAGAGTTACTACATATGAGCTTTACTTGAAATAGAAGGAGTGGTGACAAATAGGCAAAATATCCTTAACGTTCACCGATAGCTTTTCAATTGGAATCGCTATTGGCATATAAAAGGCCGTAAGCTTCCTCGCGTGATGAAGGAGAGAGTTAATTACCTCGCCAAAACTACGGCTTGCAGTAACTTTTTATTTACTAACGTTATAAAATTTTGTTTGGAATCACCATTGACCCATAGAAAGCACCAAATTTCCTCACGTAGTGCAGGGAAGAGTTGCTCAACTCGTCAAAATTACAGCCTGTAGTAACTTTTTAATAACTAACGTTATGATATTATGTTTTTACATTATAGTACAGTATCACAACATTATTACATAATGATAGTCACGAGAGACCTTGTTATTCTGAAGTATAAGGAATCCACTATAATAGTTCACTTTAAGCCTGATGCGACTTTTTCGAACATACTATTAGTAAAGACGAGAAGAATGCAATATAGTTATTCATATTTTCCGTATTTAATTTAATTGAGGTTTGACTGTATAATAAAGTTCCAATGAAAAGACCGTTGTTTTACTTTCTATTGTTAGTTTAAGGGAAAAATAGATGGTAAGGGGTAGATTATTCAGTAAGTATTCAGTTTCGGATTATTAAAAAACATAAATATTAAATCATATTTACTAACAAAATTTCGTTCGACAAGAAGCAAAAACCAAACAGGACCCTAAACCCTTTGAAAATCCCCCCCCCCTCATTTTTATTACTGTACTTAACATACAGAGAGCTTTTAAAGAATATGTATGGTTGCCAACTTTGGATTAAAATTTAACTTTTAAATTAACTTTGAGTGGGTTTAAAAGAACCCAAACGAAAAGGAAGGGATGGATAGCATAGATTGCGATTTTATAGTCATCTTTTCAGCCATGTAAATATCTAACCTAAAAAAATCAAATAGAAGTTTTTTAAAAGGATATCCTATTCCTAAGAGGAACTTACTTTTTCCAACTGGGATGAGGAAACTACAGAAGATCTCATTACTCGACTGTGCAAACCTCATATTTGAATTCAGCCACAAACCTTATTTTTGCCGAAAAAAGAGCCGTTTGTGATAGAGGAAAAATCAAATTCGGCATCTTGCACTCTAATGTACTAAAAATCATCATTTTTGGGTGCGATACGTGGGACACGCGAAACCCCTTTACCTTGCGAATGAAAAACGGGTGATGGAACGGGGGATTCGAGCTTCTTTGGGGAAAAACCAAAGATGAAAGGGCAGTGATTCGAACCAAATGGCTGTCATCTGGAATGGAGTAATCCGCTTTTATTATTTTCGGGGGGGGGGGGGGGAGGAAGGGTTACCGGGAGAAGTCGCCAATGGGATTCAAATTAAAGGGCGGGAGGATTAGTGGATATCAATAAGGATATAATTAAAAAGGGATTTCCCTACGGTTCAAAAGGGATTTCCTCTCGTTTGAAGAGGTTCAAAATAAAGTTCTTAACATACTTCAATGCATAATTAGTCGGTCAGTGCAATTTAGTTATTAGAAATAGAAAGGAGGAAAAACGAAAATAAATTCATCTTAAAATGCATTTTATGTCCCAACTATTTTTTACCGCATTATTTTATTAATTGCACAGATAGCTGTAGAATAGGCAACGGAAAATTAGATTTTAATTCAGTGCATAAAGGGTTAAGCATGAAAAATTCCACTTAATTGACGTTGTGACTTACCATTTGATTGCACACCCTGAATCTGGCGGCAGTTGTGCCTGAAGTTTAATAGTTTCACCTTCGGCCACTTTGATGGGTTCCAGACCTTTTATGAAATATGGCTTGTTTCCGGACATGCCAGGCATAGAAGGATTCACTGAAACGAAGCAAGAATAAAATATTTTGCAACAATTATCTACTTAGGAAAATATTTTTTTTAACACAAAGAAATATTAAAGAAAAACTTTTTATAGATACATTTTAAATAAAAATGTATTCTTTTTGTAGGTGCTTAATTCCAAATAAAATGAACATGTAGTTGCGACTTGGTGGAATTAAAGGGCATAAGCTATAATATTATTTATATTTTGAAAAATATTAGTTCATGCATTTTACAAATAGTTTATAATATAACGATAACAACTCCAGTTAAAGTGTGTAAAATATGTGTTTAAAAAAGTGATGCGCAAAAATTGCGATTTTTTTCTTGAAAAAAAGTTAAAAGCTAGTATAACGAATTTAACGCGATATAACATGAATTAATAAACTAAGAATAGTTGGTTTAAAGTCAAATTGGTCAAGTCAGTTGGTCAAAACACCTCATATTTATTTACTAAAACATCTAAAATACAGTTGCATTCTCATATAACGTTAAAAAAAGAATACAAAATTTTTAATTTAATTATTTTTAGACTTGATTTCCTAAATGACTTTAAAATAAAAATCCATTAATAAGAAATCATGATTACTTACTATTGACCATTGCTTCGCTTTTAATTTCTGTTTCACCATCGGAAACTACGACAGCGTACCTTCCTCTGTCTCCTGGTCCCATGTGGTCTATGGTCAGCTTCAGAGTTCCGTCCGGTTCCTGGACTATTCGGATGTGTTCGGACGGAGACAGTTCTTTGCCATCTTTCAACCTGTAATGCCGGCAAAAATTTCTTTTCATCAATTGTACTTAGTGCAATTTGGAGTATAACATGCTCTATAAGGGTGGTTAATTGGTTATGGTTACGTTTTTATATGGTTGTTAAATAAATAAAAACTTCATTTCAAAAAAAGTTATGTGAAAATGTATAGTGACAGTCTTGTCGAGTAATATGCGTTTCTTTTTTTATGGGACCAATAGGAAAGTAGAATAATGAATCAGTCCCTGATCCAAACTGTTCGATATATTCTAAATTCAATAATAGATTAACGGAGGCAATGTAACAGTGCCGAAACTATGGAATATTAAATGATGGAGCGAACGATAAAGCGTTGGAAAATTGACTGATATGACAGATCAACGGAATTATTAGGCATGGAATACAAGAAAGATTGCTCCTTGATCTTTCTACAACTATTTATATATCATATATATTCTCATTATAAATCTTTCCGTGATCTTAACTGCTAAACGATTTCTTTCAGTTGGTCATTACATCAATTTAATCCAATGATAAATTTTAAACTCAAGCTCTACACTGATGCTTGTGTTGGTTTTTCACATAACCTGGACAAGTAACTTACATATTACAGTTCTTTCAGAGGTTCATTTTGTTTTGGTTATAACCATCTTTTGTTCCGTAAAATCAAAGATCTATGATTTCGAAAATGAGATGTTAAATTAAAAACGTTTTGATAGTTATTCTTCGTTCTAAAATAGAATGACTATACGATAATAATGAAGACTTTATATTTTTCTTATACTGTTCAATTGAAAGAATAAGGTCACAACTTGTGAATAAAAGTCAAGTTTTTTTTACCTCTCAAACTAGTGAAATATGAGAAAATCTTAAAATTAACTACCATTTGACTGATACTGGTTTCGGATCGGTTGTCACTTTTGCTTCTAAACAACCCGTCTTTCCCTCTGTAACGAGTTGAGGCATCAAGCTTTGCAGAAATTCAAACACTTTGGTTGGTTTATGTTTAATGTCCACTATAGTAGCTGGTACAACTGAAAAATATAATTGGATTAAAATAAATCTTGTGTTTGTGATTTGTGTAAGTATCGAAATATTTTATTTTATATAGTTGTTAATTGTTAATTTATCTTGTTCTGCAAGTTTGTGTTGCCCTTTAAGTTTGACAACGTTTAAGAAATTAACCCATTAAAGGCTTTATACATAGCCTAACAATACAGATAAAATGCTTACTGTAATTTGCTTCTGTAAGTTTTCTTCTACGTATAATTGTATTAACAAGGAGAAACAAGTTCTACAGAACCCATTCCCCTGTAAGTTTTCTTCTATTCATAAATGTCTTAACAAGGAGAAACACGTTTTACAGAAGTTTCCCCTTGTAAGTTTAAATGTTATAACAAGGGAAAACTAGTTGTACAGATGCTTTCCCGTCTTTACAAGTTTTCTTTTATAAATCATTTTCACTATGGGAAACAAATTGATTTAATTCATTTGAACAGAATTTGGTACACCAAAATCAGTTTACCGGTAAATTCCTTGTCTTTTATTTAGGGTAATTGCGGCAAAGAAGTTTTTTTTCTTTTGTATTGTGTAAAAATAATTATGTGTGTAAAACAAAACCTGATACCTATTAATTTTTTAAACCAAAATTTACAATCTAATACATAATCCAATTCTTACTTACCATTGATGGGAGCCTCGCTGACCGCTTTTCCCAGCTTGTTGGTGGCTATAGCCGTATACATTCCGCCGTCTTCGCTTTTTACCTTGTGGAAGGTCAAAGTGGCTAATCCATTTTCATCCATGGCGGCGACGCAGTGTTCCCCTTCGATCACATTTCTGCCGTTATGGATCCTGTTTAGGAGGGACAATGTACTCTTTTAATGGACGACAAGAACAGGCAAGCCTACGGTGACGTGAAATATACATCAAACATTGTCTTCTGTCTCACAAAAAACCAGGCTACTCTCCGCTCCAATCGTCTATTTGTTTCACAATAAAGGCCATGGTCATACTAGAGCTTATTTGTAACAGGACTTGGTATGCTGATACCTAAGCAAAGATCCAACGTAACAATAGTGACATCGAGCGCTGTCATTTAAGGTCTTGAGTAGCAAAAAAAATGCTGAATGACAATAATTCTTTCAAACTTCGATCGGTGAATCAATGTCACTTGGGTAAACAAAAAATCGGAGCACATATCGAAGGAAATGCGGAAATGAAATCTAGAATTAAAACGTCACCATAACAAGCCAATTGGTCTCAAATGGGTTAATAAAATAAAAAGTATATTACCAAGCGACTGACGGCATTGGTTGACCAGACACCACGACTTGCAACTTTCCTTCATCACCTTCAAGTAATTTCCCTGCTTTCAGCTCCTTCACAATGGTGGGTTTCTTTCCTGGTGCTGTAACAGAATAAAGACATCAAATTATTGTTTAGCTCTTCATAATTTGACTAGATTCAATTAACGTTTACTTCTCTGCCTTCTATTGGAATACTCATCGTAAAATGTGCGAAATTAGAAAAGTCAATAAATGTTTTGCTTTAGAAACATCACCTGCAGTTATGAAATGGGGTTTTATGTTTAACGTAATAGTAGCTCTTCTTTTTTTCACAGAATTATTATCTCCAATAACTATTTGTTTTAAGAAATTAATTACTTTTAGTTTCAGGTAAACATTTATCGCATTTTTACTTAATAAGACTTATCTACTTTTCAAAAATCTATAATAATAAAAGAAAGAGTCTGTCTGTGTGTCTGTATGTCTGTGGATCGTAAAAGACCTACTTATACTGCCCTCAGAAATTCGAAATTTTTAAAATAGATTCCCTTTAATACCAACGTGTGCACCTGAGGCTTACTTTTTTCATATTTGTTTCATTTTTAGAGAAAATTCTAATTTTCTGAAAAAAATACACCACTTTCGCTCAGAAACTAAATTCATAATTTGAAAATAATTGACACGTTTCAAGTGACGTAATTCCGACCAGTCTCCATTATAGGATTTTATTGTGTGTTTATTTGATTATTTCTTCATTGATGGTTCTGTTGACTGCATGTATGCGTATTTAAGCAATAAATGCATAGTTGAGCTATTACTGAACTATGACGGTTGTTCAAAGCCATCGCACTAGAGCTGCATATTTGGGTTTAATGGCTTCATTTTTCGCCAAATACTTTGCCAAGCTCGCCAAGTTATTACAAAAAACGCTCCAAATAAGCAAAAATCTTTTGTTTTAAAAATAATTTATAAGCTGGTTGGTTGTGCGAAGGTCATCACGCTAGAGCTGAATGGGTGTGTTTGTAGTCATATCTTTTCCTCGCCAAATTAGCAAAATTGCGCCAAATGGGCAAAAATGTTTTTATGCGTGACATTACGATGACATTTATCCGTGCATTTTATAGCGTATTTTGAATTTTTAAGGTAATATAAGTAACGGGATTCTATACTTTATAACGAGCGGGAACAGTAACATAAGCTTATTATCCCATAACGGATTAAATGGTATATATACTTGGATCGATTTGAACTTTTTTTTAGTCCGTGCGAAGAACGGGTGTTTATTTGCTAGTTAATCATAAAAAAGCAAAGTGCTTGAATTTGCCATACTTTAAAATTGAAATAAACTAGTAATTTTTTTCAATTTAGTAAAATTTTTGTCGATGTTTCTGGATTTCTTTTTAAATAAATATAATCAAATATTCCCCACGTAAAAATATAAATTAGCAGAGTTATTCATGAAAGTTTTCTTTGAGCAAGAGATGTTCTGGAGAACTTATGATGAATTTAGTCTTTCACTAAAAGAACAATCTCTAAAATATACTGGATGGACTGCTTAACATTAGAAAAACGAGACCCACGCCGGGTTACTTGGAGACAACAATTTGACTTCCTCTCCAACTTTGGAGATAGCGTTTGAGCCAAACTAACGCTGATCTCTTAACGCTCTTTTAGAACTTAACCATTTAGCGAAAAAGTTCTATGTGTCGATAAATGGCGTAACTTTTTGCTACAACGCATGCTTGCACCACTTTGCGTTGGACAAAATATGTCGTTCTTTTTTTAGGTCCGTTTGCAGTGGGAGCAGTTTTTCCACTATATATTATACTAGCAAATTTATACCCGTTCTTCGCACGGAATAAAAAATATCAAATAGATTCCAAATATGTGTACCATATACCCTGTTATAGGATCATAAACTTATTATTGTTTGCGCTCGTTAAAAATTATAAAATCCCGTTTCGTTGCCTTAAAATTCCAAAATAAAAAATACGCTATAAAATGCACTCATAAATGTCATCACAATTCCCAAATAAATACATAAAATCTCTTAGCTCATTTGCCACGTTTTGGGAAATAATTTGGCGAGAAAATAGATATAGCTACAAACACCCATTATACAGCTCTAACACAATGACCTTCGAACGACCAGCTTATAAATTATTTACAAAAGAAATGGCCGATTTGGCGAATTTTTGTTAATAATTTGGCGAATTTGGCAACGTATTTGGCGAAAAAATAAAGACATAAAACACTAATAGCTCTAGTGCGATGGCAATTATTAACCATCCTAGTTCCAGTAATAGCTTAACTATACATTTATTGCTTAAATATGCATACATGCAGTCAACAGAAAAATCAATGAAAAAATCATCAAATAAACCCACAATAAAATCCGGGAATGAAGACTGGCGGAATTACGTCACTTGAAAAATGTCAATTATTTTTCAAATAATAAATTTAGTTTCTGAAAGTAATGGCAAAATAATAAAATAAACATTTTGAATTTTAAATGTTTTCGTTAAAAGTTTTATTTAATATTTTCAGCCGATGGCATCAGGAAAGAGAAAAAATGATCGGATTTGAGCGAAAGTGGTGTATTTTTTTCAGAAAATTCGAATTGTCTCTAAATATGGAACAAATATGAAAAAACTAAGCCTCAGGTGCACACGTTAGTATTAAAGGGAATCTATCTTAAAAATTTCGAATTTCTGAGGGCAGTATATGTAGGTCTTTTACGATCCGATAACAGACACACAGACAGACAGACTCTTTCTTTTATTATTATAGATATCGATGTTTTACGCAAGAAAAATAAACTTTAAGGCTCAGAAGTGGTTGATTAAACCCTTTCTTTAGGCTTTGAATATCGTATATAATATCATTGTTTTGATATATAATGACTAATGAGATCAGTCAACAAAAGTGCTTAACGACTTACCTGTCACTGATACAGCAGCTGAAGAGCTGTCTTCCCCTTGGTCATTGGAGGCTGTCAGTTTGTACTCGCCAGCATCATCCAATTGGGCACTGTCGATAGTCAGGACTGCTTTGTTGTCAGCTTCGGTCAGTTTAACATGGGGACCCGAGGATAAAACGGTGCCGTCTTTGGACCTACATAAAACGGAAGAGAAAAAAAAGAGAATTTTTAGATAAAATATTCTTTTGTATGTGCGGGTACATTTTTTAAAATTCGTGTCTTACTGAACGAAATCGTATACGTAATTTCATAGAATTCTATTTAATATACATATATGAATTCAGACACATTCTATATTTATTTTTGCGACATCGATCAGTTTGAAATGACGTCAAATATATTTCCCTACTAGACTATTTGCATGTTGATATGAAATGTTCTGGTTCTATTTAAAAGCATTCTAATTTGGTCTAATTCTAAAAGGTCGCATTCTAATTTGTTATTTTCTAAAATAAAACGGAAAATTTGTTAAATGGGTTACGTTAACTAAAACTAAAGAATAAAAAATCATCAAAAAGAATTGAATTAATGTTTTTATGACATTACTAAATGCTCTTGAATACAATTAATGAGCACAAACAATATAAAAAAATTCCAAGAAAAATCACTTTAATTCGGTTTGCGGTTTCTAAGATTCTTCTTTAACATTTTTACGTCATCAGACGACTTATCAAACTATACAGCTTCTTGTAACATTTAATTTAAATTTAATATAACGCTATCCAGTAAAACATATACAAATTGAAGAAATTTACATTTTAAAAACAAATAACTTTATATTACCATTCAATTTTCGGTTGTGGGTTTCCATTAACTTTTGCTTCCAAAACTATAGGTTTTCCAACAACGGCCTCAACGGCATGTAGTTGTCCAACAAACGGCTTGGTAGTTTTCGCTTTGACTGTAAGTAAAAATGTTAGTATTTCAATGAAAGAAATATAAACGTAAATTTGTGAAAGTAGCAGCGACGTTGTTATTCGAACGTTTTTTTTTGCTTCCACACTATGTTTATAGCGTAAAAAGTGGAAAGTATTATAATCGTTCAGTCCGTCTGTCTGTCACCCACTTTCATATCCCAAACTACAAATGCTACAGACAAGTGTGACACGTTAAAAAATTCAGCGCATCGAAATTAGAAGACGTTGAAAATCTCAGAAAAAATCGAATTCGATGTACTTCAATTACCATTTAAAAAACTGCAAAATCCAATGCTCATTTAAAAAGCATAAGAAGCCATTTTTATTAGAGTTAAATCACACCATTCCCATTACCAACAATTGCTGGAGAAAATTTATTTTTTTAAATAATAAATTAACAGAAATTTATTTTTGCGACATCGATCAGTTTGAAATGACGTCAAATATATTTCACTACGAGACTATTTGCATGTTGATATGAAATGTTCTGGTTCTATTTAAAAGCGAGGAATATTACATATTTGTTCTTTGAAATATAAATTAATTTTTGCAAACGATAAGTAATAATTATTAAGTTTTCGGAATAAAATAAATGAAACTAGCCAAGTTTAGCATGTAAATGTTTAATATAGAACTAATACTGTGTTTGGCGCCTTTTTACCTGTTAAACACAACTGTTGTAAGGTAGCGGGTTAAGTGACAGATTCTGTTACAAACCTGCTTGTTTTTGCATTTATTTATACATATTATTTATAATCTTACATGCGACCCCGACACTGGATTCAGTTGCAGCCTGCCCCTTTTCGTTCTCCGCGACGACTTTGTAGACGCCAGCGTCTTCATGAGTCATATTTTGGACGCTAAGCTCGGCTGTGCCGTCAGGAGATACTTTCATGGTGAGATGACTGCTTGGTCTCAACGGTTTGCCATCCTTTACCCTAAAGAAAGCAATAAGAGTTACTTTCTACACCTGTAAAAGTCACACAATTTGAAAAACTCAAATTTTTGATTTTGGAAAAATGGGTACAACCAATTGAAAATGTGTCGATAGTTAGGCCGAAATTTAACTGAAACGCAACGCGAACGATTGTACTGCGAGTGGGTGGAGTTTCGTAAATTTTGTGCGTTTCCTAATTGAACTGAAACAAATCCTTCGCGCGCGAATGACGTCACGCCGCAATGGGAATATTTTTTTCATGATGTCAAGCTCTCCATACTGCGATTTCACACAACACATGAGAAAAATGTCGAATATCTTATTGTTCTTACAAGAAAGAAAAACCCGACCGGAAAACTATTTAGCTGTGTGGGGAAACCCAATGGATTTGTGTGATAAGCAATGCATCTACAAATATATGTTGGATGAAGAATCGCTCCAACTCGTTTGGTGAAAAAAGAACGAATCAAAAGATTCGTTCTTTTGAACGATTTATTAAAGAGAACGTGAACTCTTGAGATGAATTTTTAAATCAACCGGATTGACCCATCTCTATATTTCTAGAGATTTTCAAATTATTCCATTGGTCAACTTCACGTAAAAGGAGGCGGGCGTAGTATTCTTGTCGAATGCTCACATGGCACGCCCTTGAGCACGAATTTGCGTTGTATGGGAAGTTAAATACGGTTTTTTGAGAGCGTTTGCTGGGCAGAGCTTAAACCGATCGCATTCGCATGGCAAACGTGTGCGAATTCGAAGCGTTTCAGTTAAATTTCAGCCTTAGTTTCAATATGAACAGAATGGCACTGTGTGATCGGATTTATATCGAAGAAGTCTGTATGCATGTTTTTGGATTTAGCTAATAGTTCTCAAATAGGGATTTCGGTCTTTCATAATAACGTGGACATTTTATGACTAAGAGACAAAATGAAAATTTGTTGCGAAATACATTATTGTATATTTAATTTGAACAATACATAGCTTAAAAGCATCTTAGTATTAAAGATTAAATCGAAATGAAAAAATCCCTTTAAGAAGAACATATGTTTTTAATTTTATGTGCATAAATGTAATGACTTTAATTTTTCAAGCAATTGAACTGTCATTCTTTAAGTATGTATTTACTGATGCCAAAAACTGTTATCCATATGAAAGAAAAGAAGTTTAGCCAAAAAAAATTTTTAAAAAATTAACTATTCACATGCTTGGTATTGGATGCCCAAGGAACCTTTCACAACTGACTAGCAGTAATACAGCTCAGTCAAAAGTGTCGCAGTTAGCAAATGGTAATATAAGCTTTTAATTTAGATTAGAAAGTTATTAGTAACCAATCAAAGATGAATTTGAGTATTACAATATTACTTTTTTACAAATAAATATTAACTTTGTATTTTTAAAACTCGTTTCTAACGTGACATTTGTCCTGCATAAACTGTTCAGTACTAATTTCTTCATTTGCCTAACATTATATTTGTTTAGACGAACTAAAACAGAAGACTTATTTTAACATTGCAACCTTAATGTGCTAAAATTACTGTGCTATGTGTCGCCTCCATAAATTAGTGCAAAATCCTACCATTTAATCTCTGGTACGGGTTTTCCGGAAACTTTGGCTTTAAGGTTAAGTGGTTCTCCTTCAACAAGATCAATAGATGATGGCAATTTTTCAGTGAATTTTGGAGCAAAATCTAGAAGAGAAGAAGATTTCCATAAAAATAAAGTCAACTATGTTTCGTGTTGTTTCTCAACTGCTTGATGCAGATATACTACACCAAGCCTAAGAGACGCCAGGTCTATCTGTCCAGTCTTTTTTAAGGATACCAGTTATGGTCAGACGAGATTGTACCAAGTAGAATGGTAATTATTTCTATGGAAAGTATGAATCTCTAACTGCTGCAAGGCAATTGAATGGTTTGGAATCGGATGGTTTGTCTATATGTATTATGTATGAAGGGTGGTATAAGGGGCGCCTATGCTTATGGGTATTGTGTACCAACCCCCAAATTCATGAATTGATGTGGTTATAGAAGTCACCCTCAACACCGACACCGTAGAGTTCATAGCATCCTTATACGCCACGGTAGAGGACAGCCCTACAAGGACGCTACCCGTTCCATAAAAATAACTCTCTACTACTACTAGCTACCTCTACTAGGATGCTCTCCCGTTCGAGTTTACTTCTCAAATTATCTCGTTAGAGAGCAACGTGATAGCCGTTCACCGTGAGTGGGTCATTTTAAATTTAGAGACGGAGGCTAAGCAGAGGATCCCAGAATTGACTTGTCACTTCCAGAGGTATCGATTCTGTATCAGAAATCGGAAGACTTTGTGACTTTAATGAGCCACTGTCACCATTAGAGTACACGGGGAGTCTAGTTTTGAAAAGTTCATTGCTACCTAATTCAGCCGACAGGGCTCGAACTCGCAACCTAAGGGAATGACAGTGTAACACTTCCATTCTAGTTGCCCCGGACTAATCGGAAGGTCACAAGCACTTTTAGCTAGTTGGTAATAAAAAAACTGCATTTCGATGCTGCTTAATATAAGAAGGAACCCATTGAAAACCTACAGATTATTCAGTTCAGATCAGTAAGCCTTGACAAGAAATTTTTCATAAAAGTAGCATAGATATTTTGTTACGATAAAAGAGATATTTTGAGATATTAAGAGATATTATAGCAGAGATATTTTGTTAAGATAAAAAATATATACCTTAAAATGAAACTATGAGGACCAATACAGTTTAGTATATGTTAGGTAAAAGAAACCAATAAGTACCAGATATTTTCAAAGTTGATTTCCTGGAGTCTTCTCCTGCAGGGTTCTTAGCTTTGCAGGTAAATGTTCCAGCATCTTCGACGCTTTTCGCTGTTCCTTCGAGCTTGTAAACGTCTCCGCTTTTGGAAGCAGTCAAGTGACTTTCCACTGGTTTGTTGTCTTTGAACCTAAAGTGAAAAGTTAAACATTGTTCCATCCATAAAACAAAGACATTTTTGACCTCATCCAAGTCTACTTTTTTATTATAATTCTACTATTTTATTTTTAAATACGTGTATGCATAAATACTAAACACTAACCATGTAATTTCAGGTGCAGGATAGCCATGCACTTCAGCTTCAAATTTAAACTGCTCTCCAAGATCGACAGATTGTTCTTTTAAATCCCTCACGAACACTGGAGCTTGAGCTACATTTGTGAAATGAAAAGGATTATTTTTGATTAATTATATCAGATACACATTATTCACCTTGATTAATATGCTGAATGAAGTTAGAAAAATAAAGTACATGCGTTCTTATTAGGAATTATTATCTTATGGTAGTTTTAAACTCGTAGTCTATATCAAAATATAAGCCGATTGTAGTGTGCTAAAGATATTACGCAACTCGTATCCACCAAAAGGTCCTTCATGGTAAAGCCCAAGTTGCTTCGGCTTATATACTACAGTATTTATTATATTCTAGATGACTGGTAAAAACGTAGAAGTAAATCAGAGCCATCTAGCATTGTTTATTTTGAAGTTGCGCATGCTTTGTTACCGATCTATTAACTTTACAACACAAAAAGATCAATTTTGCAAATACCTATGCTGCATACCTTTTTTCGAAAGTTATTTTTTTATTTAGAACAAATTTAAAAACACCTCGTGTTTCACAAAATATTCCACGAAGCTTAGATAAGTAAGTAACAGAACACAAAATTAAAAATTTTAATTGTAAATAAAATCAGAGAACGACGAGAGTCTCATTTTTTTGCACCAATCTGGGAACACTGGAGGCCATAGTATGGAAAGGCCTTCCAAACTTCTTCAAAATCGAGATCTTGAGTTTGCGTGAAAATTGCACTGCAGAAGAACATGCTCAACTTCTTCTTCACCATCACCACAGTCACAACGCCCATTTAACAAAATACCAAATCTAAATAAATAGCTTTTACAGTTTCCAAGTAAGACACATGATGAATTGATCTCACCACAAACTACCCAAGTAAGAAACTTACCTTTGATGGTGAGTTCGCATTCAACTTCCATTTCACCAGCTTGGTTTGAAGCCTGGCATCGGTAGATCCCTACTTGGTCCACCTTGACTGACTTGACAGTCACCATGTGACGCTTGGTCTCGGAATCGGCCGAGATTTCGTAGCATTCGTCGGACTTTAAGGGAGTCTCGCTTTCTTCCTTGAACCTGAAAAAAAAGGCAAGTTTAATCTTTATGCACAAAAATAAAAAGTTTTCTCGATAAAATTTCGGAATAGTTGTGATATAATGGTTGGTCTCGATCTGGATATTTGCATTACATTGCCAAGCATCGAAAATAGCCAAATGTGGTAAACATTCCATGTCATATTTCTTACAACTCGATGAGTATAGTAGCCATACGCCAAATTTTCAAAATCATCAAAAGTCTTCAAAGAACAGACCGTCCATTATATCATAGCTGTACCACCAAAATTTCTTATGGATTACCTGCAAGATAAATATCTCCAATGTTTTCTTTCAGACTGTGCAATCAAAGTATCATTTCGATAATTTTACTGTAATTATACATTTGTGGGGTGCAGTTGTAAAACTCACATTTTAAGAAGTATAAGTAAGATGTAGGGTCCGGCTCGTTCATTAGTGACTTGCGATCGTCAAAAGTCGCCAATGAACAAACGAAACCCTATAACTTAGTGATACTTATAATAATAATAATTTGAGATTTGCAACTGCACATCCTACATTTGGTTTCTTTAGATTTGGTGAGATTCTTAATCCCTTTTGCACTGAATTTTAGTTCGAGTTAGCGAGCGCAAGAGATATTGTTACTAAAAATGTACAAGCACCACATAGAATATTTCCAATGGTAACCTTTAATTGTGGATAGTGTGCTCCTTCAACTCTTCCTTGCCAAAAATTTCCGTTTGACGCCAAAAATAACGTTTGGCTAGATTTCTGCCATCGAACTGGAAAAGTACTTAAAATATACAAACTCACAATAAAAGTTCGTTTCAAATTATAAGTTACTGATATTTTTTCTTACCATTTTACATCAGGTTTAGGGAATCCAGTCACCTTCGCCTTAATTCGAGCAGGAGCGCCATACGACACCTCGAGGCTTTCCAAGTCTTCGATGAGGGGCAGAGTGGGTGCTGGTATGGAAAATATTTGAGAGAAATGAGTTATTGAAACTATATTTGCAAATTATTATATTTCTTCAGAATATTAATATTGTATTTTGGGGTTTAAATTCTATCTTATACATTGTATGGTGAATGAATTATTTTGCTATTGGGGGGGCAGTTTCAATGAGGAAAAGTAACTAAAATATTTTGTTCTTAGGTAAAAATATAAAATAATACACTTAATGAATATCGCAAAAAATAGTGTCATTACATTAAAAGAACTATTAGAGCACGTGTATGAAACAATTAGTTATTTTTTTTAGATATTTTAAGCCTTTAAATGACAAACACTTAAGATATTTTTAAGTACTGACATTTCGCTCTAAAGGCAGTGGTTTTGAATTGCATTTTTGGCATGGAGAAAATATTTTTTAATTCGAATTTGGTTTTCAACCTCTTGATTTTTGATCCAGTAACATCCATTGTAACATACAAAAAATATCCAGTGAAATTTACTGTTAAACTTACCACTGAATTGCCAGAAAAAAACATAAAAAACGGAATCTTTCCGTATGAAATACAATAAATTACAGTTTAAAAAATAGTGTTTATTTGTTCCGATTAATATTCGTACTTGGTAAAATTTAGAAAAGGTTTGCATTAGGCACTATATTCGAATCCGCAATATCTAAATTATAATAAAGCGACATGCCAATTCGGCCACCAAATCTTTCGACAGATTGAAGCCAAAAGAAGTAATGTTAATGATCGTTTACAAAGTTGACATTATCAGTAACAATTATTGGAGAACACGGTTTTTATAAAGTGTAAATGAGTATTCTAAGACGGTTCAAGAATCTAAAGTAAAAGAGACTGTGTTAAACAGTCGAAAGTTGGGAAAATTTACGTACAAGGGACGTTTTTTTTTCCAGTGTAGATATTGAACCAGTCAAAGTTATTTACCTTTAATAGTGATCTGAGCATGTTCCTCTGCATCCCCGTACTTGTTGGTAGCCTTGCACGTAAATTTGGCGGTGTCCTCAATTTTCAGATCTTTCAATGTCACAGTGTGAGTGTTACTATCGGAGTCGCTTTTGATGATGACTCTCTCGTTCGGTTGAAGCTCTTCGCCGTTTCGATACCTGGGAAAGGTAAACCCTGCGTCAACTTTTTGAACATTTGTGAAAGGTAAACGAAACACGCAAACTTAGAGTAGGTACATAAAATACATCAACCTAACTAAAACACAATACGTACTGATACATTTATGATACTATTAAGATTTTGCGATATCGTATTCTTCAATATAATGGCGACATTTTGATATCATTTTAAAGTTTGGAAATGTAGTTTGTAAATTCTTGATACTAGGAATGTCAAAACGTCAATGTTATAATGAAGTTGTGAAAAATGAACTTTTTTTTAGTAATTCGAACTCCTGACATCGGCATTAAAGCGTCACTGGACATAAATTTTCATTTTGTTTTCATCATTCTATCCAAAAAAATTAGTATTTTAAAGATAGTTGTTGTATTGAATTAAATTAGTTCTAATTTGAAATGGATACATATATATTATTAACAGCAATAACCATCAGTTGCAAATACAATCCATTTCGAGTTACTAAGCTTTTTAAAGTTTTCGTTGAGTTTATCACTTATAGATTTGGAAATATTTATTTTGAAACCCAACCTATCTAAAATATTACGCAATGTTGTCCTTGACTGTAAAACAGTTGAATTAAAAACCATAAAGCTTACCACTTCACATCGGGATTAGGTTTGCCTGTAACTTTGACTTCCAATCTCCCGGCATCGTCAACAACAATCACTTGGTCGTACAGGTGAGTGATGAACGTTGGGGCCTGAGTATCTTTCCTTGCTGGAAATAAAAGAAAGACAATTGCATATCACTTCAAACCGTTAAATTTTTTTATGTTGCCTAAACGGGCCTAGTAGTTCCTTAACGATTCATTTCAAGTTTGAAATTAAGATCTACTACTTGCAAAGATTAACCTAAAACATTCTGTCAAACACTTCTGAATACCTCACTTGCAATTTATTTTCACAATCAAACAATCCATAAGCAGAAATGAAGCAAAATTAGATATTTGCTTTTCAGATAGGTTGATTGTTCAGCATTCTAGTTAAAAAAACGCTGAACTTAGCTTTTAGATCTGAATTTATAAAAAAAATATTGACAAAAAAAACCTAAAAAGCACCGTCAGATGTAAGCCAAAATTACAGATTTTTTGGGAACCTAAGCTATATTTTTAAAAACCGTAGTTTTGAAAAACGTGGTTAAAACTTACATTTGACAGTAACTGTCGCTTGTTGCGTAACCTCTCCAACCTTATTTTTTGCCTTGCAAATATAAGTTCCGCTGTCCTCAACAGATGCCTCTTCAATCTCCAAGCTTGCTGCAGAACTATCTTTGGACAGCTTGCAGACAGATGAATCCAGCTCTTTTTTACCTTTCAGCCTGAGGGAAAACAATGTTGGATATATTTTGTTGTTTACAGATACCAGTTGTCAGACTTAAAAATTTTGACATTTTAAAATTTGATTGGTGATTCAAAGTAGACGAAACTAAATTTGTATTAAAAATTAGTTTTTAGCTCTAAGCTTGAAAAAGATAGGAATCACATTTCAATCAAGAGGATTTTCCCCGAAAATTTATTAATTTATCTTAATTCATTTAGTTCGAAAGAGCTTTGACGTATTTATGAAACTTACAAAACGATTTCAAACATATTTTGATTTCCACGAGTTTGAATTTTTGAAAATACTAAATTATATTTTATTTTACTGGAGTTGTAAGTTAGATAACAAAGGAGGTGTTTTGAGATTTTTTTTTAATGCGAATAGTCGAAACAATTTTTATAGTTATAGGAAAATCTGGTTACGCTCTCAACTACTTATTCCTTAGCTTCTATCTACCAACGTCGCTGTCTTGTGTGCAAATTCTCGTTGACTTTACAGACACCGAGAACCATGCGGAAAAATCGTCGTGAAAGTGGGTTTCTACTTACCATTTAATTTCTGGTTTTGGTGATCCATCACATGAAGTTTCAAATTTCAATGAATCACCTTCGCAAATGGTGATGTCAGACATTTGCTTCAAGAACACTGGTTTTTCTAAGTAAAAAAAAGTAGAAAAATTATAAATATACAAAATCTATATATAATCTATATGTATAAAAGGTAATATAATCTATACAAAATCTATATGTATAAAAGGCATGCGAAGGTCCTGACTGATTGACTCACGTATCAACCCGCCCTACTGAAGGTATGGAGACCACATTTTAGGAGCTGATTTCTTTGGTATTGAAGGCGTCATTTAAGAAGCGATTTTTCGAAAATCGAACCCAAACGTGTGTAAGAGGGCAAAACGTGAGCCTATTTCTCCATAAGAATAGCATTGAGTATTGTTATAAACAACGCCGAGCCCAAACTACTAGAGGTACAGCTACCAAATTTTAGGAGAATATTTTTTTGTATGAGGGCTAAACGTGATCTGATTTCTCCGTAGGAATAGCATTGAGCATTGTTGCAGGATTGTTATTGGAATGTATCATTTTATTTTGTTGATTTAAAATCTTTATTTTGTTCATTATCGATATTTGGCGAGCTTGAAAATTAAACGTGGGGTTTCTAGACGTAACAAGTTGAATGATATATGAAGTGGAATGTTCACCACATTTAGGCATTTTCGTTGCTTAGCAGCGTAACGCAATCGCCAATTCGAAAATGGGCATTTATCACAGCTGTTTCGATTCTACCCATTTTTTTTTATCCTTAATTGTATTCTGTGCCAGGTTTTCCTGTTTATGAAGCTGGCAATTTTAACGGGGACCTATCGGAAAGCCCTCAAACTCTTGGTAAGAACCTGGATGCAATCGGACATCATCTTTTTTTTTACAAAGGGGATCGATTGACATAAAATAAAAGTTTACATAAAAAGCAAATCACCATTTTTAAGGGTACACCCATAAAAGCTAGTATTATATAAATACTGAAAATGATCTCTAATTTAGTGATATTTATATATTTCACTAAGTTAAAAAAATATTATTATTATTACTTACTAAGTAAGCTGACTTTTCCTTTGCACTCTGCCTTCCCACTGGGATTCGTTACCTCAAAGCGTACTTCGCCGATCATTGAAGATGTTACCTTCTTCAAGATGAGTTTGTAGATGCCTTTGGATTCATCCGAAATTACGTCATAGGAGTCTCCAGATGCCAGTTCTGTGCCATTTAGATACCTTTAGAGAGATAAAGCGTAGTTATAGTTAAAAGTAGAAGGGTTAAGATGCAAGATAAGTAATATATATGGTGTAAACGGGCTGTCACCAATATAGAGGCCGAAGATATTGCAACAGCCCGTGTCCACCAAAAGGTCGAGGCAAAGACCAAGTTGCTACGGTTTATATACTTCAATATTTGTTATAATCTAGATGACAAGTAGTAACGTAGTAGATTTTGAGGTACCATGCGCGGTAAACCGCTACTCCAATATTTGACTTCCAAAAGATAGCAGCTGTAGCCATAAAAATTGTGTTTAAGTAGTGTGTGTAGCTTGGGGTAATTGGTAAACGAAAATGACACTTGTTCCATATCAAATAATTGAATGGTTGGAAGTCATTGAAATTTTTTCCAGAGGATCTCCCAATTTTTTCGATTTAAGTAAAATTAATTATTTTCGTTTTAATTAAATAAATATAATTAAATATTGTCAAAAAGTGTCGCAGTTAAAAAAAAGAAAAATTTTATATTTTGTGGTAGAAATTAACTTGTCAGATAGTTTAACACTAGGAGTTTGCGTAGGCTATTATTTATCCAAACTCAATTATCTAATCGTTTTCAATTCTCGAATAAAAGTAGCATTCAGACGCTTTCGTTTTTATGTTTTCAAATAAATATAATTCCTCACCATTTAATCGTTGGTGCCGGAGTTGCATTAGCTTCAACAATAAGTTCAACGTTAGTATCTCCTTCTGTCACTTCTTTGTCTTCGAGAGCTTTCTTTATAACAGGTTTTCCTGAAACAAATTAAAAGAATTAGTTGAGGAACGTAAACTATAAATTAATATTAATAAGAATAACCATTAAAGTTATTAACTATTAAAGACAAACGAACCAAGTGAGGTTTATATTTCAAAATGTGGTTGATAGTTAGGAAATTCTTGCTGATTAAAGCTATGGATTTTCCCTGAAGTGATTCAAAACAAAACCAATAACGATGTGAACCAATTACGATGACCAATAAACGATGATCAAAACAAAACCAATAACGATGTGAACCAATTACGATGACCAATAAACGATGATCAAAACAAAACCAATAACGATGAAGTATGCAATAAAAATTGTCTGGTTTGATAGATAAAGCACATAAATTAATAAGAGTACCCACCTGTAACAGTGACGTTTCCAGCGGTGGTATCTTTGCCTTGGGCATTTGTGATTTCACAGGAGTATTTTCCTACGTCCTCTTTTTTAAGTTTGTCCACTATAAGCGTAAGAGAATCGTCTCCTTCAATGGACACTTTCACGCGTTTGCCGTCGATTTCAAGAGTCTTACCGTTTAGTTTCCTAAAACATAACAAATAGAGAAATTTATACACTGTTAAAAAGGTTGTGGTGCAAGATTGTACCGGAATCCTGGAACTTTCTTGCTGCCACCACTATTTGGAGCGTTGATTTATCATTTTTGCGTTATATCAAAGTTCAGGTTTTACCAGAAAATTTTAAAATTCACGCAACAAATAGTAGTGGCTAGAAAGTTTCCGTTGCAAACTTGCACCAAACTTATTATTATTTGATCTTATCTTTACGTAACAACAAATAAAAAACTTAAAAAAGACGATTTTAACAATTTAAAAGTTTTTTTTTATTATATCAACTAGAAGTTAAGATAGATATTACGTACTTAGTGCCAATATAGGTAAATTTCCAACATAGATCGTGTCTGTTGTAAATATATATTTACACTACATTGAGTATATTGTCTGCGCCGTTGATTAGATTAAGATAATCGCCGTCTTTTTCCTGTGATTTAAACTTATTGTTGTCACTGTTTAAAAGTAATCCTTCGAATATTTTACTTTTTCATAAGTGTACTATTTTATGTAATTGCTTTTTTAGGAATGTTGAAAATTACAAGTTCATTTTAAATTTGAATTTATGTATGACTAAGCTGAGGCATTGTTCCACAAAGCGTTAATTGAACTGATGAAATTCTTACCAAACAACTGTAGGATCAGGTTGGCCTTCGAATTTTACATTCATACGTAGGGTTGCCCCTTCTTCAGCTTCGACGTCTTCTAGACCCTTCACAAACTGAGGAGCAACTATCAATATTAAGGACAAAAATCCTAATTATTTATATTATTAACTTACAACAATATGTTAAGTATATGCAAGGAGGAGTTTATTTTACGAACAGTCTAAATCCAGTTTATTAAAATTTGGTGAAAGGCACCACTTTCAAGAATTCCATAGTTTAAAATTACAAAGAAACACCTTATAAACTCTTTTTAGCGGGTATTGACTCAATTTGTAAGATTTAAATTTATTATACAACCTCCTGAGACGCCACTCCAGCACAATCTAACTCAGATATTCTTTGCATAAGCACATTTTTTGAACAAATGGATGTTGAAAAGAATGTTTTGCGAGGAATGATGTTATTTTTCGCACCGAAATATCAACTTCCTATAATACATTATGACTAAATATGTCTTTTACCAGGGACGGTGTGTGTGTAGATGATCATACTTTGTCACATTGACGGCGTATGAATAAAATTTTCAAATGAACTAAAGCATTTTTCTCCTAACATAAGATTCCTGCAATATATGTCGCGCAACAGGTTAGAAAATTATTGACGCTATCCCCCTATTATTTGACTTGATTTAATTAAAAAGACTATACTGTCCTGAGAAGGTCAAAGATAGTATCTACAAACATAACTGGGACCTTTTATTATTCTGGAATACTCATTCTTCACTATACATGCTTATTGGCTATAATCATCGAGTGTTCAAGAAAATAGTTCCAATCATTCTTCTAAATACTACATTTAACCCCTTAACGATCGGAAAATTTTAAAAGTGACTATTATCACGTTACCTACTGAACATTCCACCCATTGGCGTTTTAATTTGTAGATTTTAGTTTAATTGTATTGGCGCTTTACTAATGCCTGAAAATATCTCGAGAGGAAGGGAAAACTAAACATGACAGTAAACTGAATACGGCAGTAGCAGTATGACTAAATGGGACCTTACCGGAGACGGTGAGCTTGGCACTGGTTGTCTGTGACCCATGTTCGTTGGTGGCTGTACAGGCGTACTTCCCTGCGTCTTCTTTTGTGGCCCCGTGCAGGATCAGGGTCAGGGAAGCCCCGTCCTCTTCCGTACGTAACTCTGTGTGAGCCCCGTCGATAGTCAGGTCCGCGCTGTCTAAAGTCCTAAGGAAAACTCAGGAATTAAATGTTAAGGTTGTGTTTAACATGTCCAGCAATTCTTTTTCTTTTCAGACAAAGTCTTGACATTTTCCGCATTTTCCAGATCAACCTGCCTTTGATTTTAAATTTATCAACTAACGTATTTTTACTTTCAATTACCTAATAGGAAATATACAACGGGGCACAACGTACTGAAGTGATATTTTGAGTATTTAAAATTATGTGAAAGTAATATTTACTGTTATTTCCTTAAAATACCTTTTTAAATTATAAAAATATATTATAGAATACATACCATGCCGACAAAATCCATTAGGTAACTAATATAGCAAATTTATTCCAAGGGACAAAAATTATTCTCTTATGCGAGAATCACCCTTAAACAATTAACAAATTTAGAGTTTTAGTCAGGACTACCTTCAAACCAATTTCTAAAAAAAGTTTATCTAACTTTAAAGAATGGAAGCCTTGAAATTTGTGCAAAAAAATCGCCAAGGGTATGTCATTCCCTGCACTTTTATTCCAAAATAAATTATTAAAATTTCTAAAATCATAATACTCTTTCCTATACCCATGTAATAAAACTTTACCACGTATAAAGGAAAATTATAATAATCTTTTATTAGTTGTGAATTCAAATGAGCACATTATTTTTCATACCTTTTATTAATGTGATATGGTGAAAAGTTAAAGGATCCCGCATATTACAATAACTACTTACCATTTGGCTGTTGGCTTTGGTTTTCCAGTGAATTTGACAGTGAATTGCGCATCTTGTCCTTCCTTTACGTCCTTGTCCTTCAATTTCTGCGTGAACTCTGGAGCAGATGTTGACTCTACAGGAAAAATGCAAAATAATATATTTATCTTCTTTTTAAAGTCAAAGTTTGCTTAATGGCAGCCAACTTGTATAACAGTACCAAGTGTGTGGGTTCGAATCAAGATAATTGAATGGAATTCTTTCAAATTCAGACCACAGCGCTCTCAGACGAACTTCAAATTGTTACAACAGCCACTACCCTATAAAAACGCTTTAACAATATCTGCTCTAAAAGGCTCCATACACCACAAACTTTAACTGAAACTTTACAGCCCATTTAAAGAAGACAAAGTGGGCTTGTTTCACATCTTGAATGTCAATAATTCCACTGGAATTAAAATAAGGTCTCGATTGGTTTATCAATGCCGTAGGCAAAGCTTACTTTGTCATACTACCAATCCCCGAAACCACAAATAAAATCCAGGAATGAAAGCCGGAATGATATTACGTCACGCAAATCAAGCCAATTATAATTATACAGTAACCCAATAAATAAGGAGTCACATTTCAAAGACCTTTTACTACTTTCAAGGCTCTTGACGAACCAATATGTTGCAGAAGACATCATGTCTGTTTGGTTCATACCTTCCATATCGTTTTACACTCATGGAATCTAATAACTGTATCTTCGACCTTACGTATTTTGCTAAACTATTTGAGTGCCAATTTAATTATTTGTTCTTACCTGTAACAGTTAGTTTACTGGTTGTTGTGTCAGATCCTTCTGAGTTGGTAATAGTGCATGAGTATTTTCCGGAATCATTTATTTTCGCATTTTCGATAACGATTGTTAAAGAATCTTCAGCCTCCTCGATTAGTTTTGTGTGCTTACCATCGATGGTAAGCTCAGCGTCATCCTTCGTCCTGTAAAATATATATTAAACAAGTAAAACCAGTTGAATTTTTTTTCTACATCATTGCAAGTAGAGGAAATATTAGCTTTGTATGACAAAGAAGGGCAAATGTTATTTCTCTCTTAAAGCATTTACATTTTTTTATTACAAAGTGTTCTTGACCTTTATTATCTTAGAGAAAAGTTTACATGATGAAGATAGCAGTTTTAGATCAGTTGTTGACTTAAAACAAAATAATAATGGAAAATAACGATATTAACGAAAGAATTTGTAATTGTAGAAATCACAATTTCGTTCCACAGCAGTTTTTAGGTTTTAAACCAAGCTTATTTTTACAACTCACCATTTTGCTTTTGGTTTAGGTTTTCCGGTGAACTTTACCGTGAATTTTACAGTTTGTTCTTCCTTTGCGTTCTGATCTTTCAAACCTTTCACGAATTTTGGTGAGTTGGTGGATTCTAGACATAAAAAGAGTAAAGTATAAGTTTTACAAAGCCAACATAAGGTTTTCAGAACCGTATGGAAAATCCTACGAGTACACTCTTTTCATAAATCTGTTAATTTTACAGAACAAAACATTTGCAAAAAATACTGTTTTTTATCTTTAACCAGTTTTTTCTATAAAAATATGCAACTAAAAGTAAAACGTAAACTAAATGTTCAGCAACTAGCCACAACCACTCTTGTGTACGATTAGCACAATTCCATATTGAATGACTTTACTTTAAACTAATGGATGATAGTTTACAAATGTGTGTCGCGACGAGAGAAATTTCAACTAGTCTATCAAACTTCACTTAAAACGATAACTACTAGTCAAAATTTTAAGAAATCTACCGAATAAATGGTGAAAGAACCATTGTCTGTTTGTATTTGAGTTGGGTATTAATTCAGGTTCTGCTCTGCTAATGCGATTTTGATTTAAAAATATGATATATTGTCACTAAGTATCTCGTATAACTCATTTTAAACCCGATAGTGCTATATTGATATAAAAAAATATATACGATAAAGGGCTATGATAAATAAAAACTCCTTTAAATGGCAGCATTACGTGGCAGTCAAATTCGATTTTTTTTCAAGAAATTTGATCATTTTCATCAGGAATAGAAGCAAGCTGGAGCATACCTTTCACTGTGACTGTTGACGTTGTTTTCTCTGACCCAGAAGAATTCGTGACTACACATGTGTATTCACCACTATCTTCTTTGGTGACGTCATTGATGGTTAATACTTCGGTATTGTCCTTTTTGGTGACTTCATAGTGGTCATCGTCAATAACGATGTCCTTTCCGTCCTTTTGCCTGATGAAAAAATTGAAATTAATTTAAAATTGAAGACTAGCATTTGAAAAGAAAATTCACCAGGTTTTAAAACAATGTCAACATTGTATGCTGTCAACATTGTGAAAATGATTGCTCTTAAGGGGAAAATATGAGCTGTAGACGGGTCTCCAAACCGAAGACCTCTCTGTGTTGATCCAGTGGAAATAATTATTTAAACGAAAATGATTTGGATGTAGGGAATCTATTTACAAAACGTTCTTTTACGATAAATGTAGCTTGGCTTGCAGGGCTATAATTGCACTTTTTGAAATTGACTGGATTTTTTTTTAAATTTTCAATAAATAATTTTACAACAACAGCTACAGCTTCATTTCCCCCCCTTAAAGGTAATTTTGGACAAACTTGATTACATTTAACTCCTTAAAAATATACTTTGAGTTTTTTTTCTATAAATTAGGATTTAAAACTAACAAGCATAGCGTTCAGCGAGAGGCAAGTTAAATTTTTTGTTATATTTTGTCAAATATTCCAAATGTCAAACGGGACTAAAGTAGACCATTTGACGACAATGTGAAGGATAAACTTTTCAATAGATCCAAATGTTGGCTAACAAAACATTGAATAACAAAGGGTTATTGAAAGAACAAGGGAAATAATTAAGTTTTATTGTAAAAAAATACAGACTCCATTTTAGAACACTCGCCTTTCTTCATCGAAACCATTAAAAAGTAAATTAACAAATTTTGGTGTTTTAAATCAATATCTCTAATCATTAACCACAAATCACCAATCCATGCAAAGTCTTTTTTTAGAAGCAGTTATACCTCTGAGTGATTTGATCGTCAATTGAAAAAAATAAAAATAAGCACATTTCAATATTAAGGGAAACTAGGCACATATACCCAATTTTTAGTTTTGGGTTTGTAATTAAAAAAAAAACATTTATGAATGTGTAAATGCAGTTTACTTACAATTAAAAAAATATATACTTAAGTATTTTTCTGAAGTATTAAGTGCAATAGGTTAAAAACATAATTGTTTAAAACTTAAGTTTAGGGTCATGTATCCCCAAGTATCCCAATACATGACCCACCCATTAGGGATATGTAACCCAACTCATACATTTGGTTCTAAGACTTAAAATTATGACAATACTTTTGCATGATAACAAAATTTACATCATATAAAGTTTATATTTGTTTTTTATGTTTTTTCAGACAAAGTTATTATTTCTTATTTTTATCACATTAACGATTCTTGTATTAACGAGCTATTCAAATTCGTAAGTGTTTAAAAGTTAAGTCTTATTTAAGTACAAAATTAGAAACAAAGATTGGATTTCAAAGTTTTTTGAAAGATAAAATTGTTTAGAAATTTTATGACAATTGTTACCATTCAAAGCTTTCTCAACAGCTTCATTTATAATATAGGAATAAAGAATCTTTTTAGGTTTGGCACCTTTCTTTTTTACTTACGGAAGTATCTATGAGAAAATAAAACATAAAACCTGCAAAATGCATTTGAAAAGTAATCATCCAAATCTTGAGCTAAGTAAGCCCTATTGACTTGGATCAAAGATTCACAGGTTTCTAATGCTAAGTGTACACGAACGAGATAAATTACACTTCGCCACTGGGAGAAAGTTTCGGGGCTGTGTCCACAATTACGCGAAATTTCCAGATATTTCTCGTGAAAATCCACCACAGCAGCAATTGACTAACACGCTTTTTCTTATAAATTTATGTCTCTTTAACCAGGTGACATTAAATTATATTATTCCAGATGCATTTCAAATAATTCCAAAGCACTGAACGTGGAAGTTCGATCCCACAAAAAACAGCTGTTTTTTAAGTAGATGTAAACGATTATATATAAATGTTTCCCATGCTTTCAAATTAAAAATATCAGAACTCTCGCAGTGAATTTCAAAAGGTATGAAACAAGATAAGAAGGTCGCAAAGAGTGTTGCTCGAGAGTATTCAAAGCTGATGCGAGTCTCGCAGCAAGAATCTAAAACTCGCCGCTTAGAGACTCGCAGGGCTGTGTACACGCGCGAGATTGCTTTTTTCCCGAGAGAACCGCAGTAGTTTTTTCGCTCGTGTACACCAGATTTTAGGTCAAGTATCCTTAGGTGACTTGGGTCACGTATCGCCAATCGACTTGGGTTGTGTTGAGTATCCCTAAGTGACTTGGGCCGAGTATCCTTAGTTGAACTTTTTTTGCTAAAGCCCAAAACACAGTCGTTTGCAAATAAATACATCAACACTCTTATGCGTGTAATTGTAGCTAAAATCATGTACAAAACAAGTAAAGAATTCAAAAAATATTTCTTTAAAACCAAAAAAAAGTAGACCGGAACAGCTTACGGTATCAAAAATTTACGTTCAGTGCACGAAAACGCATTTCTTCGTATAACTAAACACATAGGCAAATGATTCAGCTGGTGCTGGTTGTTTCTACCGTGTGTCAGCTGACTAAAAAAAATGTTGCCACTTTCACTTACAAAACTTTCCCAGTGATGAGAAAAAGTCATTGAGTCATGTATCCCTATGGGTCAAATATCCCTAGTTTACCCTATGCATTGAGGGAAACAGAAAAAAATTAAGGATGCATCCCATACAGAGTGGCCCCAGAGTAAGTTTACAGTTAATCAGGTATACAATAGGGTACTTGACTAAAAAAATTTTATTGGCTAAAAATATTCTTATGCCAAAAACATTCGACCCGTTTTTTTCTTTTTTTCAAATACTCCATAAAAAGGGGGGGAAATGAATTTTAAAATTAGGACGAAAAATCACTCCCGAAAACGCTTTGTGGCTGTCACGTGGTATCTATGAAACACCATTTTGAATCTACTTTAAGCAAATTTGAACTATCCGCTTCTGTAAAACCTCCACCCAATATCTATATAATTCTTATTTTAATAGTAAGTTAGATTAAAACCAGTTAAATTACAAACAAAAAAACATCGCACCGGTTTGTTTATACATACTAGTGACGTCAGCCAAATCGACGTGTTTGTGATCACGTGATGTACCGATGAAAAAAAGCCATTTGAAAATTATTTTTATTAATTATTTAAAGATTTATTTTGCATAAAAATATATACATTTGTTATATTTTGGTTCAAACTATAATTTAATTAATTTTGGAAGGTATTTTAGCGATACTGTCAAGTACCCTATTATTTATGAAGCAACAGTTGTTTTTCGAAAGCATATATGGTTGTTCAGTCATTTGATTGCTTTGTTTGGGATAGTCCTCAAGAAGGCCATGTAAAAATCTTGAGCGGTACGGTCTAAGGTTCAGCTGGGGCATCAGGCGTTGCAACAAATTTTCCACTAGCACTATAGGATAACAGGCGGATGGCGGGACTCGAAGTTACGTGCTCTGGCGACATTATTTTCTTGTCCCTCGAACATCAAAGAAATAAACCGAAGCTATCTCAAAACTAAACCATACAAAGTCCACAAATAGCTACTCTTTGGATCCGGTACGCTGTAGAACGGCGTAAATTTGGCCAACCAACAAAACTAAACACGACCATGTCAAATAACCTGCTATAAATAAACCAAACTTCTTACCAATAGTACATTTTGGTCTTTAAACCTACTCTTTCGGGGCCCGGATGGCCGAGTGGTTTGGACCATTACGCTAGCAGTTTGTGCGCTGTAACGGGTGCGGGTTCGATTCCCGCCTTCGCCCTGCTTGTACTTCCTTTCTCTGTGACAGTAAAAATTCTTTCTGTGTCTGTCTTACTTGACGGAGGCTTATAAGCGGGTCTCTGATCAAGCACACAAGCCGGAATATATATGTACCTACCCCTACCTACTTTTGGACCACCCTGTATTTTAAAGAAAGCATATAAAAATCTAAACATAAAACTTGCAACATTGCAAATATTTAATTAGTTTAATATTCTTCTTAATTTTAAAACCAATATGATTTGTAACTTACCATTTTAATGTGGGTTTAGGATTTCCATCATACTCTACTGCAAGTTCCACACTTTCCTCTTCGATCACGGATAGATTATTCAGTTTCTTTTTGAAGCTTGCAGATTTTTCTGTTTCTGTAAAGATTTGTAGCATTTTTGGATGCTATAATTCAATGTCCTTTTCTACATCATGAATGTGTACATCATATAAAACTTTTCTTTCATTTTAAACAATTATAACCAAAAACATTTTATTCATTGCATTAAATATGGCCAAATCATTATAACTTTCGTTATACTTTTTTTAGGTTAAATATCAGTCGTTTATTAAGTTTAAACGAAAAGTTTGTTTTGTTTTAAAATTGTTTTGTGTGTGGATACTTAGGGCGCAAATCTTTATTAATTATAAAAAAGAATATAATCAATTATTTTTGTGTTGGAACAGTTATTATAAACATGTAAACAATTTTTAGGTACTCGTAACAAAACGAAGTTGAATAAAAATTTATACATTCTTTTATTTGGCTTTTCTGCTGCTTTGATTCGGTTTTTTTTTGCAAAACTACATCATATATGCTATATTTTCTCCTTTAATAACTACTTATTACAACTTCAATCATTAAAGAGTGCTATAAGCTAGGCATACACTTAAGAACTGGGTCCTTTAAACTTGACCGGAAGTCTTTTTCTCATCTTTGATTGGTCTAATCATGTCACGTGGGCACATCAAAGACAAGAAAATATTTCCGGTGTGGTTCAACAGACCAAGTCCTTCCGTGTGTGCCTAGCTATAACAGTAACTTCTCTGCAATCAAACTAAACATGTAGCAAAACAGGTTCTACAGGCACTTAGTGGTTGCTTTCCTGTAATAATACTAAGGTGGTAGCAAAACACGTTCTACAGATACATAATTCATTCATCTCTTAGTTAGTAAGCAACGTTGCAAAAAAAAACGAGAAAATATTAAGAAATCCTTTTAAAGAAATAGCATTGATGTTAAATCTGGGGAAAATATCGAAATATTTCCATTTGGGATATTGTTAATTAGGCGATTATCAATCTCGTAACTATATGGAGGGATTTAATGCCGATTTTTTTTGTGTAACAGCCGATCATTTTAAAGGCGCGTGCTATATTTAATGTCAAAAAATAGTCATATCAAAATTCAATTAAATAGTCTTAAAAATTTTAGAGATATTAACAAATTTATGATGCATATTTTAACTTAGGACTAACAAATTAGAACAAAGTCTTTAAAAATTTAAACTTAAAGACAAATTCAGAGGAAGAAGGATTCAAATATTATAGTATTTAACTATTTAACAATTTATGGCATATATTGAAACCATTCTTGACTAGAGTAGTCTTAGTAGTCTTAGACACAATGTGAAACACTTTTTAAAATCTGAAAAAGTATATTTAAAAATAGATTAAAATTTGTAAAAATATGTTAAATAGACTATTACTTTTGATGAGTCCGTATATGACTGAAACATAAAAGCAGTAACCTACCTGTAACTTGTAGTTTGCTTGATGTCTCCTCTGATCCCGCCGAGTTGGTTATGGTACAAGTGTATTGCCCAGCGTCATCTTTAGATACGTTTTTCAGAATCAATGTCAAAGAATCTTCCGCTTCTTCGTACTTCTGCTCAACGTGTTTCGTGTCAATTTTCAGTTCGGCACCGTCTTTATCCCTAGTGTTAAAAGCATACTTAGTAGTGGTCAAAATAGCACCACACACTGGTGCTATTGGTTTTGGTATTTAGCCACTGGTTTGGTATTTAGTGGAAAAGAGTTTCGTAAAACTTTTAAATAAAAAATTACTTTCGTTAAAAAAAAAGAAAATTTTCCACCATAACCTTTGAAAAAGCTTAATTGAATACACAAATTGAATAAGCTGTTGAATATCATCATTACTCCTCAACAAAATCCTACGTTATAAATCCTTTTTTTTTATATAAACGTATTTTTCAACAATTTTTATTGAAAAGTATGTTTTGCAAGTAATTTTGTAGAAAATAACGTTTAACATTTGCTGAGAGAATCTCCAATTTAGTTTCATGTGAGGTTTTGAGGCAGAAAATACAATATTTTGTTCTATGAATACAAAAACAAGCTGTTCCAGCTTTCTGTAATTAATAGATAACTCTAATATTGTTTCAAGTGAAAAATGTCGCACGAATTGAAAGGTTGAAAGAAGTTTTATTGCAAGACCTTCGAAATCTGCTCTGCTTGACCTTATTGCTACGTCTTTTTTAACAGAATTTAAATATTAGCTTTTTCGGTATTGATATTTTTAAAAGATTGAACATTCCAGTTTAAATAAAATGATAAAAACGATAGTACTGAGATAAATTATAAAATGTAATTGTAAAATGAATGAAGGTCCACGTATGTGTGCCACTGAGCGAAGAGGATATACCAATATTTGCTCCCAAACTTTTTATCTAAAAAAATATGATTTACTTGAAAGCTAATAGTAGTAATAGAAGAAAACGTTTAAAGAGTAATACTAGTTGAAATTTATTACCATTTCACTTTCGGTTTCGGCTTTCCAGTAAATTTCACCGTGTAATTTACAGTTTCATTTTCTTTAACTGTCATGTCTTTAAGTCCTTTCTGAAATGTTGGAGCCTTTTCGTCAGCTAAAACATAAAAATAAATTTATATACTTTGCCGGTTTGTAGACCCCAATATATATTTGTTGAAGCATATGTTGAAATGACATCTAAATATTATTACACTAAGTTACTACTCTTACTATTTCAATAAATTCGGTACTCCGAAGAAACATTATGTTTGAAGAGCTCAAGTGCAAAACAAGTTAAATCACTTTTTGGAAAAAATTGAGTTGGTTAGCTTTTCATACAGGCGTTGTAGGAAGGGATCCACCAACATTTGATTTGCACAAAAAAAGTTTTCACTTTTTGTCAAAAGTCACTTTTTTGTGCAAATCAAAATGTTGGTGGATCCCTTTCTACAATACCTGATGAAAAGCTAACAAACTCAATTTTTTCCAAAAAGTGATTTAACTTGTTTTGCACTTGAGCTCTTCGTTTAATTAAATAATTTCTGGCAGCTTGAGGGCGTTACACATAATTCTTGACCTCGCCCCCGGTTCAAAATTGAAGAGCTTAGTGGAAGAACGTGCTAAGTGACATTTTTGAAAATATATATATATATATTTGTGTTAATAAAACATTACTAACTACTTTAGCGATAACAAGTTTCCCCTTTTTCATTTTCTTTCAGTTAAGTATATTTTTTCCGGTATGCAAATACCATTTTCAACTGATCTGAGTGCAAACTAAAAACCGTAAATCTCATTTGCTTGTTTTCACATTTTTGTCACTTAGCACGTTCTTCCACTAAGCTCTTCAATTATGAAGCTCGTATCAATAAATAACCCATGTATAGGAGCTCATAAATGAGAAAAAATCTGAAAAAGTTGAGGCATGCATTGCATTAGAACACAATTCAAAACTGTCAGTAGACTGCTAGTTTAAAAGGGGGAAGGCTTAAGGCTTAAGCATTTACTAGTGAGAATGGTCGGTTGTTGTGCAGTCCTTTCCAATGGATTTTTTATGAGTAATATTCTTTGTCCTGCAACAGCGTAAAGAAACTATGAAAGTTTCGTTCAACGAACAGATATTTCCTCTTCTGAAACGGAGTTAAATAATAAATTACTCTTGCTATTATTTAAAAAAAAACTGATGACAATTACCAGAGACAATGACTTTGCTACTGCTAGAAGCCGATCCAGCTGAGTTTGTAAGGGTACACGTATATTTCCCAGCGTCTTCCGGTCTGGCGTTGTGCAGCACTAGTGTGAGTGAATCTTCTGCCTCTTCCTTCTTATACTCGAAGTCGTAGTGTTTACCATCGATGGTCAACTCTTCACCATCTTTGGTCCTAAAATAAAGAATTTAGAATAATTGTGTGGCAACTAGTAGTCTATTCTTTTTGTAAGTATTACGACTAGGTATATTAATATTTGCAACAGGGATAAAGAGTTAATGATGATTAAGTCTTTTACAAATTTTAAAACCTAAATTTTGGCTCAAATAATGACTCAACTTTTACTAAAATTTTGGTCTTTTTGACAAAATAAGCTGTGAAAAATGTTCTAAGTAAACCTTTCGTCAAATTGTGGCAAATTTTAGCCTAAGAGCATGCGCATCTTGCAAGTCATCTCGCGAGGAACGGATTGTCAAAAGTGAACAAATTACTTTTGAAAATTGAAGAATCTTTAAAAGTTAGACTTTTGTTTCTGAAATTGTAGACTCTCAGTTTGATATACTTGTTTTGTGGAGCCAATCTATCTGGTCTGCTTCTCTATTGCAACAACTTTAATCAAAGTAATGTATTTAGTAGAAGCAATCTTCCTCACCTTTGAATTATCATGTAGTAGCCACATTGCTATTTAATCTTGATAAGATTATTTTGTCACAAGTAATTTACAATATTGGAAGCTTTAATTTATAAACATTTAACCATCTAGAAAGTGTGTGTTACAAAATTGGGAAGTATCTTACCATTTAGATTTTGCTTTGCCAGAATATTTGACAGAAAATTCAACAGTCTCGCCTTCAGTAACAGTCACGTCTTTCAATTCCTTGGTAAACACGGGAGTCTTTACATCTTCTGTAAACATAATGTCATTTTAAAACACAAACAGAACGAAATTTAAAGAAAAATATTTATTTTTTAAAAGATCCAATTCCACTCTCCCTCATTTGGCATCCTGGTTATTGGTACCGGAATCAACAGATGAAAGTCTTACTTTTCCATGGATATGGACAAATGGAACGGCCACGCCTACAGTGACATCACAGTTACGTCGACCGTTGTATTAAACATCACAAACAATCCGGTAGCTAATTCGTCGAAACAATAACGGTTAAGCCTATAGTGAAGCGACAGTTACATCGAGCATTGTCTTTTTCCCACAAACAAACCACGCTTCTTAAATGCTATTCTTAAATGTTGAGAATTGGTTTTAAGCTTTAGTTGCCTATCTAATAATTATCAGTGTAGAAAGCACTGATCGTAGTGCTCTCAAATGAACCAAACTATTTCGAGAAAAATGAGTAAAAGATTTTGAGTATTACGAGCACTGAAGATATTTGGTGTTTGTAGAACTCCCTGATGATACTAAAAGCAATATCGAACTATGAGACTCGTTATAAAGTTATAAATGGGGTACAAACATTTTACTTACGACAAAACGAGTGTAGTTAAGTCTATTTCTAAGTCTTTGTTGTAGGTCTTAAAGTGTTTTAGATTTTTTTTAATGAAATAGGATCAGCATTAAATTAAGTTGTCCTTTAAATTAAACATTCCAAAATCATAAAGAGAGTTGTCTTAAAGTCCTTTGTAGTTTCTTTTCCCCCATGGAAAGCTCTTTTAGACAATTTCAGTTCTCGGAGATCGAAACAGCATTTAGCAGTATCGACACGAAGCGTCTTTTCTTCTCGTCTAAGGCATCTATAAAATTGTCGAACATTGAAGATGAAAATAACCAAAAGGCCGTTACGAAAAAGTCTTTAGTTATGATCACCGGCCAATAATTTATAGAAGAATTGATAATGACCTTTGACACTAATGTTGCTGCTAGAGGAAGCTGATCCAGCCGAGTTGGTGATTGTGCATGTATATTTTCCAGTGTCTTCCTGTTTGGCGTCGTGGATGACCAGAGTTAGGGAATCTTCTGCTTCCTCTTTCTTGTACTCAAAGTGCTTGTTGTCAATTTTAAGTTCTGCTCCATCTTTTGACCTAACATGAAATTTAGAAAATTATATCATTACAGGAATTTTAAGAAATAAATTACTTAAGTTTTTGCACAGCTCATTAATATTTTTAATATGTTCCGTTAGGTATTTCCAAAATACCAGAAAATCTTATGTAAGCAAACTTAAGCTTTCGTTAATTAAAAAACGTTTCCCAGGTTCAATAGCATGATTACTTCAAAATATTTACAACGCAATACTCTAAAATATTTTGAATAAAGGAAATTAATGTATATTCTTTTCATATCACCTTTATTTATATTCTTTCTTGGAAAAATAAAGCAATTAAAATACATTCTTATTGTCATACAACTTTTTTTATATTTTAAAAGATTGCTGAGATATTTTTAATTTTAAATTAGGTAAATAGGAAGTTCAAAACTTTATATTGCAGTAAAAGGTTAATATATATTTGCACGAAAGACCACAGTAATTTTTTAGACTTGTCATACCCTCCGACACTGAGTCAGTTGGTCTTGTATGAAGTTAAAAGTAAGTCACACACATTTAATTCATTCTTACAACTTACCATTTCACTTTTGGTTTACCGGAAAACTTGACTGAAAGTTCAACAGTTTCTCCTTCAATGACTGTTATGTCTTTTAACTCTTTTTTGAATGATGGGGCAGTCACTTCCTCTAAAAGAAGTACAAATATTTAAAGAAATTGGACTTTAAACGGTTATTCTAAACTGTAAAATATACAGTTTTGAAGGATTTTTTTTATATAAGTTTAAAATTCTGCAGTTAGGTTAAAACATTTAACGTACTTATTTCCGTTAATTTTAGCAAAGTTTTGGACTTGCTAGTATTGGGGCTTAGGCATAATATTCGACACATCGTACTTGTGGTATTTTTAACTACAAAAGTGAGTGATAGAAGGATGGAACAAAACAGCGTTTATACAATGTTAATTTAGTCTAAAAAATCCATAAAGAAAATTTACTCCTGCAATTATTTTAAATATGAGTAATGGAGCAGAATTCATCATGGATTTTTTTCTTTTCGACATTTTTTACTTGCGTTGTTTTATTTTTTACTTGTACTTAGTACTGTTACGCAAAATGAACACTTTGCTGTATATCCTTTAACTGCCTTGCTCGAAGACAGTAAAAGGTTGTTTTTTTCAAGAAAGTTAATCATTTTCACTCGAACAACTCCTCAAGTTTTATAGGTACTTACCTTTAACGGTCACTTTACTCGTTGTAGTCTCCGTGCTTTCCGAATTGGTAATCGTACACTTGTACGACCCACTGTCTTCCGTCGTACAATTGCGAACAATGACCGTACAAGAGTCGTCCGCTTCTTCTTTTTTCAATAAGACGTGTTCTCCATCAATGGTCAAATCACTTCCGTCTTTTGACCTGTAAATGAAAGTAAAACAATTAATATTTCCATTTTTCTAAAGCAAATCTCGATTTTTTTTGGCGATAAAGCACAGTATACACAGTTAAAGTACCACAGTATACACTGTTAAAATTTGTGCGTTTGGTTTCATTATAAAAATGGTTCCTGGTAGCTGCAAAGGTTATGTGGTGAAATGTTTCACCATATTTTCAGCAGAAGGTTGAATCACTTTTCCAGTTAGGGAAGCAAAAACTCGAGAAATGATTCAACCGAGTACCAAATATATGATGAAATATTTATTCGGCATACAGCCGTTGCAGCTACTAGAAACCATATTTTGGTGAAATCAAGGACATATTTTTTACAGTGTATACAGTAAAAGTTATCATAGAAATTACTCTGTTTGGTGTTGGTCGTACATTTTTGGAGAATTTATAGCTTGCTCCTACGAAATGGAAAGTACCGCATTTTCCAATGCTGAGAACTGTTCTAAGTAGATGCAAAATCGTAAAAAAAGAAGCCCGATTGATAAATTTCGTATACATTGGTGAAATTTCAACCTTGTCAATTGGATGCATATCTAGCTAAAATAACGTTTAAAAAACTTAATAGCTAACTTTTGGAACATATAACTTTGACAATGAATGACCATGATTTGTTATATTGCATGTTTTCTTAAGAAACACTTATTTTCGTGAATTAAAACTAATGTGTTCAGATGTGGGCCTCGCCACTTAACAGTGGTTCTAAAGAACGAGGCCCGACGGCAATAAACGTCGTGTAGCTCAAGTGCGAAGTCTAGTATATTATATTATGCTTATTAACATTAGATACTTCAAAATTAAAGAAAACGTACTACAAGCAAAAATGTAAATGAAATCTTTTACAAACGTAACTTTTAAATACTAGTATGCGAAAAAAAAAGTAGGTTTGTAACATAATCTTCACTTAACCCGCTTCCACACAACAGTTGTGTTTAACAGGTAAAAAGGCGCCAAACACAGCAATTATTCTATATTAAACATTTGCATGCTAAATTTGGCTAGTTTCATTTATTTTATTTCGAAAATTCAATAATTATTACTTATCGTTTGCAAAAATTAATTTATATTTCAAAGAATAAATATGTAATATTCCTCGCTTTTAAATGGAATGAAAATATTTCATATCAACATACAAAGAATCTCGTAGTGAAATATATTTGACGTCATTTCAAATAAATCGATGTCGCAAAAATAAATTTATTTATAAATTATTGTCTAAAATAATTAAAGTTTCTCGAGCGATTGTTGCGAATGGCAATGGTGATTTAATTCTAATAAAAATGGCTTCCTATGCTTTTTAAATGAGCATTAAATTTTGCAGTTTTTTTTAAATAATTGAAGTACTTCGAATTCGAATTCTTTTCTGAAATTTTCAATGTATTCTAATTCCGATGCGCCGAATTTTTTGACGTATCACACTTGTCCGTAGCATTTGTAGTTTGGGATATGAAAGTGGGTGAAGTACGGACGGACAGAGAGACGGACGGAAGGACTGAACGATTATAATACCTTGACTTTTTACGTTATAAACATAGTGTGGAAGCTAAAAACTTTGACAGAGGTAAATGGAACAGAATTCACATTATGTTCGTAGCCAATTTAGTCCATTAAAATAGCTTTAGTGTTTGCATGGATTCATTGATGCCTATTTGTTTATATTAGTTTAAAATTCCAAAAAAAAAAATTCAAAAGAATATACCATTTGAAAGAGGGTTTCGGGTCGCCTGTGATGTTAACTTTCAATTCTATATCTTCGCCTTCTGACACCTGAATGTCTTTCAAACCCTTCTTGAACGCTAATTTTTCTAAAATGGAAATGCTTCAATAAATATTCATTCCAAAATATATATCAAAAATCCATTCCTTCATATATATCAATTCCAAACCATACCGTATTTTTTTTAAACTCAAGTTCCAAAAACATAACACATTTAGAAGTTGCACAACTACTTTCTAAAAAATTGCAAATAAAGCTTATTTTTAATAAACACTACTTTAAAATCGACAAAAATTTTATATCTTTTCTGCGTACCCAAGTATCACCACAAAAAAATCTCCTTTGGAATCGCATAATCTCTCCCGACAAATGTACGGCCTCGTACCCTCTACAGAGCTCGCAAGCGCCAGGACAGCTGTATAGGCCCTTCTTATTTCCTTATGGAGAGTGCAACCTATAGTGCTTAATTCTGCCGTTTGCAGTTAAACTGCAGTAACAACAGCACAGAATGAATTGGACCATTATTTCTCTGAAATAATTAGTCTTTTTCAGTATTTTTTCTAATAGGTTAGAGTAATTCAGTGTTTGCAACAATGGTCCAGGTCATTAAGCTAGTTACTGCAGTTTACCTGCCCACTGCAGAATTGTCAAGCTAACTAAAACTGCCTTTGACGCTCTTCTCTCAATCTTGAGACGCATACTCTTTACAGGGTACACTATAAAAAACAAGTAGGTTTGTTACAGAATCTGTCACTTAAACCGCTTCCACACAACATTTGTGCTCAACGGGAAACAAACTATTTATACACCTCAGAAAGAAATTCGCCAAACAGAGCCTTTAACTAGTTGTAATTAAACATTTAAACGATAAAATTAATTATTTTCATTAATCTTCTTTCTCAGATTTAATAATTAGACTTTATCGTTTGCTTAGTTTGTTTGAAGTTCGAATAATAATAATGTAATCTTTTTTAATAAATATCTTTGTGTCGCCACAATTTACCATTTACATTTCTTTTGAAAATTCAGTCATTTATCGTTTGTTAAATGAATTTACAGTTCGAAAAATATATAATTAGTGCAATTGATGCTTTAAAAATAAAAGCGAAACTTTGCATATTTTTTTATGCCAAGTTAGAATTATCTATGAATCTTTCTTCATACATTTATAATAAACCATCAAAAGAACTCTATTGTGATATTACAACAATCCAAACTGAATTATATCGCATAAATAAATATTTTTCAATTTTTTTTTATTTTATTTTAACTAAACTTTCTCGTACGTTTAACGAAATGGCAACAGTGAAAATATCGAATAAAAATGGAATTTGCATGTTATTTCAATGTAGATTAAATTTTTAGTTATTTAAATTTTAAATAAACTTCTAATTAATTTTTTTAATGAAATTTGAAATGTAGCCTAATCTGATTTTTTGCTTCAAAATGACGTATTCCACTTGTCTGTGGGACTTGTGGATGGCAACAGTGAAAATATGAATAAAAATGGAATTTGCACATGCTATTTCAATGTAGATAAAAATTTTAGTTATTTAAATTTTAAATAAACTTCTAATTTAAATTTTTAAATGAAATTTGGAATGTAGCCTAATCTTATTTTTTGCTTCAAAATGACATGTCCCACTTGTCTGTGGGACTTATGGTTCTTTCTGTGAAAGTTTGTGACAGGCGGACAGACGGACGGACTGAACAATTATAATACCATCCACTTTTTACGTTATAAACGTAGTGTGGAAGCTAAAAGTTAATTTACAATGACAGTGTGATGGTTAAAGTGCTGTCATTATCCTGTGCTGTGAATTTATATTTGATGTAACATTCATTGTATGGGAAAGGTTGGATTAACGGGCAGTGATCGGGTACGCCCATCTTCTCTTTTAAAACGCGATTAGAATAAGTTGTTCATGTAACTCTGTACATAGTGGGAAGATCAATTTGCTGTAACATAAACATTACGAAAAGGTGATACAAAAATAAATAACCGCAAAATGTGCTGTGTAGAAACTTTTTACAGCATATACGTACTGGTTAATACGAAATTGAATTCATGGAGTGTCAATTCTCATAACCGCCATCCACACTGCAATATCGAAGAGGTTTGGCTGAATATTACAACCATAGATAGAATAGTTAAAGTATTAGATTGGCAGATCACGTGACCTCCAATGCTAATGACGAGACGCGCATGGAGGCCAGAATAAGAGGGCAAATGGGCCAGTGTTGCTGTCACTTTAAGGAGAAAAATACTACGAAAAAATACCATCTAATTCTAAAATTACAAAAAATACTAGAAAAGGATTTAAAGTCACTAAAAAAATTGAAAAATGCAGCTAGTATTTTTACGATATTTTTTTGTAATTTTAGAATTAAATGGTATTTTTTTCGTAGTATTTTTCTTCTTAAAGTGGCAGCAACACTGGCAATTTTGCCCTCTTAAAATGCCTCCATGCGCGTCCCGTCGTTAGCATTGGAGGTCACGTGATCAGCCAATCTAATACTTTAACTATGATATCTATGGTTACAACCCACCTTTTAGTTTGAGTGCTCCTTTGGACGTTTCCTTTCCGTATTCGTTGACAATCTCGCAAGTGTACTCTCCGATGTCATCCTTCGTGGTCTCTTTGATGGTCAGCACGTACAGAGTGTCCCCCTTCTTCCTTTGTGATATTCGCGAACCGTCCAGTTTCACCTCTTGGCCATCTTTTAACCTGAAAAAACACGAAAAAGCATCGTATAGAACCTTAATTGCCTAATTAAATCTAGAACTGCTTTTGCAAGATAAGGTTTTATAAAAATAAGCAAATTCAATGTAATTGAGGGTGATTATTTTATGGCAACATCTAGGCTGTTCTATTGACGCTTTAATCACAATTAAGCTGAACTCACCATGGATGTTAAAGTAAGTCAAGATTTAATTTTTTCAAGAGTCTCTAAGCCAAATGAGTAGTTATTATAAGAGGATTTTCTCATCCTGAAAACCTGCTGACTCGGTTGGGGCTCGAATCATAAATCTTTGTGTTATGAGGCGGCAAGCTATAATCGGCCCCAAAAATGACCAAAACATACCTCAAAACTCTGAACTAGCGTTCAGAATCTTACCAAAGATTTTAAAGTCTAAAAATATGTTTCTTTAATGACGTCACTCAGCTTATTAGTAGGCATTTGATAAAGGTTGAGAGTTTCATGTACCAACTGTAGATCAAATAAAACTTTAAATTACTTAGGCCAATCACTACGACCACTAGTCTATTGTACTAAAAATTCATTTATTCATACTAATACATAATAATTTTTAAAAAATTAATTTGATATTAGCTTCGTTTATTTACCATTTTAAAGAAGGAACAGGATTTCCGGAAATGTTGACAGCAAATTCTACATTTTCACCAGCATTTACAGTTGCATCATTCAAACCTTTCACGAACTTTGGTGGAGCTGTAAAACATTTTCATAATTTAAGGGACATTTTGAATTCAAACCAAAGTTAAATTGACAAAATTACAATTGAAAAAACTGACGTCAAAGCTTGTTTGTTTATTCATAGCACATAAAAATGAGTATTTTTACCGCAAAATTGACGTCAGTAAATGTTCAACTTTATTCTATTTTGAAATTACTTGCAAAACATACTTTTAAATATATAATTGCTGCTTATATGTTTATATATAAAGAATATAGGTGTGGAATGTTTTTGGTAGTGAAGAAAATAAGAGAAATGGATGCCTCACCATTCACTTGCACAGCTCCGAACCCTCCTTGGCTGCCATTATCATTCTTAATGATGCAAGAGTAGTTGCCAGCATCTTCAACTCGAGCGTTCTTAATGACAAGCTTTTTCACTTTGCCGTCAGACGAAATGATCACTCTGTCGGATGGTGACAGCTGCTGGCCATCCTTACACCTAAACAGAATATAAAATGAAAATAAGTCAAGCTGTGGGTGATACCAACTATTTCATGATACTCAAATAATAATCTACGTTATCAACTATATATAATATTAACCCTTTAATAAGATAGTTATACTTAATCGTTTTGTTTTTCTGATGCTATCTGACTCAAGTGACTTACCAAGAAACAGTTGGTTCGGGAGATCCATCAATTTCAACTGAAAATTCAATGTCTTCACCAACCATCACATTAGAACCCTTCATTTGTTTGGTGAATTTAGGTGGACCTGTGCGAAAGAGTTAATTATTATTCTAATTCTGAATTATATGAAAACACATTAATTACTAAAAAATTAGGCCATTTCGGTCAGTTAGAGATTATTTAGATTTTTTTTTAATTTCAAGTTTAAAATGTGTCCAATATTTTTTCTTAGTTTCAATGATAAAATTCAAGTTCCTAAATATATATAAAAAAAACCAGAGTGGCACAAGCAAACATTTATGACTAATTTCCTTACTAGTGACTCGGACATCGTACGTGACTTCGTCCTTTCCCATGTCATTGATAGCTTCTGCCTTGTACTTCCCGGAGTCCCCTTGACTAACGTCCTTGATGGCCATGGTAAAGGTTTCGTCGTCTTCCTGAAGCATCACGAACTTGTCGCCAAGTTTTAGTTCCTCGCCGTCTTTAGACCTGCAAGAGTAGAAGTGACAATTAATGTTACTTTTAACCAGTTTTAAGTTTCTCTTCGACATTATAGTCTTAACCTTGGATAAGAAGCGTTTTTACTTTTTAGTAGAGATGTGACCATTTTTGTTGAAGTTCTTTTGTACATTTAATAATGATTTTAAATCGTTTGCTAATTAATTATTATTATAAATTCAAAATATATCACTGCAAAATACTTTAAACTATTAAATATTTTGCGATTGTTTTCACCATGATAATGGTTCCCAGTAGCTGCAACGGCTATGTGGGGAAATGTTTCACCATATTTTCGGTATGCAGTTAACTATTATTCAGGTTTTGGGAACTATCTATGACAAATCGCTCAATAAAATACCGAAAATATTGGTGAAACATTTCACCACACAGCTATTGCAGCTACTATAGTTAAACTCATAGTTTTATTGCACAGAAGCCACCACCATGGGCGGAGCAATAAAACGCGTGGAGCTATCAGATAAAGACAAAATAAAACGGATGAAATTTTCTCTTCATCTGGTTTCTCCGCACGTTTTATAGCTCCGCCCATGGTCGTGGCCTCTGTGCAAGGAAACTATGAGTTTAACTATAGAAACCATATTTTTGGTAAACAATGTTTTATGAAACATTTATGATCATTTCATATTTGAAAATATAATAACTAAAACAAATCTGGTAAGGTTTGTAAAACGCAACCTTTAGTCATAGCCTCCTTTTGTAAGATACCTCAAATAGATTAAAAAAAAGCATATTTAATTTCACCAATCATCACCAACATAGATAATGCTAAGCACCGACAAATATGTGTAAACAAAAAGGTTATCCAATCCCCAATAAGAAGGCGCCCCGCACTGGCAAATAGTGGAGCCAATAAGGATTATCTAATAAGCATTGACATAGATGGCGCCATGAAAGCTTTGACGTCATTAGTTTTCGTACTGCCCGCAAACCAGTAGAAGAACCAGAGGACATGGTCAGAAATTAAAAAAAAAATCCTGCTTTAAAAAGGAAGGAAGAAATCATTTTTTTTACAATAGAGTTGTCAATGAATGAAATGCTTTAAAAGATTATGTTGTTTATTCGTAGAGAGTGGAAGAATTCAAGAAGAATATCGATAGTTATTGGAAACTTGTAAAGAATTAGAAATATTTTGGACCAACCTTGCGGAGCCTCTTGCCTGTTGGTGATCAACAGTTTTTGTATTTGTATTTATTTCTTAAACTGGACAGGTCTCTTATTGAAGCTTCACATTAAATTTTGCTTCACATTAAACAATGAACAGTAGAACTCCAATTATCCTAAAATGTGGCTGATTATCCGCATTTCAGAAAAAAAATCTACCCAAGTACCCCGACTACCCCGACTCCTTCGGATAATTGGAGATCTACGAGTACTTACCAAGTGATAACCGGTTGAGGGAATCCGGTGGCCGTCAGTTCCAGCAGAGCTGAACTGCCTTGCTTGGCATCTACAGTCTTGGAGAGAGCTTTCAGTTTGGGGGATTCTGGATCCCGCAACAGGCTACCTGAAAAATAAAAATAGTTGGAAATTAAGGTCAGTAAGGAAAAATAGGTAATACTCGAGTTGTTAAAATCAAGCACACAGTTACTTACAAAGAGATAAAGTTCTTATTTAAATTTTAAATGGTTGTAAACTGAACTCGTTTAGTCAGAATGATGGAAAAATTCACGTGAGCACAGGAATTTTATTTGCCAGTGAGAAATGTAGCAATTAGATAATGGAGTGGGGAAACAGTAAAATTTGAATTCAAAGTCGTTGTAAACTGAACGCCACCAGTAAAAAAAAATGTGAAACTTCCCAGGAGCACGGGAATCTGTTTAAAAATGTAGCGATGGGGGGGAAAAATGGAGTTAGGAAGCAATGAAATGTGGTTCAATCAATATTCCAAAAGATAGACAAGCTATCTATGTCAGAAGAATTTGTTCCAAATAGATTGATACAGTCATAAATGTACACAGGAACAATTTATTTTAAAATCACTATTAATTCACTGACCTAACGGAGTCAGGAAATTTTAGTGGAATTTTAGCCATATTCCATTGCTTCATTTCTCTTTCGAACTTTTCAGAACAAAATTCCATTGTTTTACCAACTTCTAATCGGTTGTTCACATTTCCAAAGCCAAATAAAATATTTAATCTAATTGCAATATCCTTCTAGGCAGGCTAATGAATTGCATTTACAAAAAGAAAGAACAGTAAATACATATTTAATATTTCAATAAAATACATTAAATTAGTTTTCATAATTTCGCATTTATAATACTAAACTACAAAATTGGAGCTATGAAATCTTAATGAAAAGCATTTACAGTTTTATAGCTATTTAAACAGTTATATAAAAGAAGCATATATAGCTGTTAAAAGTCAATAGACAGCCAGTTAAGCGATTTATAAGCCATGCATAAATAAATGCTAAAGATAAATGTTAAAGAGACATAGAATAACATAAAACAAGTTATTATACATATTTTTATTATCAGAAGAATTGAGTTTGTTTTGTATAATACACAGAAGTATATAAAGTATATTTGTGTATGTTGTAAAATATTACCGTAAACTATTATATAAGGCTAATAGTTAACAAAATATAATGCATATCCTTTAGTTAAAGATATAAAATTAAAGAATTTAAAGTTTCAGTAACATTTTTTTAAACTCATGCAGTGAAAACAAGTTTTCACTTCAACCAATTTGCATATCCCTCAGAAGGTAGAAAGGTTAAAGTTAGAAGATAGAAGGTTAGAAACGTAAGAACATTTTTTTTATCTGTCAATACTGTCCCTCACTTAAAAATATTTTATAATTATTTATTTTTCATTTTGTCACATATATCATAATTTAGAACAATTCAAAGTATTATGTTGTAGTTTTCTCTAGAATATAACTTACGGTGATACTTATTCATGCGTGTATAGAAGGGTATTTGTTACTTTTTATTACTACTGTCCATATCACTATTGTCTAAAATTAGAATTTTAAAAAATCCAAATTGAATCAACTAAATTTTGAATTTGTTGAAAATTTAACTTTTATTTTTCACAAAATCACAAACTGAAATTATACACCAATTTGGAGAATCACCCATATATAGTTTATTAACAGTAAGTATGATTTTTATTGAATTTAGCTGCATTTACTGATTTATAGCTTTCTAACACTGGGGAAGAATGCATTTGAGATTTGATTGCATTTTCGGATAAATAGCTTATTGCACCTGTGTTTGATTATGTTTGGAATTTAACTATATTTTTAGATTTATAGCTTGCTGTCTATAAATCTTGATACATTTTGTCTGTAATTTCGGATCTAAACCTTACTAACACCGCGTAAATACGTTTGCAGAAATCAGATGCATTTAATTTGATATTCAGTTTATTACTAATATATGTGAATTCTGATGGAATTTAACTGCATTTTTGGATTTTGTTATATTTCTGTTTATGAATCTTGGTAGATTTCATCTGTAATTTTGGATCTAAACCTCACTAATACGGCGTAAATACGTTTGTAGAAGTCAGCTGTATTTGATATCCATAGTTTATTACAAATGTCAATGAATTCTGAAGGAATTCAGCTACATTTTTGGATTTCTAGATGGCTAAGGTATGACTTACCTTGGACTGTGAGCTCTGCACTACACGAGATCTTACCACTGGTGGTGCTTGCGACACAGGTGTATATCCCGGAGTCATCAGGAGTGACATGCTTGAACTTGAGCGACACCGTGTCCGTTTGTTCACCAGTGGTGCACTCGAAATGCTCGCTGGATTCAACCTCGACTTCCTTGCTGTCCTTGTTCCTGAATTTAGTCATTGAAATAACGCATTAAAATAAATTGTGATTGGATTACAGTCACACTAGAGATACGCTCAGATTCGGAAATCTCAAAAGGAATTTTCCGAACTGACTTTTCCCTCACGACATGGCTTGAAAATGGACTTGAAATTTGGGACATGGAATATACGAACGCTATATAGCAGTGGAGTCTTGAAAAAGCTTTCGAACGTTTTTCTGGAGTATAAAATGGATGTTTTAGCGGTGAAGAATAAGATTGGATTACAGTCACACTATACGCAAGGGCTGTTGGTGTTGGGCACGCAATTTTCACCAGGGTTCACCCAATGCTACTTCATGGTGACATTTGTACGTGGAGTCAGGACAATAAAGTTTTTGTAAGGGCTTTTTCGTTGGAATTTAAAATTACACAATATGTTATAGGATGGAAGTGTCCAAGTCCGTATGCAATCTGTGTATAAGATAACAGTTTCTAAGAAAGTATGCAATCTGTTTATAGAGTGGCCCTTGTGTAAGTTATTAAGAGGGATGTTCAGTTGTTGTTCACTCAGAAGAAGTTAATTAATTAGTTTTGAAATCGCACCCTCTGCGAAAGTATTGTTTTGCCGTGCCAGCGTTTTTTTTCACCAGGTATGAGAATATGTCAGATTAGCAAAAGAAAACAAATTTAAAATAAAAAATTAAAAACATTTATTATTTAATAATTAATTGATAAACTTTAAAAAATAGTGTCGCAATCTTCAGAATAATTCATAGCAAATTAATTTCATAAAAATTAAATTAAAACTTAAAATTTAATTTTTAAAGAACCAGATGACATTTTCTCTTAAAAAGTATTTTATTTTGCTGTTTTGATGTTTTTTATACCTGGTTAAAAAAATTACTACATATATAGGAAAGCAATACTTTTTCAGAGGTTGCAATTTCAAAACTAATGCATTAGCTTTTTATGGGACCGCTATATCCCTCTTAAACAATCAGTTTCTGTTCATAGGCATGGATAACAGGTGTCCAAAACCGCATTCTATGCTGTGGGGGGGGAACTGAAAACATAAAGGCCAACTTCTTAATCACTAGGCTCTTATTTCCTAAAAATTTATTATGCTGAAAAGTGTATCCTTGTAGGAATAATGTGTTGTAATTACCAATAGACATGGGTCCAATTGCTATTCTATGAGATACACGAACTTTACATTTTGGTAAATATTGTCTATTTAAAGCGAATTGTTTGGTTTTTATCTTTTTTTTTTGAAAAAATGAAGGAAAAATACAAATAAGTAAGCATATAGGTAAAAGCACACACATCTAGAAGCGAATTTAAAGAAAAATCAAAATAATATAATAACCTAAGAATAAATAAATAAATAAATAAAATAATAATAAATATAGAACAAGCAATCTTACCATTGGATATTATCAACAATGTCTGGCGTCGATGTTTTGTCCAATTCATCCGCAAACTTTACGAAAACTTGTGGTCCTGCATAAAACAAGAATGTTCGCGAATCATCATGCAGATAAGGTATGCAAGGGGCAAGTCAGGCTTTAGCGTGTGCAGCAGCCAAAAACAAAAATAAAAGTGGTAGGGTATGCATACCATAGAGGAGTCAAATAAAATTTTCAATCAACAAAAAAACTAAACCAAATTAATACTACAATTTTTAAATGCATTAGATAATACTATTTTACAAACAAAATTAATAATATTTCGATATTTCTCCTTCGATTTGACATGAGTGAGTCAAATGTGAAACGGATTTTGTTCTACGTGTTGGCACGATTTAATCGTCCAACAATATTATCCACTTAATTAGAGGAATATCACACCCTGAGTCTTGAGGGTCACACCAAAGTCGAATTCTTGGCTCAGGTGTTCGAATTTTTGGTTCAGGGGTTCAAATTCCTGGATGTAATAACTTTGAGACTTTGACACTATTTTTTAATGGACCTTTGTGCGACTTGACGCTAAAATTCTGTCAAGCGCGGTTGAAATTAATGGCTTGTGGGGGCAAATTCTCCCCTACATCTTGATTTCAATGAATGTCAGGGAACCTATGAGTTTTGCTGGAGATTGAGGGGTGGTCCTCTGATTGACCACTAGAGTGGCTCTGGGGCAGTGCTTTTCTTACGATTTGACCAGGGGGAAAAGCGTGGGAGGTTCCTGATCTCCGATTTGCTAAGGGCATTTCCCAAACTCTTAATTGACTGAATTGCTGAATTATCGCATCTGACTATAAAACGCTTTCCATAAAGGTAGTGCTTATATGCCTTAACTTCCTCCTGAATCGCAAAAAGTTCCTTTTCATGGATAGGCCATTTTTTTGGTGATCAACTAATTTTTTGGAAAAATAAGAAATCGGTAGGATAACTCCCGTTTCTTCGTGCTTATGGCCTAAGGTGGCACCCAATGCAGGTGTCCGAACTATCCGTTGACAAGATAAATGTCTTAGAAAAGTCGGGGTGTTGTAAAATAGGTGGGCGGGACAGTGCGTCTAGTTGTGCCGAATGATTCCAAACGAATTTTTTTGTTTTCTTTGTTAGTTTAAATAAGGGCTCTGCTATTTTTGAAAAATGTGGAATGAATTTTCTGTAGTAACTTGCTTGACCTAAATAACGCTTTAAACGGCGAGTAGTATTAGGGATCGGAAATTCTTGTATTTTTCTTATATTTTCAGTTAAAGGTCGGATGCCATTTTTATCGACTTCGTGGCCTAAAATATCTATTTTTTAACATAAATGAACACTTGCTAGAGTTTAATGTTACGCCTGCTTTTCTTAATTCCTGGAATAACTTCCGTAATTTACGCAACATTTCTGGAAAAATCTTTAGTTCCTATTACAAAGTCATCTAAATAATTAACGATGTTTAAGTCTTTAATGGGCGCAACTATGTTGTCCGTTAATCTTTGCATAGTTCCTGGGCTAACATTTAATCCTTGTGGGACTACACGGTACATAAAATTACCTACACTGTTAAAAATTTTGTGCTTAGTTTCACCATGATATTGGTTCCTTTCACAATGATATTGGTTCCTAGTAGCTGCAACGGCTGTGTGGTGAAATGTTTCACCTTTTTTTCGGTGTATGGTTGAATCATTTTTCTGGATTTGGAAACAAAAACCTGAGAAATGGTTCAACCGAATACCAAACATATGGTGGAACGTTTCACCATTCAGCCGTTGCAGCTACTAGGAACCAATATCATGGTGAAACCAAGCACACATTTTTAACAGTGTATTATTGTACTAAAAGTTGTAAACTTGCGCTTATCTTCTAAAAGACGAATTTGAAAAAATGAGCTGTGAAGGTCTAAATTAGTAAAGTATTCGGATCCTTTTAGATCGTCTAATAAATGATTAATTAATGGCAATGGGTAATTAGCGAATTTGGTCTGTTAATTCAACCGCCTGTAGTCTACGACTTGTCTATATTGATCTCTTTCATCTTTACATTTAGTCCTTTTTTTTATTAATATGAGCGGAAATGATACCTCAGCATTACTGGGTTCCATTAAGACCCGACTCTGATAACTCTTCTATTTGTTCACTTAGAACTGGCTTTAACATTTGTGGAACTCCATATGCTCTTACCGAAGGCAAGTTTTCGCTCCTAACAGAAAATTCAGGACGTACTTTATCAGTGCTACCAATCGTATAAAGTCTTTTACTAAAAATATCCGAAAATTCTATCAATAAGTCAGTTAATTTATTTCTAGCATTAGCGTCTAAGTGAGTTAAGTCAAAATCTGATGGGAGTAATTCTTCGCGTCTTAAAAGTCTAATTTAGTCCATATCCCTAATTTCAAAGTCAGATGAAATGGTGGCAACGTTCATTGACTTATTTAAATTTACATCGTTATTTTAGATGTTTGTAACTAAAATTTGACAGGTGTTATCAGTCATTACTGTACAAATTGACTCTTCAATTTTAATATTTTTCTTATTAATCAGTTGAATTAAAACTTCATCGCCTACTTTTTTATTTGACTGGAGAACAATATTTACTATTTGTCTTTCTCCCGGTTGTAGGGTATATTTGTTTCTTAATTTTGCAATATTATTTTTAACGTTATTTATGTGTAAAATTGAATTGGAATCCATCATCCCTATTTGTGCATCATCCATATTAATCACTAGTTTTTCAAAATCAATTTTTAGTTTTTTGCGGTCATAAAATCATAACTTAATATAACACTGTAATGACTGCCAAAATTACTATTTACAACATAAAAGTGATGATAAAACTCCTTGTTTGCCAATTTCAATTGTATTTTATAGCAACCTAAAATTTTTAATTTTTCGCCAGAAATTGACTTTATAGTTGTTGGGCCATGTGTATTTTATCTATATTTCTATTATTTGCAATTTGCTGAAATTCCGCCTGACAAACCAAACTAACACTTGCCCCACAATCCAATAAAGCTGTTGCTTCTATTTTCGCTAATTTAATTTTTGTAACCGGTAATGAGCCAGTTAACCGATAAACTATTGCATTGGAGTTTACTTTTTCAATTTAGTTTCATCGTCTCTTATTTGACCGTTTGGAATTCGAGTTTGACTCATAACCGAACCCCTTGCCTAGTTTAAAAATCTAACTTGATTTCTTGAATCTGATCTATCCCTTGAATTATTCTGATATCTCGGAAATTTATTATTTCTCGATTGTGACCTTCTCCTCTCATAGTTATTTCTGTCATATCTAGGAGTTACTTCTCTACGAAATAGAGAATGCCGCTGGGTGTAATTATTGTTTGAATGTCCATGATTAGTAGTTTGTTGGTTTGCGCTATTGTAATATCTATTTTGGGGTCTGCCTAGTCTGTTTCCTTGTTGTCTGGGGTACCGATGTGGAACCCTGCCTCTAGTTTCTTGCGTGTTATTTGGAGTTGATTGAGTAGTGAATTGAATATTGGTATAATCTACAATTTTTTTTTTCATATTCTGTCAGAATTAAAGGTCTAAACACTCATTGTAAAATTGAGATTTTTAAATTAAGGAGAATTTGAATAATTTAAAGCTACGATTGGTTTTGGGTAGACAGCTATCAATTGACTCAAAACAATTTAGTTTTAAGAGAAGTTATTAAACAATTTTAATACAGAATGTTTAAAATAGTAATTTTTAAAATTAAATTTTGGACAAAAACATTTTTTTAATCTTTAGTTTCATTATTTTTTATTTGGAATCATGCACAATTTTATGTACATAATTCTATCACGTAATTGAAATTTTAAAAAAAGCTTAACTAGTTTCTTTTCTAAATTTGTAGTGGAATATTTTTTAGACATTTCAAAATTTTCGGAACTCACAAGTGTAACTACAAGCTACGTAACTCTAAATTACAATATTGGATGATTTGGTTATCCAATCTTTAAATCTCTAAAAGATCTCTTAACTGTTTCGCACTTTAGGTAAAGATATTCTTCAAGTAAAACGTCCGTACGTTCATTTGTCCCATTCGTAACTAAAATTTTCAACCAAAAAAATCAGGGTCCTGTTGTCTGTTTCAGTTTCTACACCAAACATGCATCCAAAAAACTATTTATATCGTTATCCATCTTTAAATTCTAAAGATCTCTAACTGTTTCGCACTTTAGTAAGATATTCTTCAAGTTAAAACGTCCGTACGTCATTTGTCCCATTCGTACTAAATTTCAACAAAAAATCAGGTCCTGTTGTCTGTTTCAGTTTCTACACCAAACATGCATCCAAAAAACTATTTTATCTAACGTTGTAGCAACTAACTTGTAACTGTTATGTCGCAGGCTGTGACATTCTGTCCGGCAGTACTTTTGGCGATGCAGGAGTATTTCGCAGCGTCTTCTTTGTTCACGTTGTCAATGATCAACTCGTAGCAGTCGTCGTTTTCTTTGTTGTAGCGGACGCGTCCTTCTGTGCCGATTTCTTCCTCGTTTTTAAAGCTAAGAAACAAAACAAAATTGGCATTATCACTGCAAAAAAATTCCAGTAAAAATTATAAATTTAAATTGGCTTTGAGTTACCTGGAAATAACCGTAAAAATATTAAATATTTCTGTAATAAAAACAGTGAATTCCAGTTAAAATACAGTTTAGTAACTTAAAATATTCTAACTTTTTAAAATCGAGAAAAAGTTTTACTTTAGGTGCAATTCGGACGTGTACGTGAATCTTTAAGTTACAAGTGAAGCGCCATTCTAATTTGGCCAGTGAATCTCTCGATGGAGGGAAGCCAAAAGATTAAATTTTGTTTAAGCTAACACGTTCCCGAAGTGACGTCCCTGAAAATAGTTTTTGGAGAAAACTGTTTTAAATTGTAACAGAGTATAAGAAAACGGTTAAAGTCCATAGTAAGCGAAGAATTTTAAACCGCCGAAAAAGCAGGAAATTCCCAAAAAAAGTTACGTTTTGTTCAGTGTATGTTTAGTCAAGAAAATAAATTAAAGCTTTGAGTAAATGATGTACGTTGTTAATTTACTACTTAAGAATCACTCGTCAAATATATATTAAAATCGTAGTTTGTCTGACAGAGATACAGTATTACTCGTGTTGATATAACATGCTAATCTATAATAATAAAAGAAAGAGTCTGTCTGTCTGTGTGTGTGTGTGTCTGTTATCGGATCGTAAAAGACCTACTTATACTGCCCACAGGAATTCGAAATTTTAAGATAGATTCCCTTTAATACTAACGTGTGCACCTGAGGCTTAGTTTTTCATATTTGTTCCATTTTTAGAGAAAATTCGAATTTTCTGAAAAAATTACACCACTTTCGCTCAAATCCGATCATTTTTTCTCTTTCCTGATGCCATCGGCTGAAAAAATTAAATAAAACTTTTAACGAAAACATTTAAAATTCAAAATGTTTATTTTATTCTTTTGCCATTACTTTCAGAAACTAATTTATTATTTGAAAAATAATTGACATGTTTCAAGTGACGTAATTCCGGCAGTCTTCATTCCGATTACGGATTTAATCCGATTCATTGTGGTTTATTTGATGATTTTTTCATTGATTTTTCTGTTGACTGCATGTATGCATATTTAAGCAATAAATGTATAGTTAAGCTATTACTGAACCATGATGGTTAAAAAAGGCCATCACACTAGAGCTATTAGTGTTTTTTGTCTTTATTTTTTCGCCAAATACGTTGCCAAGTTCGCCAAATTATTAACTAAAATTCGCCAAATAGGCAATTTCTTTTATAAATAATTTATAAGCTGGTCGGTTGTTCGAAGGTCAATGTGTTAGAGCTGTATAATGGGTGTGGGTAGCTATATCTATTTTCTCGCCAAATTATCTCCCAAAACGCGCCAAATGAGCTAAAAGGTTTTATGTATTTGTGAGGGAATTGTGATGACATTTATGAGTGCATTTTATAGCGTATTTTTCATGAATTAAGGCAATGAAACGGGATTTTATAATTTATAACGAGCGGGAAACAATAATAAGTTTATGATCCTATAACAGGGTATATGGTAAACATATTTGGAATCTATTTGATATTTTTTTATCCGTGCGAAGAACGGGTATAAATTTGCTAGTCTATAATAATAAAAGAAAGAGTCTGTGTGTGTGTCTGTGTGTTTGCATTCGGATCGTAAAAGACCTATTTATACTGCCCTCAGAAATTCGAAATTTTTAAGATAGATTCCCTTTAATACCAACGTGTGCACCTGAGGTTTAGTTTTTTCATATTTGTTCCATTTTTAGAGAAAATTCGAATTTTCTGAAAAAAATACACCACGTTCGCTCAAATCCAATCATTTTTTCTCTTTCCTGATGCCATTAGCTGAAGAAATTAAATAAAACTTTTAACGAAAACATTTAAAATTCAAAATGTTTATTTATTCTTTTGTCATTACTTTCAGAAACTAAATTCATTATTTGAAAAATAATTGACATGTTTCAAGTGACGTAATTCCGTCAGTCTTCATTCACGGATTTTATTGTGGGTTTATTTGATGATTTTTTCATTGATTTTTCTGTTGACTGCATGTATGCATATTTAAGCAATAAATGTATAGTTAAGCTATTACTGAACTATGATGGTTAATAAAGGCCATCGCACTAGAGCTATTAGTGTTTTATGTCTTTATTTTTTCGCCAAATACGTTGCCAAACTCGCCAAATTATTAACTAAAATTCGCCAAATAGGCAATTTCTTTTATAAATAATTTATAAGCTGGTCGGTTGTTCGAAGGTCATTGTGTTAGAGCTGTATAATGGGTGTGGGTAGCTATATCTATTTTCTCGCCAAATTATTTCCCAAAACGCGCCAAATGAGCTAAAAGGTTTTATGTATTTATGAGGGAATTGTGATGACATTTATGAGTGCATTTTATAGCGTATTTTTCATTTCGGAATTTTAAGGCAATGAAACGGGATTTTATCATTTATAACGAGCGGAAACAATAATAAGTTTATGATCCTATAACAGGGTATATGGTACACATATTTGGAATCTATTTGATATTTTTTTATTCCGTGCGAAGAACGGGTATAAGTTTGCTAGTCTACCATATTTTGCTTCAAACAAGCGTTACAGTCAGATGTCCAAAATATGCTTCGACACTATTTTTGCGCGATTTTTATACGACGAACCTTTTGCACAAGGTATCAATTCACAAAGTTTAACAAAAAATTTAAGTTTCGGTTTCTTTTTTTTTCTACGTTATATTTTCTGTTTCTATGGTCGATAATTGCGTTTGCGCAGTTTTTACTCAAGTAAAGCTAATCTATGTGGAACAGATACTCGGAGAAAATAAAAAGAGGGTCCGGTTTTAAAAGTCAAAATCCAAATAAACTTACAATCTTAGTGTGGACCTGGGCTCCCCTTCCACAATGATGCACACCCTGAAATCGGTGCCCGTTTGCAACTGAGTGTCCCGCAATTTTTCACGGAAGATAGGACCATATGCCATTGGTGTTCCATCTGGTTTGGTCGGCGGGATAGCCCCAGGAGCTGTAAGAAAAGATTTCTATTAAAATTTACGTTCAAATACAGTGTAACTGAACAGCTTCTCTGTGTCAAAACCACTTTTAAAACTATTGTTAAAAGCACTAGTCTGAAGCCGTACTACTGGACGATCAACGGTAAAATTTGGTAATAGGACAATCGATGAATATTAGCTTGTCTGGTATTACAATATGTCACGATACTGACATGAATTTTTCTGCGTGACAAAAAATGTAAGAATGACCATTGATTTTTCAAATCCCTATTGCCTACTAAGACAGCTCATAGTACGGGTGTCAGTAAAACACCATAAATCAGCATCTCAGGTCGTAGAAATGGCTTGTGATAACATGTTTTAAAAGATAACCCTTTACATTATTAGAGCAAAAGCAAAAATGCTTTAAATTTTGACACTAGCTAATTTTGTATACAGGTACAAAGTTGTATTCAAACTTACCTGAGCTAACTGTGAGTGGCGCACTACACGATGTAGTACCGTGCACATTAGATGCGATGATAGTGTAAAGCCCAGAGTCCACACATTCCGCTTTCTTGATGAGAAGGCGATGTTTTCCACCGTCCGCCTCCAACAACGCCCTCTTCGACGAAGCCAGTGGCGAATTGTCCTTAAGCCACGCCACTGTCACGTCTCCAGTGGCGCATACTTCGCATTCCAGGATAGCTTCCACGCCCTCTGTGGAACAAAGAAATCAACAGGTTTCAGCTCTGGAGAATAGTATGAAACTGAAGTCTACCATGGCCAGCTTAACATTTAGGCCAATAAGCTCTTTGTGACGTCAAGCTACCGTCTGGTTAAGATTGCTGGTTTTTCCGAGGGAAAAAATACGAAACCTATTCTAGCAGTGGCGACCATACTTTTCAGGTTCCGAACGGGTTGAATTCCTCTCTTTCGGAAACACCGACAACGCGAACCAGATGGATAGTGTGACATCTCATAAAGCTTTACTGGCTTAATAAGTTGAGTTTGCTATGGGTATACAGTGAGCCAATTACTTAGTATAGGCTGAACATGTCTACGCACTGGTCTTAAGAAAGTCTAAAAATAAATGAAACATTTTGTCGAATATCAATATCGGAATAATTTAACAGAATCAATTAAATGAAGTTGCTAAATTTTGAGATATTTCTCCATCAGTGATGAGGGAAGGAGAGTCCCACATCGGCCTACCTACTCTGTTAAACATATTTTACTTGGTTTCGCCAAAAATATGCTTCTTAATGGTTGCAATGGCTGTGTAGTGGAATGTTTCACCATATTTTCGGTAATAGGTCAAAACATTTAGTCAGATTTTGGAAACAAAATCCTTAGAAGTGGTTCAAGAGAAAACCGAAAACATGGTGAAAACTTTCACCACTCAGTCGTTGCAGATACTAGGAACCATATTTTTGAACATTTTAAAGATTTTTTTAGCTATGTAGTTATATTAAAATGTCAGCAGACTATATACGTTTAGTATTATACAAACCGCAGTGTTTTTTCAATTTAAGATTTCAAAGCAAACATTATTAGATGTTATTTAGATAATCTAGCATTGTTTATTGTCGAAATCAGAAAGCAATTAGTAAATGTATTTCAGATTAATAGCAAGAACAGTCCCACTATTTTGTATTATATAACTACGGGGTTCATTAAAGCAAAAAACATTACATTATTTTATGATAAGCTCTTCCTTAAAGAGGATCACCATACACCGCAAGTATCTCAAAGTTAAGTAAATTAATTGCTTTGAAGCAAGCAAAAGTTAATAATGTTGCCTGTTGGTTATCGTTAGAGCCCACCGATGTCACACTTGAGAGAACTTGTGGAAAGTAGTTCTAATATACTTATTTCACATTTGGCTTCTTGGTTTATCCATTTAAATATCTTACTGGATTTACAACAGCGTTAACATTTTGGGTACCAATAGGATGCATACCAGAAAAAGAAGGAACAAATATCTTGATCTAGGAGTTAAAAATAAAATTCATCTTTTTTGAGAGGTCAAAAATTAAAAATAAACAATTTTGTGTCAGAATCCAGTGCACTGCTTAAGGTGAAAATTAGGTGTTTCAATTTGTAATTGTAGTATGACGCATATATGCTAAAACTTCTAAAAAAATATAGGCATATACAAACCTCAAATGGAACAAATGTGACTCTAGTTAACTACTCTAACAAAAGAAACGTTGACAGAAATGTTAAGGAAAATAAATTCCTTCTCAAGTTTCGATTGCGGAATCTATGTCACGTGGGAACAGAGGACCAATCAGAGCACCGGTCGCAAGAAGAAATCTAGAAGGATTTCGTCACCTGAAACGACCCAATTGTCCAGAACATGTGCTGCAATGCAACCCACTGACCCCAATCTCGCAAGCTGATATGGGCACATCAGGCCTTGGTCCTCTATAGACTATAAAACTCCCGAGTTATAGTTTAGAGCTGTCGACTTACCCGGGCAGGTGTGGGCCTTCAACGGCACCGCAAACCGTGGTCTACCGGGTGCCGCGGTTTCCGTGACGTCAGAAGCCGTGAGGCACAGCGATGGTTCGTCGTCCAGGGCCGATTGAAAATCTGCGGCAACACATACATGCACCAGTGAGTTAATGGTAAAGCAAGCAGCAACAACACAAGTAGTGTATTAATGTTTGTAAATAGATTATTCACATAGTTATACATAAAGTAAGCTGCACTAAAAGGGTTAATCTGATAATGTTCATTTGTATTGGTTATTTTATGCAATGCTGGGGGAGTTAAATTGTAATGTTTAAAACTTATCGTTTAAAAGAGCAAGTTTTGGTTATAGTACAGATATAATTAATTCAATGTTACATATCTAAAGCTATAACTAGATATTATTTATGACTAGTAAACGGTATCAAAATTGAATATAATGAGGTACAATAATTCAGATGTAATTTCCTTAAAAAAAAATCTTTCCCGATCTAGCACACCATGTTAAAGTTAACAATGAATGTTAAATGTTTATCGTTAGTTTTAACGTATGTATTTTTACATTTAGCATTTTTGACACTTTTTTAAACATTTTTTTACATTTACAATATATTGCTATTTGAACAACATCTTGCATCGAATTGGATCTGCGTTATATGAATTAACCAAAATATGCTATGTATAAACATTTTTGTCAGTTAATACTATTTATGAGGCAGTTAATAAGTATTTCATTACAAATTCATTATCCGATTTGTGAAAATATATTGGATGTAAATTCACTTGTAGTTTTCCTTACAATGCGCACAATTTTCTAGTAAAATAAAATTTATATGAGAAAATCTTAGTACCTTCCAACGATGTCAATGATCCAGATCTTACACTTTCTGTCACCATGGTGTGCATTTCTTCGTAGGCTTCAAAGTCCTCCACAATTTCAACTTTGGTCTCGTGTTTCTCGTAGAATTCTTCGACTTTGGCCGCGGTGTCTTCTATTAAGTCTAATTCGTCATCACCCAAATCTTCAACTAAGTTAAAGAAGAAATAATAGAGGAATTGGGTTTGTTTAAAAATCGAGACTTTGTTAATCATAACGATATTTTTCATTTTGTTAATCATAACGATACTTTTCATTTCATTAACCATGACTATTCATATATTTGTTAATCACATGACCTTGTTTTGTTAATCATAACCGCAATACTACAGTTTTCATTAAATTAGTTGGTAATGGACAGGTATATTATTAAACTTGAGATTTTATTATTTAGATTTTTTAACACACTATTGTAATATTGCCATTTTTACACAATATTTGTGTTCCACTATAGATGATAGTTTTTTCCTCACCAGTTGGTCCTGATGCGACCTGTATGGCGCCCAACCATTCCTCCTTAACTTCCATTGTCTTGCTTTTGATGGTGAGTGGGAATCCTGGGGTGTTCTTCAGGCTCTGAAATCTTAACTTAAGATCATCGTCATCGGCACAGTCCACGATCTCCGTTTCTGGAAGCTAAAAGAGTCGTCATATGAGAGTGGAATGATGCCTTAACTGATCCATGTAAAAATTTAATTTGCCATGTAACTAAATTGAGAGAAAATGGTTACCCAACTAATTTAGCATAATCAAAAATTGAAACAAATTTAACTCCTCCAATTTGAAGATTGGTTGAACCTACAATTTTGTTTTGGTAGTTTGTTATTATTTTTTTTGATAATTTCAATACAAACAGTTTATAAAACTACTTATTTAGCACAGAACGAGCTGCTTGTGATGTTTTAAAAATAATTTTAACATAAAAAGCATTCATACTCAAATTATTAAACAAAAATTTTTTTTAAATACAAAAATTGTAAAATTCACTGAGTTTTTATATGTAAAGCACTCTTTGAAGTCAAATTTGTTTCAGTAAAAATCTGCTATGTTTTCAAATTTAAAATATGTCTAAAAAAATTATTTTGGGTAGGTTATTTTTGGAGTTCCTTTATTTTTTAAAAATTTTATAAATTGCATCATTCATATTTCTATCTGAATGAAAAATTTTCATAAGATGAATTTGACATCTTTATTTGAGTTATAAAAAAGTTATTATCTTTCTTTCACATTCTCAATAAAAGAAATTAAAAATGTGGTTCCAAAAAATTGTCATTTGATCGTCAGCAAATGGAATGTAACTGTAAAAGAGTTCGTTCTGTATCAGATAACAGCTCATTTATTTAAAACTTGATAATATAGATCGCCATAAAATAAAAACGCTTCCTTAAAACAATAGGAGAACGAGACGTTGACTAATGTTAATGAGGTTGTGTGTCGTACGCTTGAAATGTAGCGTAAATAGCACAACTGGCAAATGTCCCAAAAGTGTAAAATTCCAGAGACGTATACGTTTTGCGTTACAGGCAACAATAGAGAAACAGTGATTCTTAAACTCTATTGTTTCTTTTAATAACGTGTAATGGTTAAGAGGTTCATTGAATGAACGCTTTACTTCAGACGTAAAATGCCATAGAATTTTTAATCTAGAAAATTAATATAATTAAATTTTAATTAACATTTTTAAATCAATTAGTTATGTAGTAAAACTGCCAAACGAGAATTATCAGTATTCTCACCAGTTTAACATGAAAAAGAGATCGATTGCTTACTCCGCCTGAAATAAAGACTTCGAGGGCCCGAAATAAGAATAATTCGAGTAGTTCCATTTCCAGTTTAAGAAGTCGAATCCAAAACATATTTACAGATCTCCTATCGACTTATAAAAAGAATCACATTACCGTGGGCAGGTAAACTACAGTGTCTACAACAATTACCTAGACAATTTTTGTTCTGAAATGATCAACCTTTTTAGTATACTTTCTAATAGTTTATTTTATTTATTGAGTGCTTAAAAAAACGGTTCAAGTCATTTTTGTAGATACTGCCATTGCCGTTCCAAAAGCAGTAAGTGCTAAGTCTCACCTTGATGATGTTTTTCACCAGGTAGATGAACCGTGAACCGGTTCCCAGCCTCTTCTGGTCTGTCACAAAAATCCTGCTCTTGAACAGAAAGAGAAATCTCTCTCGCCTCAAGTTGTTGCAGTCCGTCACATCGAACCAATCCTGAATAGAAAACAATCAAAAACAGTCTTCATTTACGAAAAATTAACCATAACTTATAAAAATTATTATACCCATAACTTATAAAATAATTATTGGTGTAAGAGATATTGTTTTGAACACTCTTACTGGACTCAAGTGTGCCCGAGACGTTCAGTGTTCAGACGTAGTATCTTTACGTAAAAGAATGACATCCCTGTAAGAAAACAGCCAGTAACATTTGACTAAATATATGATTCCTTGTAGTTCAAAGGCTGTGTGGTTAAATGTTTCACTACATTGTCGGTATTCGATTGAAACATTTCTGAGGTTTTAGTTTCCAAAACCTGAAAAATGGTTCAACCGAATACCGAAAATATAGGGAAACATATATTCAAACAGGCGTTGCAGCTACCAAGCACGAAATTTTTAACACTGCACTGTACTCCAGCCAGGGTGCTTAGTTGGTTAAATACTGGGTTTAAAGCATTAAGCCAAAAAATAAAGAAGTAATAGAGCCATAAAAAAATAACTACAATACGTCCAAATATCTACCAATAAATTGTATCCTGACCTGGGCGACCACATATTTGTGTCATATGTCCCTTTAGACCTTTCTGGTGGCTGGTCTTGGCTTGGCGAGTACAACTTGTTTTTTTTGTGCTTTAATAAATCGATCAGATCAAAGATTTGATACTCACGTGCTTGAGTATCCTTCCCAGCTTGTGCAGGTTCCCCTTGTACCCTTGTATGGAGTTGAGGTACTGCAGATCTGCAATGCGCTGGGGGATAGCTTGCATGAAGTCGTGGGCCTTCTCCAGGTCAGTGGTGTCCTCGCGTAGGCGAGTGGTGTACTTGATCAACTCCTGTTTCAGAAATATAAAGGAACGAGATTAACCTTAATAAAAGAAGGGTCATACTTGCTTGGGAACTAAATATTGTAAGGGGATGTAGTGGTACGCCGCACACACACAAGCAACCTCAAAATAACGTCCACGCTAGATGGCTCTGATTTATTACTGCATTACTACCAGCTATCTAGACCATAACAAATTACGAGCTTAGTGAAAGAAAGTGCTAAGTGACATTTTATGAAAAACATCGAGATTTTTGTGTCAATGAAATTGTTGTTTCATCCTTTAAAGATAACAAGTTCCCTCTTTTTCATAAACATAAAGTTAGGTATATTTTTATCGTTTGCAAATACCGTTTTTAACGGATTTAAGTGCAAACTAAAAGCTTAATGACGCATTTTTCGTTTTCACCTTTTTGTTACTTAGCACTTTCTTCCACTAAGCTCTTCAAATATTATCGTAAATAAGTCGAAGCAACTTTGTCTTCACTTTGAGGTCGCTGCTTTGCTGAATACGGGTTGTTGTAATATCTTCGACCAAACTACACGGGTTTGGGACAGTACGACACACTGATTAGAATATCTGCTGCAATGCAACCGATAGCTCTTAGCTTCTTGATAGGGATGCACCGAATATTAGGTTACTATTCGATATTCGGACAGTTTATCCGAATATTCGGTTTGGCCGAATAGCTTTACTGTTCGGCCGAATAGTCAGCCGAATAGTGAAATTAAAAAAAATTCAAATTTCTGAATCAAATTTTTTCCTAAAATAAATAGAAGAAAAGAAAAAACATACTATATTGATTAATATAAGAAACACCAGAGAAATGAATGTTACAGCGTTTTAATTTCTCAATATACATGATGTTTATTCATGAAAAAGTATTTTTACGAATTAAATGAAAAGATATCAGTTATATTAAATGGGAATGGATATAATTAATTATAATAAAAATTTAGCAGAGACAAATTATGATGTACGAAAAGGAGCTGCTCGGCATTTCGGGGAAGTAATCTACCTACTGCGTTTTGGTTGACAAATCTTTCCAGCTTCGGAGAACAACCGCTCACTACCGACACTGCTAGCTGGTGCAGATCAGTGTTAGAAATTGGATAAAGAAATTTAGGAGCAGTCTGTGCGACTAACTTAAAAAACTAGGCGCAAATTCTCATTACCTAGGAAAAAAATTTAATTCTGAAAAAAAGAAGAAAAATTCTGGCATTTTGATTAATAATAAATACAACTTACTTAGATCTGACAAAAAAATAAAAATTGGTTTAGGTAAGACGATTATTCGGCTAAGTCTTCGCCCGAATATCGGTATTCGGCCAAATTTGGTATTCGGTGCATCCCTACTTCTTAAACTGAAATAGTCACAGCAGGTCTTGTTCCTCTATGGTCTATCTATTCACTGATGCAAGTTTTTTTTATCTCTAACGATCTGATGTTTAGTATGGAATCTGTGACTAGGCATCTACCATCTTTACAGTGTAAAGATAGGTTTAGATGGAAAAAATGTAACACTTAATTTGCAAGTAGGATACTCTCTTTGGAAATTGATCTTTACTTTTGGCGTAAACATTATCATGTTGAGTTACCATTTAAAATCAAATTTAAAAGTAATTATCAGCAATGCATATCAACGATTTGCTTATATACACATAAAAATACCTAAAAAATACAGCTTATCTTTATATATATATATAAAAGAAAGTCGTGTTAGTTACACTATTTATAACTCAAGAACGGCTGAACTGATTTGGCTGAGAATTGGTGGGGAGGTAGCTTAGAACCAGGGATAGGCTATATGATACTTTTTATTCGAACCCAAACGGGTGTAAGAGTGCAAAACGTGAGCCGATTTCTCCATAGGAACAGCATTGTAAGATTAGAATTTATACTTTTTATTTCAATTTAAAGACATTTCAGCGCCTTCAGCGCGAACGAAAATTAAGAAAAGAAAAAAAAAGAGCACGTGGGTTTAATTTTCTGGATAGTTATTTGAATATCAGTATTTTATTTTATGTGTTGATTTTAAATCTTTTGATTTTTTTTATGGTGGATCAGATTTCATCAACTAGATTTTAATTATGTTTCCGAATTTAATTTAATTGAAGTTTACAAATGGAATAAATGAATATTTCGCATAAATAGCATATATAATTTCGTCGGGCTTTAGTATAGCATAATAATGCCCCACAGGAATTGATTTTAAAGTGACTTCCCTTTAATGCACGAGTTTGTGCAGTTATGAGTGCACTGTACTTAACCGGAATCGCAAGACATTTTCGATGGTCCCAGCCTATCAGTGTTCGAATATATGGAAGTTCCACTTTTCATTTCGTGCCTATCGGGAAAGAACAGGTCCATATATTATACTGTGGATTAAACGAAACTTAAATCTATTAAATGATTAAGTATAATTCCTATACTATTCAGAAGGAGAATTATCTATGATGAATAAATAATTGTAATAAAAAATACTATTAATATTAAGGTTGCACCCGTGCAACGCCGGCTTATAAAGCTAGTTATTACCTAAAAAAATCGACTCTACTCAATTATTGTACAGGGTATAGAAATCGCAACGAGTCGTTTAAAATTATGTAATTAATAATATTCATAGAGTAGTTTACAATATCGTGTATGAAACCCATCCAATATCATTTTAGCATAGGGTATCAAGTCTTCAGCAAACTTGAAATATTACTAAATTAGAAATCGAAAAAAAAATTAAAAAGTATTACTTACCTTCAGAAGCAGTTGATAATCGCTTATCCTTTGTATAGGAAGTTTCAAGTGTTCAGAAAGGGATTTATCATCATCCAATTTCTTACTGAATTTCTAAATAATAAATAAATTTTAAATTTTACAATTTATCAAAAGAATGCTGTATTTCCAATTTTATATATGGATAAATTTAACATAATTCAGTCAATGTAAAAGAAAACATATATATCGAATTACTACTTTGAAATCGCATACACCAAAAAAATATGTTATCGTATAAACTTTCATTTTTTACAAGAGTATATTGGGGTTTTAAACTTGGTGTAAAGAAACAAAATTTATCCAAAACAAGTTTTTAAAAATAATTGTTTAAAGTTCTAAATGAAAAATAGAAAAAATTCCACCTTATTTTGTTAAATTGAATAAAATTTATTAAAATTGACCCATCGATTTCCGAAAAGTAAATTTTGTAAGACTAATATACTACAATACTTGTATAAAAAAGCAATATATCGTAAGAAGAGATAAGAACAAACGGGACCAAAAATCGACGAACGGAGTGCTATCTAAAATAACACGAAAGGTAACAAATGTTGCATTTTTCAGACATACTATTATAAAATTTAATATTCTAAATAAATAATTATTAAAAATATTTTCGTAATATGTTCACATGTAATATCTTTTGAAAAACATAGGATTAAAATCACATTCAAAATGCGATATGAAACTATTGCAATATGTAACATGGTCAACGATGGTTAATGCATAATGTTGTATAAATTATTTTTACCTCGAAGTAATCTTTGAGGGGATTGGACTGAATGGCCAGTTGAGCCTCTGGTTCATCTCTGCAATATTCTACATGCTTATCGAAATCTCTTTCCTGTATAAAAACAAAACAGTTATCATTAACACTTTTGCAGTGAAAGATTTTTATTTTTGAAATGTCTACTGAATACTTACAAGTCTCAAGAATGTTTTCCCCAGCCTGGCTGGATCGTCGGCGTAATACTGAATTCCTTTCATTAAAACGCTAAAAAAAAAATTAACAAAAAAATGTTTTAATTTTAAGTATAATAAGTATCTACAAAATAAAGAAGTATATACAAGTACCTATGTAAGTATATAAGTATACATCTAAGCATACATATCTATATATATATATATATATATAAAAGAAAGTCGTGTTAGTGGGACCATTTATAACTCAAGAACGGCTGAACTGATTTGGATGAAAATTGGTGGGGAGGTAGCTTAGAACCAGGAATAGGCTATAGGATACTTTTTATTCGAACCCAAAGGGTGTAGGAGTGCAAAACGTGAGCTGATTTCCCCATAGGAATAGCATTGTAAGATTAGAATTTATACTTTTTAATTCAATTTAAAGAAATTTCAGCGCGTTTAGCGTGAACGAAAATTAAAAAAGAAAAAAAAGAGCACGTCGGTTTAATTTGCTGGATTGTTATTTGAATATCAGTATTTTATTTGTTGATTTTAAATCTCTTTACTTTTTATGGTGGATCAGATTTCCCCAACTAGATTTTAATAACGTTTCCGAATTTAATTTAATTGATGTTTACAAATGGTAAGAAATGATGATATGGAGGAATATAGGTTAACCTAAAGAATCGTGGCCGGATTTGGCGAATTTTCAAAATTGTCGCCAAGTCGAAGTGATAACAAACCCCGGCACTTGCCGAGATGGTTACCATCTCGAAATGACCAAAAATACTACATAATTTCAAAATGGCCGACTTAAAACAGCGGGAAGATTCATTAAATTGCAGACCAGATTTATAAAAAAAAGTGAATTTTTAAAATGACGAAGAATTGATTTAAAAAAAGTAAATAATTATTTAAAATCAGTAAGCATCTAATTAACTGACGCTGAAATAAATTTAAGAATCGTAAAAGCACAAAACTGTTTTAAAAATCTAAATAGAGTATGGCAGTCAAGCAGTTTACTGTTTAAAACGAAAATCAATATATTTAATGCGATGGTCAAAAGTGTACTTCTATACGGAACAGAAACGTGGAAATTAACTAAGCAACAAGAGAAAAAGGTAAATAGCTGGCAAAATAAATGAATTAGAAAATTTTTAAAAATTTATTGGCCACAAACCATATCAAATGCAGAACTATTCAAAAAAACACAACTAGAACCAATAACTAACAACATCAAGAGAAGAAGATGGAAGTGGATCGGACATGTGCTGCGAATGCCGCAAACAAAGATCCCACCAGTGGCATTGCAATGAGCACCAGAGGGAAAAAGAAAAAGAGGGAGACCTAAACTAACATGGAGAAGGATGGTGGAAGAAGAGAGGAATCAGGCGGGGTGGACGTCATGGTCAGAAGCAAGAGCTACCGCAGCCGATCGGCGGAGCTGGCAAACTAGGTGTCGGGCCTTATGTGCCACTTGGCACGAAGAGGATAAGTAAGTAAGTAAGCATCTAATTAATAAATATTAGTTTTAGAAAACTTCAGAATAAATTATATGCGTTTAAGATTTAAATAGATTAAAATTTAGAAATTGTCAATGCAATTGCTAATTTCGCCAAAGGTTGCCATCGGGGTTACCAGATTTGGCGTAAAATTGCCGGCCATGATTCTTTACGTTAACCGGAATATATTCTGCATAAATAAGGAATTTGTACTTTATAAAACTTTTCCAACCATACAAGAGGATGAATGTCTGTTTTTTAGCCTACTTTTCTTTTTTTAATTCGAAAGAATTTTAAACAAGAAGTTCATAAAGAACTAAAATAGCCTACTTTCCTGTTACTTAAATACTTACTGAAGTTCTAATCGGGAAAAAAACTAGGTTCCTAAAGTAAATATCATCAACAGCCGTTTCTACACTAGATTTATACACATTAGAAAAAAAAATCGAAACACAGCACCCAGCTATAATTTAAACTTCTAAAAGCCAAAATCAACTATTTTCCTTAATATTCGTTCGCAAATTAATTAAATATTATTTATCATCTGCTCGTGATTTATTTGTAGTTCGAAGAATAAATATTTATTAATAACAAAAGTAATGAAACTACTCCGAACTGCATTAAAAAACAAGAAATGTAAATTAAAACTAAGCATAATTGCATGCAAAAGTATGCCTTGCCGCTTTCTTGGTAGATAATTAATGAATAATCAAAGAATCAAATTGTTCTACATTTTATGACGTCATTCCAAACTGATTCATGAAAATATTATTTTGCTTCAGATATGTTTAAATGAAGTTTCTCATGCCATTGTTGATTTGGCAACAGTGATTTAAAGACTCAAAATTGAATTTCAATGCTAATTCAATGGGAAATTCGCCGACAGATAGTAGATTTATGTCCGTCCGGACGTACAGACAGACGGACAAAAAGTATGAAAGTTGGGTATCTGAGGTCATAGCTTTCTAACAAAAAAAGAATTTTTAAGATCCGATGATTAGAACCGATTTTGGAAGGGGGGTACAGACAGACAGACAAACGGACAGACAGACGGACAGACATACGAACAGACAGACATACGAACAGACAGACAGATGGACAGACAGACAGATGGACATCAACCGCATTTCAATACCTACAGTGATTTAAATGACTCAAAATTGAATTTCAATGCTAATTCAATGGGAAATTCGCCGACAGATAGTAGATTTATGTCCGTCCGGACGTACAGACAGACGGACAAAAAGTATGAAAGTTGGGTACCTGAGGTCATAGCTTTCTAACAAAAAAAGAATTTTTAAGATCCGATGATGAGAACCGATTTTGGAAGGGGGGTACAGACAGACAGACAAACGGACAGACAGGCGGACAGACATACGAACAGACAGACATACGAACAGACAGACAGATGGACATCAACCGCATTTCAATACCTACAGTGATTTAAATGACTCAAAATTGAATTTCAATGCTAATTCAATGGGAAATTCGCCGACAGATAGTAGATTTATGTCCGTCCGGACGTACAGACAGACGGACAAAAAGTATGAAAGTTGGGTATCTGAGGTCATAGCTTTCTAACAAAAAAGAATTTTTAAGATCCGATGATTAGAACCGATTTTGGAAGGGGGGTACAGACAGACAGACAAACGGACAGACAGGCGGACAGACATACGAACAGACAGACATACGAACAGACAGAAGATGGACGACAGACAGATGGACATCAACCGCATTTCAATACCTACAGTGATTTAAATGACTCAAAATTGAATTTCAATGCTAATTCAATGGGAAATTCGCCGACAGATAGTAGATTTATGTCCGTCCGGACGTACAGACAGACGGACAAAAGTATGAAAGTTGGGTATCTGAGGTTTGCTTTCTAACAAAAAGAATTTTAAGATCCGATGTTAGAACCGTTTGGAAGGGGGTTACGGACGGACAGACGAACAGACGTAACATCGACCGCATGTCAATACCTACTTTTCATTTTGTTAATTCTGTTCGAATAAAAAAGAAAAGTAGGGCTACAAATGAAAAAGTAGGTATGACATGCGTCGATGTCCGATGTCTGCTGTCCGTACCCCCCTTCCAAAACTCGTATTCTATCCATCGGATCTTAAAAATTCTTTTTTGTTAAAGCTATGACCTCAATTACCCACTTTCATACTTTTTGTCCGTCTGTCTGTACGTCCGGACGGACATAAATCTACTATCTGTCGGCGAATTTCCATTGAATTAGCATTAAAATTCAATTTTGAAGTCATTTAAATCACTGTAGTATTGAAAGCGGTTGATGTCCATCTGTCCTGTCTGTTCGTATGTCTGTCTGTCTTTCACGTCTGTTCTGTCTGTCGTTGTCTGCGTCTGTCCGTCGTTCTGTCTGTCCGTACCCCCCTTCCAAAATCGGTTCTATCCATCGGATCTTAAAATTTTTTTTTGTTAGAAAGCTATGACCTCAGATACCCAACTTTCATACTTTTTGTCCGTCTGTCTGTACGTCTGGACGGACATAAATCTACTATCTGTCGGCGAATTTCCCATTGAATTAGCATTAAAATTCAATTTTGAGTCATTTAAATCACTGTAGGTATTGAAATGCGGTTGATGTCCATCTGTCTGTCTGTTCGTATGTCTGTCTGTCTTCCGTCTGTCTGTCTGTCTGTCCGTCTGTCTGTCTGTCTGTCCGTACCCCCTTCCAAAATCGGTTCTATCCATCGGATCTTAAATTTTTTTTTGTTAGAAAGCTATGACTCAGATACCCAACTTTCATACTTTTTGTCCGTCTGTCTGTACGTCCGGACGGACATAAATCTACTATTTGTCGGCGAATTTCCCATTGAATTAGCATTGAAATTCAATTTTGAGTCATTTAAATCACTGTAGGTATTGAAATGCGGTTGATGTCCATCTGTCTGTCTGTTCGTATGTCTGTCTGTCCGTCTGTCTGTCTGTCCGTACCCCCCCCCCTTCCAAAATCGGTTCTATCCATCGGATCTTAAAAATTCTTTTTTTTGTTAGAAAGCTATGACCTCAGATACACAACTTTCATACTTTTTGTCCGTCTGTCTGTACGTCCGGACGGACATAAATCTACTATCTGTCGGCGAATTTCCCATTGAATTAGCATTATATTCAATTTTGAGTCATTTAAATCGCTGTAGGTATTGAAATGCGGTTGATGTCCATCTGTCTATCTGTTCGTATGTCTGTCTGTCTTTCCGTCCGTCTGTCCGTATCCCTCTTCCAAAATCGGTTCTATCCCTCGGATCTTAAAAATTCTTTTTTTGTTAGAAAGCTATGACCTCAGATACCCAACTTTCATACTTTTTGTCTGTCTGTACGTCCGGACGGACATAAATCTACTATCTTTCGGCGAATTTCCCATTGAATTAGCATTGAAATTCAATTTTGAGTCATTTAAATCACTGTTGCCAAATCAACAATGGCATGAGAAACTTTATTTATTTAAACATATTTGAAGCAAAATAATATTTTCATGAATCAGTTTGGAATGACGTCATAAAATGTAGCAGAATTTGATTCTTTGATTATTCATTATTTATCTACCAAGAAAGCGGCAAGGCATACTTTTGCATGCAATTATGCTTAGTTTTAATTTACATTTCTTATTTTTTAATACTGTTCGGAGTAGTTTCATTACTTTTGTTATTAATAAATATTTAATTATTCTTCGAACTACAAATAAATCACGAGCAGATGATAAATAATATTTAATTAATTTGCGAAAGAATATTAAGGAAAATAGTTGATTTTGGCTTTTAGAAGTTTAAATTATAGCTGGGTGCTGTGTTTCCATTTTATTTTCTAATGTGTATAAATCTAGTGGAGAAACGGCTGTTGATGATATTTACTTTAGGAACCTAGTTTTTTTTCCCGATTAGAACTTCAGTAAGTATTTAAGTAACAGGAAAGTAGGCTATTTTAGTTCTTTATGAACTTCTTGTTTGCATACATTTATGCTTAGCTTTAATTTACATTTCGTATTTTTTAATGCAGTTTGGAGTAGTTTCATTACTTTTAGCTTCCACATTACGTTTATAACGTAAAAAGTGGAAGGTATTATAATCGTTCAGTCCGTCCGTCTGTCCGTCCGTCTGTCACCCACTTTCACAGAAAGAATCATAAGTCCCACAGACAAGTGGGATATCTACATTGAAATAGCGTGCAAATTCCATTTTTATTCATATTTTCGCTGTTGCCACCTACACGTCCCACAGACAAGTGAGATACGTCATTTTGAAGCATAAAATCAGATTAGGTTACATACCACATTTCATTAAAAAATTTTAATTAGAAGTTTATTTAAAATTTAAATAACTAAAAATTTAATCTACATTGAAATAACATGCAAATTCCATTTTTATTCAATATTTTCACTGTTGCCATTGCGTTAAACATACGAGAAACTTTAGTTAAAATAAAATAAAAAAAATTTGAAAAAATATTTATTTATGATGCGATATAATTCAGTTTGGATTGTTGTAATATCACAATAGAGTTCTTTTGATGGTTTATTATATATGTATGAAGAAAGATTCATAGAGAATTCTAACTTGGCATAAAAAATATGCAAAGTTTCGCTTTTATTTTTAAAGCATCAATTGCACTAATTATATATTTTTCGAACTGTGAATTAATTTAACAAACGATAAATAACTGAATTTTCGAAAGAAATGTAAATGGGAAATTGTGGCGACCCAAAGATATTTATTAAAAAAGATTACATTATTCTTCGAACTTCTAACAAAGTTAGCAAACGATAAAGTCTAATTTCATTTAGAACTTTAAACAAATATTTTTAAAAACTTGTTTTGGATAAATTTTGTTTCTTTACACCAATTTTTAAATCTGAATTAATTAATTTAATTATTAAATCTGAGAAAGAAGATTAATGAAAATAATTAATTTTATCTTTTAAATGTTTAATTACAACTAGCTAAAGGCTCTGTTTGGCGAATTTCTTTCTGAGGTGTATAAATAGTTTGTTTCCTGTTGAGCACAAATGTTGTGTGGAAGCTGTTTAAGTGACAGATTCTGTAACAAACCTACTTTTTTAAATAAAGTTTCTCGTACGTTTTACAAAATGGCAACAGTGAAAATATTGAATAACAAAAAGTTCATAAAGAACTAAAATAGCCTACTTTCCTGTTACTTAAATACTTACTGAAGTTCTAATCGGGAAAAAACTAGGTTTCTAACAGTAAATATCATCAACAGCCGTTTCTACACTAGATTTATACATATTAGAAAAAAACAATTATATACAATTATGCTTAGTTTTAATTTACATTTCTTATTTTTTTAATGCAGTTTGGAGTTTCATTACTTTTGTTATTAATAAATATTTAATTAATCTTCGAACTACAAATAAATCGCGAGCAGACGATAAATAATATTAACTTAATTTGCGAAAGAATATTAAGGAAAATAGTTGATTTTGGCTTTTAGAAGTTTAAATTATAGCTGGATGCTGCGTTTCGATTTTTTTTTTCTAATGTGTATAAATCTAGTGTAGAAACGGTTGTTGATGATATTTACTGTTAGGAACCTAGTTTTTTCCCGATTAGAACTTCAGTAAGTATTTAAGTAACAGGAAAGTAGGCTATTTTAGTTCTTTATGAACTTCTTGTTTTCTGATGTTAAGATAGCGTAACGGTCGATTGAATTTTGGCATTGGCGGTTTTTGGCGAAGTTGAAAATTTAACGTAGGATAGCTATTCCTATCCAGTTGTATGGGTTAGGGTTAGTTTGAATTATCGTCGCATTAAAGCTACACACGAGTGCTATTGGAAACGGGATTCGTAATTTAGAACCACAGTCAAGTTACGAGCCGACACGTGAGTAGGTACCCAATGTAACTTGTAAGGGCGACATCGTACGCGGCGTTGGGAATTTGGAGGATATTTAAAGTGCCCTTCCTCTATACGGGGTATTATTCGTCGGACATTTTTTGGCTGCACGAGCCGTTCATAGGTCTGCAGTTATTTTGGCGATGCCTGGACCTGAACCTGGGACCTACCGCATGCAAGACGAAAGTCTTTACCGACTGGGTCCCCCAGCCCTATCGAGTTGTATGAAATATGAGGTGGAATGTTTACCACATTTGGGCAGTTTCGTTTTGTGCTAATTGTGAAATATAAACCGGCCATTATAACATATAGCTGTTCTGGCAATTTGAATAGGGCCCTATGGGAAAGCCCTCAAACTCCGGAAGGGCCTAGATAAAATCAACCCCTCATATCAGAATGGGAGGAGATTATAATATCCTGATGGAGTGGACCACAGTTGAGGGATCAATTGGTATAAAATAAAAGTTTACATAAAATAAACCCCTACTAATTAGGTTAATTAAGGCTGCACCCGTGCAACGCCGGGTTTATAAATCTAGTATATAGATAAATTATTAAAATTAGTTTTTATATTATTACTGATGCAATATAATTTTCAGCTATCTAATATATTCTTATGAAACAATGTCAAAGATAAAACGATTGTAACTTTTCTACTATGTAAGGATTTAATTAAACTTTGGACAAATTTTTTTAGTAATATGAGAACTGTTGGTCAAATTAAAAAACTATTTTGCAAGTGAACTCGATGAGTGATGGGCTTTTGCTTTAAAATGATCAATGACATTTTAAAATTATGAAGTAATGGAGCTACGTAGATTAGCTTTCCGCTCTCTTTTCCTGAACTGGGTAGCTCAACGTTCATGTGGATCTAAGTAGGACAGGTCCACTCAAATTTTATAGTACAGAGCGCTGCACATCTGTACAGTTGAATTAATTGCACAGCTCCATTCCTCCATTATTTCATTGTTCTTCGACAAAACAGGTCATGCTCCCCTACGAAAATTCGATTCCTTCTAAAAAAAATTCTTTTTTTTTTTTAAATTTTAAATTGCAACTTTAAATGTAAAAACCCTGAGCTTTTAAGTCGTTCATTAATTCCTCTCCAACACCAAAATCTCCTAAGGTTTTTTTTATTACTTAAAGTCATGAATTATTAAGTGATAAAAATACAAATTATTTATTACTTACAAATGCTAACTCAAACAAGCATTATTATGTCGATAATTTACTCAAGTGATGGCTTGCTTACTTATTGTGGAACTCCGATATGGCTTTGAAATTTGAGAACAGGACTTCTTTGCAGTCTCGCAGTTCTTTTGGCGTGGTCTTTAGTTCGAGTTCTCTGATGTAGTTGTCCACGACATACTGCATGTCCCTTGAAAAAGCTTCTTCGGATTCAACAAGCTCCTTCATAATTTTCCTGCAAAAAAAATAACATGCAAACGAATAAATTGTGAGCATTTATAGTGTAGTTTTGCCCACAGTTGTATAACGAAATATCGTGCAAAGAACTGCAAGAAATGACCTTCAAACTTACGGTTTTAAACTGTCAATTGAGTTACAAGAAAATAAAAATAAAAATATGTTCTCTATTAAATGCGGAGAATTGTGGTTAAAATTAAGTTTTGTTCTGTAAAATGTTCGTACTTTTTGAAATTGAAGGGAGATATTGCGCCAGGCGCAGGTTTAACATACAACCTTTTAGATACGATTAAAGTGCCACCGTATCTCTTGACATATTGAAGCCAAAAAAGAAATCTTGTTGCCGGTAACACGTACTTAAAGTGAGTTCAACAAAATTTTATTGAGAAAATTGTTGTAAAAAAATTATTGAGAAAATTGTTGTAAACAGTAAAAAGTTTTAGAAAACGGTTCGATTCGTAAACTTGGCAAAACGGTTTTAAACTGTAGAATGTACAGTAAATTTCTGTAAAAGAAAAGTTTATTTTTTACTTTTAAGTGCAATAAAAAAATAGGTATAATAACTAGTATCTGTTTTCTATTTATTGGGTCCCTATTCGAGTTCTTGGCTGTAAGCTTATAGTTCAATGTAGTTCATTGATAGGGGCAGTAATAGTACCAAGAGTGAGTGCTCCTTTACAAATGAACATCGATTATGGCCTTTGCAATGCCACTCTCATGCAGTCACTATGGCAGCAATAAGCTACAAAAAAACACTTACAAAGGCTTATTACAATACAACACAAAGTACTTCTTGCAAAGTACTCCTCCAACAACAAGCAATACTCTTACTAAGGTTTATTACAGCATAACATATTTTTGGGGATTTTTTTGCAGTCCGCTAATATTTCTCATAATATTTTCAAACAACTTTTTAAAAATATTTATTCATCTAATGTGAATTGTTCAGAATTTTCTTACTCCCTGCGTGCTTTTGTGGCCTGTGCCTTCGCATCCAACTGCGGAGACATGACTGGTGTGGAAATCTCTCTCTTTTCGAGGTAACAGGAAGCAACGGTCCCTTCTCGGCCGTCCTTTCGTAACCGGACTCGCCACCTGAATCGAAATTAACTTTCAGTAACAAAACAAACATTTAGCTAACAAAACGTTTATAAATTAGTTTCAGATTTTAATTCTGATTCTCATTGGAAAATAAAAAAAACTTTAAGCACGTTGTACTGCACACTGTAAAAAAAACACTATCATTTACCATAACAGTATGATGGTATAAAAATTTCTGCCATAACCCAGTGATGTGATGTCACTTGACATGTGATGCAAAATGTATTGGAAACGTTAGCGAAAACGTTAGCTTCACTAACAGTGATTGAATGCAGCTATTTTTTCTATTTAAGCGCTATTGGAATAACTTATTCATTTGACTCTGTAAGCCCTGAAAATGTCAATTTGTTGTAAATGTTGTAAAACAAACATCAACACTAAAAAAACTCCGCATAGTGTGTTGTAATTTTACCAAAATTTTTTTACAGTGCACAAATTTGGTGTAACATTACTTCATAAAACCTATGGCAGTGGTATTCAGGTGGTTTTTGCAGCCTCCAGATATTTGGGGACACGTTACATCACACATTAAGAGTAACTTTAAGCTAAATAGATTAAGCTTGAAGCTAAATATTATTTTGTGGTGTAATCGTTATCCATCTATATATATATAAAAAACAAAGTCCTGACTGACTCACTCACGTATCAACGCTCAGCCAAAACTACTGAAGGTACAGCTACCAAGTATTAGGAAAATATTCTTTTTATATCGTAGGTGTCATTTAATAAGCGTTTTTTCGAAATTCGAACCCGAACGGGTGTAGGAAGGCAAAACGTGAGCCGATTTCTCCATAGGAATAGCATTGTTATGAACTTTTAATTTATAAATTTCGTTTTCTAATTTGAAAAAAAAATATTTATAGAATTTAAATCTTTTGATTTTTTTTGTTACCGAATTTAATTTAATTGATATTTTCAAATGGTAAGAAATGAAGATATTGCTACAATGTCTGATGACAGTAAAGGCGATAAATATTCTAGATATAATGAATACTTCGAAAAAATGTCGATTCTCTCTACGTATAGCGTATGTATTTTATGTTTATGAAACTGAAAATTTAGTACAGATGATATAATGGCCGATTGAATTTTGGCATTGGCGGCTTTTGGCGAGTTTGAAAATTTAACGTAAGGTAACTATTTGCATCCAGTTGTATGGGTTAGGGATAGTTTGAATTATCGTCTCACTAGAGCTATACAAGAGGGCTTTTGGCCACGGACATCTTAAATTAAAACCACAGTCCGGTGACGAGCCGACACCTGAGTAGGCACCCAATGCAATTTTTAAAGACGACATCGTACGTAGCGTCGGGACTTTGAAAAATATTTAACGTGCACTCCCACCACATGGTGTATTATGCGGGACACAGGACATTTTTGGCTGCATGGGTCGTTTATAGGTCGGCAGTTATTTTGACGATGCCCGGACCCAAATCTGGGACCTATCGCATGCAAGGCGAACGCCTTTACCGACTAGGCTCCCCAGCCCTGTCGAGTAGTCGAATACAGAGTTTAATGGTAATCACATTTTGGGCATTTTCGGGTGTAGGAGGGCAAATAGAAACGGGCTATTATATCACAGCTATTCTGGCAATTTAAACAGGGCCCCATGGGAAAGCCCTCTAACTTCTAGAAGAGCCTGGATACAATCGGATTTCTTTTTTAAAAAAATTAATGTTGATATTAGAATGGAAGGAAATTATAATATACCGATGGAGTGCTGACCAGTGGAGAAGAGATCAATTGGTATAAAATAAATGTTTACATAAAAAACAGTCACCGTTATTAAGGGTACACCCGTGCAACGCCGGGTTTATAAAGCTAGTAAATCTATAAGCAGCAAAAACATTGATACTGGCAGCAGTTTTACGACACAACGTTACACCAAATTTTTGCAGTGCAAGCAGGTTTATAACAGTACATTAACAACTTCTTATACGCAAATGTGTGCACCATAAAACTCATCTGAAACAAAGTTTAAATCTTAATGTAATTTTTTAAACACTAAATTAGCTTTTTAATTTATTTTCATTAACAAGTTGAAATAATATTTATTGTTATTTTATTTTTTTATTCATCATATGGAAATTAGCATAAAAAACTATTACTTTTAAAATATATGTTTGGGACACTGCTACCTTTTTAACTGAAAGAAACCATGAAATCAGGTCAATTTAATGTAATCATTTTATATTCTATTTTATTGAGCCCGCTATGAACAACTGATTTGAACAATAGAGTAATTTTTGACAAAAAATTTAACCTATTACAACGTTTCTTGTACTTTAAATTTAAACTAAACAAAACTCTTCGGCGCAACAGCCCGTTAGTGGGCCAAGGCCTGCTGTGCCCATTCCAGCTTACGTAACCAAGGGATCGGGGAAGAACTACCACTAAACCATTGGATCTCTTAAATTTAAACTATTTAGTCTTATTTATGAATAAATATTTCACTACAAAAACAAGCATTATAAATTAAAGATAACTTTTAGAGCACATTAAACTTTTAATGATCATTTAAACAAAATTTGACTTACTTGTGGGCTCGGCTTGAGTCGATGACTTCAACTTCCTGGCCTTCAGAAAGCTCCAACCCATCCGAGTCCCCTGACCGGGGGGTGTAGTCCATTACAGCCACGTAAATGCATGGCTACAAACATAAAGAAGATGAAATAATGTTAAAAAAAAGTTCCTCATTTTAGAAGGCAATATTAGGGGAAATGCCGGTAACAGTTTCAGTTTTAACTACCACACTACGTTTATAACGCTAAACGTGGAAGATATTACAATCGTTCAGCCCTTCAGTCCGTCTGTCACCCACTTTCATAGAATTAATACTGTGTTTGGCGCCTTTTTTTCCGTTGAACACAAATGTTGTGTGGAAGCGAGCTAAGTGACAGATTCCTTTATAAACCTACTTGCTTAATTTTTATTTTGTCAAAAAAATCTTTTGTAGAAAAGAACTTTTGTAAATTTTTTTTTTGATTTATTTAGTTTAAAAATCAAAAAATATACTGCTTTTCAAAATTTGGAAAAGAGATAAAGTCTCACCAATTGAAGGGAGACTTGATACATGTTCAAGGAAGACAATAGATATTGGAAGCAGATTCTTTCAATCAATTCACATTAGTCATTATTTTTTTAAAATTTAGTTATTATTGAAAGCTTTACCGTATTTATACATGACCGTATTTATATGACCGTATTTATATGTGTCTTGAAAGAACGACAGATAATTTTATATGAATATTGCTTGACCTAATATAGAAATGAGTAAATTGATGGGCGGTACTCATTTTTTTTAGTATCAATTATTGAAGTTCCAATATTTTACTTCAAATAAAAAGGGAAATATTTTGAGTAAAAGTAGTATTGGAAACAAGTAAAGGTATTGGAGTTTACAATCTATACGCTAACTTTATTTTATTGGTTAATTAAGTTTTATTATCAACATTAGTCCATTATAATGGTTATCAAAATTCACTACTCTTAATTGACTGATATTTTGCTTTTCCCGCTCTAAACCAATCAGAAATTTTGTAATAAAACAAATGAAAACAAGTAGGTTTGTAACAGAATCTGTCACTTAACCCGCTTTCACACAACAGTTGTGTTAAACAGATATAAAGGCGCTAAACACAGCATTAATTTTATATTAAACATTTACATGCTAAATTTGGCTAGTTTCATATATTTTATTTCGAAAATTCAATAATTATTACTTATCGTTTGCAAAAATTAATCTTTCAAAGAATAAATATGTAATATTCCTCATATTTAAATGAATTTTTTGTGAATTTTGCTGAATTTTTTGACGCATCACACTTGTCCGTAGCATTTGTAGTTTGGGCTATGAAAGTGGGTGACGGACAGACAGACGGGACTGAACGATTATAATACCTTCAACTTTTTGCGTTATAAAAATAGTGTGGGAGCTAAAAGTACTATTGAGAGAGTGTAGCTGTATGAAGTACTTCTAATACGTTTTCTTCTTGCATTTGGTAAAAATCTATATCTTTTATAAAAAAAATAGGTGTTACTTTTACAAAATTTATTTTTAATAATTTCAAAAAATTAAACTTTTGTAAACAAAAATCCTGCTTGAACCTGAACCTTGAAATCAAATTCAACATTTTCAATAAAAACACTTGTCTATAAGCTACTCCCATGGAATTTAAAAACACATATACTAGTTTATTGGGTTGTGTCAAAGTTGCTTTCTGAACTCGGAAAAACAGAAAATTTTCAAGTTAAACGAAAAAAACACCCTGTAATTATGTAGCTTTTTTTACTGTGTTTTTATTATTTATTGTCAGTTTTTTCCATTATGCTTGCAATTCAATTACAGGTTAAATATATTTTTAATTATAAACTGTTTATTTACAAATGAAGTTGTTTTTTATAAATTATTGTCTATTTATGCCCCCATGGTTTTTTGCTGTCATTACAATTTAATTAGCACAATTATTTTACGTTAATTTCTAAAACACATTGACCTTAAGTTTTGAATAGAAAATTAGATCTAAAGCTATATTGGTCTTGACTTATCGCACCTGTCAATATGTATTTCTAGTTTGAGGTGGGAACATTATTGCCAAAAACACGCTTTTATCAAGTTATCATACTAAACTTTTTAGTACGTAAAAACTGCGATTAGAAGTTATAAAAATACTTTGATAACTGTCATTAAAACTTATTCAGCATTAATGTACATTGTAAAAAAAAACCTGTAAATTTACGAGCATTTGACTTTCAATTTTTATGGGCAAAAGCCTTATTTGCTTATTTGATGGAAAAAGGCCTGACCCACTAAATGAATGCCTTTATCCCCTTAAACTATTAGAAAACTAGAGCGATTCCCGTATTTTCACAGTTTTAGCTGAGCTATTAGCTATAGGAAATGAAGGTCATGAGTGTTTTTTTAAAGGGATGTGTCTGGAATCTCTGCTGTCCTTCCCTGTCCTTAATTTTACAGGAATTTATTTAACAGGGTCTCGACGATATTTTTTCAAAGCATTTACTTTATGCATAGAACTTTAATTAACGAGAAACTTATTGGTTAAAAATTAAATATGAATTTTAATCTGAAATGGCCACTATGTCAAAATGTGGCTCCTCTTTCAGTTTAAGTGGAAGTTTAAACCTTCCATCCTCCTTTCACTTTCCACATAAACCCATTAACGATGGTTGGCAAGAGAATTTACCAGCAAAAATGAGCTTTATGCTTAATTTTATCCAAATAAACAAAATATAAGACAAATGAAGACCATAGTCCTGAACAATTTATGTAGTTCAAATTAGTTACCTTAAAACCGAAGTAAAAAAACAACTTAAAGTAAAGCTTGCGTTTTTATTCGGAAAGGAAAATGTTAATGGTGTTCACAAAGTCATCAGAAATAGACGATTTTAGTTGGCGACTTTACTAATAGGTTAAGTCTACGGGCCTGTTTTTAAAGAACAATGTCAATTTGAGGTTTATCAACTAGGGTTTTTTTACATAAGGAACAGGAAGTCTAAGAAGAATTATAGGTATATTACTGTGCACTTTTTAATTTCATCCCACAATATCAATTTTAATACCGCAGTTACACTGCCCTGGGCAGCGCCTTGAGCATGCAGTGTAACCCGTAAAATCCAATCCGATGCCCAGGGCATCGTCCAGACCAAGCTTCCCGTTTGGTTTGGGAGTTTTGCGGCGACTTCAAAGGAAAGGGTTACCATAGGTAAAGAGCAGCCATCTTGGCGGGTTTTCTCTTTTTTAAGCGATCCTACATGGTGAAAAATTATATTAAAACTTCAGATTGAATTTTATGAGTTTTTCTCAGAGGTTTTACTTAATATATTTTGATTTAAAACAGGACGCATTTATTTTTTTGAAAGTAAAATTCAAACATATATATGAATGAAATAAAAAATTTAACACTGTAAAATATGTTGATAATAAAATGCTTGTATGTTAATAAAAGTCTCAGTAGTCAAGTAATCTCACCCGTAATCAATAAATTTAATTTTTAAATCAGATTTTGCATTAAAATGCTAAAACCTGGTTGGAGTGGATAGCTTAATCGGTTATTTTTAATGCTAATAATTTCGAAATTTTTGGCAGACAATACTATAAACACTTTTTTACTTGACCTAATTTTATTCAGTAATACTCCGACATTAAAAGTTAAAAATATAATTACGGAAAAGAATAGTCCCCGAAAACAAAAACAATCAAGAAAAAACACTCTCCTACACACTTAAAAAAAATTCCCTGTAAAATAATGGGCAGGAACCGGCAGCAGAGATTCTTGTCATATCCCGTTAAGAAACAGTCATGTCCCGTTAAAAAAAACAGTTACGCCCGTTAAAAACATTACAAACAGTTGAAAACTAAAAATACGGAGATTTCCCTAAATTTCTAACAGTCTATGGAATCACCATCTTCGACGACGTTTTTCAGATATTTTTCTAATTACCTCTAGATAATTATCTATGCTTTTTAAATGTAAAGCGCAAGCAGCAATCAAAATTTTTTCATCCATAATCTCCGTCGGTTTTTAAACAATGAATAAAATCGAACGCGATATAGAATCACTCGCCAATTTCACAGAAAAAAACCTTTTGGAAATCCTTGGCAAATCCAAGGTCAAATCCAAACCGCTGCTCAAAGCAGCGACCAAGGCAGTATAACCGCAGTGTAAGTACCACTGTCGTTGCTTGCGATTTTTTAAGTAGCCCTAAACCTGGTCCCGATCATCTATTGGATGAGTAAAACTTTAGTTTAACATCTCCTTATTTTGATTAGGGTATGTGGTTGCCACAAAAAATTATTCATCGGTCTTTAAAAAGTCGCCGAACTTTTTAATTTGTCATCAATTAGGATTTTACCAGAATTAATGCTTAAAATTAAACAAAATTGAAAGTATTTTTTTGATGTCGTTTCTAGTAACGCCCGAGCTTAGACTTTTAAAAAAAGATTGAAAGAGAAAAAAAAATCGCTCTTCGAAACACAATGCAAAACGAGACTTACTTTAGATTAAGGTAATCCTTTCAGAAGTGATAATCCAAGCGGAATGTATAAAAAAGCACAACACGATAATCCAAAAAAGCACACACAAATTTCTTTAATGAGTAATCCAGGTGACACTATCCTATACTTTCTTGAGCACGGCCCTAGCACACTTTCAAACCTTGATGTTCCAAAGAATGAAACTGAAACTCAGCACTCCGTATTAAAACTCTTCATTTGAGTCAGGGGTATTTAAAAAAAGACTACAGTGAGAGAGCGGAATACAATGAGCTGTGCTGTCGAATTCTGAAGGGTTGGTTTCGGAACGGGTTGTTAAAGGCCATGTGCTTTAGCTCAAATGTAAGTAAGGTGCTTACCCTCTGGATAGATACAAGTTCTTAAAAAACACGGAAATGGTTGGCCTTTGTTTTCGTATTTTAAAAGCCCCAATTTTTGTTTAGTTTGATGAAAAGAACAGTAAAATAATTATGAGTATTTTTATCAGCATTTTCTAATTTCGTCGTATGATAGTCCTAGAAAACCATTTCCCTGAGAGATAAAGGGGTGTGATTATGGTAGGCCCTAGGTGACTTAGGGTCACAAGAAGTTAAAGTAAAAAAAATATAATTTTTTGTTATTTCCTAAAGTTAAACATTCTTTTATATTTTTTGACGTTAATCGAAATCAAAACCCTTTTAGCTGGAATCTGGAGCATAGTTTTTTTATTATAATAGTACAAAGAAGATATTTTTATCTTTATAAATTGAGAAGGTAAGTTGCAAAAACCCATCTGTCCGTAGTAGCCTTATAAGAAATCATTTCGTGGTAAATTGTGATAGCAATGATGGCATATACTTTCGCTAAATTCTTTATTTCGGAGCATCTTTGTGATTTGTTTACATTTAACACCGAAACTTTCCTCAGAGACACCAGTACATGATTTGGATATCTTTCTTTCTAAAGGTTAGATTCCTCTGTCCCTATACGAGCGAACACAGACGGCTTTTACTGACTTATTGGTTACATTGTAGATTTACTAACTGATTTACCCATCAGCTGCAATTTAGAAATCACCGATTTACCAATCAACTGAACTTTAAACCTGATGTTCTAATCAATTTTTGAAAAAGCTGTCCATGTCGACGCGGAAAGGGACTGAGGCATCAAGCCCTTGTATGTCACAGCTTAACCTTCCTCAAACTTCTCTCAATCCGTCAATGTTGTCAAACAAACTAAATGTTATTTTCAAAATAATTCCCTCTAATTTTTATAAAAAATAAAAATAATCTACCAAGGTTAAAGAAGGAGCTCAACTTCCCGCGTGTTTGAGCATACATTGGCACCCTCTTTTAAGACATACCTTCTCCCTACCTCCTGACCGTCAAGTTTCGAGCTCAAGGACACAAAAAAAACCTAAAGTAAGAAGAAAAAACGTTCCAAAGAACACACCCCACCTATCGTTTGACACCCATCTTTGACTTTGGCACAGACCCTGATGATAACTTTAAAAATAACGTGCACTTGGATGTATGTAATTAACGACAGAAAGTATCCAGTAAAAAAATGGACAACCTGTTAAAAACATGGTATGAAAAAGTTGAATGTTTTTTTTGTAAGTTTAAAACATGCTGTTTTGGTTTCGCATTTCTAATTCTCAGACGTCGAGACTCTACTAAACCTTCAGCTTGGTTCTTTGGAACGTTTTAACCGTCTCTGTATCAGCTGATAAGGCTGAAAAAGTAAGTTAACCAAGGGGTACATGACAGGTTCGATTGAAGAGAATGTTTTGAATAAATGGTTTAGAAATTTCATCCCTCTGTTTGTTTGACACGCTCCCAAATGCTGAAATCCTAGGTCACGTAACTTTTGTACGTTCAGTTACTGATATTCAACTCAGTTCCCAAGGTCTAAGTTTTGAACCCATGATTCAGCAAAATCCCAAAATTGTACCTTTTAAAAAAAATAAGTTTAAAGTACAAATGGAAAAAATATACACTTTTAAAAATCTTCTTATATTTTGAGTAAATTCATTTGAATTTGAGAAGAGAAAAGCTCTTACTTACGCACTGCTTAATACGCAATGTTTCAAATGTTTATAAAAAGTTAAATATTTCAAATACCAGTATTTGTGAAGTGTCTAAAGTCTACCAAAACATTATCATATTTTGTTTTTGCAAAAAGGGTTAGAAAGGCCTTAGAAGGTATCCTGTACATCCGTATACTTTTGGACTACTTACAGCCATCTCCTTGATTGCTCCCAGTCCTATGTTGCTGTTTCACAGAATGATTACGTGTATAGAGTTGTTAACTGTTATAATATAATCTTAGTAGTTGGGTTTCGATTCTTAAAATCAACAACCTTTCTAAACTTTCGCTCTAACTTTTGATGTATTTCCAGGTCGGTCTCACTCTTAACAACAACTCGTCACTATTCAAACACATTCTTCAAGAATACTTTTTATTTAAATTTTATTTCTAGACTAAATTTCCCCCTCAGTTTTAGTTAAAAGTCCGGGATATTTGCCAACTAAACTGAGCTGTTAACAGCGCAATAAACTTTGTAAGGCAAGTGAGAAATAAAGAACCACACGACACACTTGGTGGGATCTGAATGGCGTCTTGGAAAAGTACCAAAGTTCCGGCATTTTTGTAAATGGAAGCGTGATCCAAGGCATTTTAAGTGTATTTCCTCGACATGACAAACCAACTAAAATAAACTTTAATAGTTACTTAAGCAACTAGTGCCGAATATAATACTTTAATAAGCGAGTGGCTTTTATTTCACGAGACCGTAGGTCGAGTGAAATAATGACAAGAGCTTAATAAAGTATTATTTGGCACGTGCTTGCTTACAATATTTTTTATAATAACGTGCAAAAAAGTATTTCTACCAATGAGTGATTTTCATGACATCATTTAGTTTCCATGGTGATATTCGAAAATGCAAAGTAGTAAAAGAAAAGTTGTAAAATAATTTGTAGTACTTGTAGTTTCCATGGAGATATTAGAAAATGCAAAAGTAATGAACCAATAGAAATAAGTGAGTTTCATGGCATCATTTAGTTTCCATGGAGATATTCATGACATCATTTTGTTTTTCTACCAATCAGATACTCTTATTTACTTTACCGCACTAGTGCCGAAAGTACTACTTTCGGCACTGTCTGTGACGTAAGCACGTAAAGTGTCATTTTCGCAACGATTTATGAATGAATATGATATAAAAAAGTGAACTCTTTTGCACGTTGTTATAAAAAAATATTTTATTGCTTATGTATGCCGCTGACAAAAATCCATAAAAAATATGATTAAGAAATATATTAATGTGTACAATATTATAATCATTGACTGAAATACATCAAACTTTTTTATTAGTGTGTATACTAAATTATTTTTAGTATATAATTAGTAAATACTTCTTATTAAAATTAAACAATTTTTTAAAGTTTTATCAAGCTAAAACAAGCTGCTCTTTGTAAACTTTTGATTTTGTTTAAGCAGTTTTGCCAATGCGAGAATTTATTTTTTAATAATTGCAATTTTAGCTTCCACACTACGTTTATAACGTAAAAAGTGGAAGGTATTATAATCGTTCAGTCCGTCCGTCTGTCTGTCACCCACTTTCACAGAAAGAACCATAAGTCCCACAGACAAGTGGGATATGTCATTTTGAAGCAAAAAATCAGATTAGGCTACATTCCAAATTTCATTAAAAATTTTAATTAGAAGTTTGTATAAAATTTAAATAACTAAAATTTTAATCTACATTGAAATAACATGCAAATTCCATTTTTATTCAATATTTTCACTGTTGCCATTTCGTTAAACGTACGAGAAACTTTAGTTAAAATAAAATTAAAAAAAAATTGAAAAATATTTATTTATGCGATATAATTCAGTTTGGATTGTTGTAATATCACAATAGAGTTCTTTTGATGGTTTATTATATATGTATGAAGAAAGATTCATAGATAATTCTAACTTGGCATAAAAAAAATAGGCAAAGTTTCGCTTTTATTTTTAAATCATCAATTGCACTAATTATATATTTTTCGAACTGTAAATTAATTTAACAAACGATAAATAACTGAATTTTCGAAAGAAATATAAATGGGAAATTGTGGCGACACAAAGATATTAAAAAAGATTACATTATTATTCTTCGAACTTCAAACAAATTTAGCAAACGGTAAAGTCTAATTATTAAATCTGAGAAAGAAGATTAATGAAAATAATTAATTTTATCGTTTAAATGTTTAATTACATCTAGCTAAAGGCTCTGTTTGGCTAATTTCTTTCTGAAGTGTATAAATAGTTTGTTTCCTGTTGAGCACAAATGTTGTGTGGAAGCGGTTTAAGTGACAGATTCTGTAACAAACCTACTTGTTTTTTTAACGTTTAGCTAACAAAACCATATGATTTTTGTTGCATTTACTTCAATTAAAATTTTCAACAACTTATTTTTCCGTACATTGTTACGAAAGAAACATGTGCACTTTGAAATTAATGATCTTCAAATTGTTAGTTTTATCTTTCAGTAAAAGATAGTCAGTTTTAAGTTTTAACAATGAAGTATTAGCCACATAAATAAGTATTATTAATATTCAAAAATACTCAAAGTTTGTAAGAAAATTTTTAAGCTAATATTTAAAAGCCATGAAATATATTAAACCAAATAACCAAAGTAGTCCAAACAAATACAAAATTTATTTGTAATGCCAAACATGGAACAACCAATAAACATGAACAAATTATTTTTTTCATGAACCAAATTCTTTTCCTTCAAAATAGCCACTATCTCTCATCCATGCCTCCTCCTTTGTCTGTCTTGTTGGTCTTTTAGCTTTCAGTGATGCTGAGGGTCTGCATAAAAATAGATGAATTACATGACGTCTTCACACGGAAATTTTGAATAGGTAGGATTTTTGGTAGGCAAGATCAGGGGGAGAAGGAGGCATGGTGTTTGCAATCCCACGGGATGGAAGAGTTCAAGTTGAAGGAATGGTAAATTATGGTTGGAATCAATACCACATGGAACACAGGAACGTAGAGCTGAGCTATGTGACATCCCATGAGTGACTGTTTTTAAGATTTCCGTTAAAAGTCTTAATATTCAAATTACGATCGAGTCTGAAACGATCATTCGACAAAATATAAAAATCGTTCCACTATGTGATGTCACAGAACTTAGCTCATGAGTTTTCTGCTCTTGGTGGCATTGTGGAACAAACCAGGCAAGAATGGAAAATTTGAAAGATACTTACTACACGAATAGAGTTTAAGAGAATGCACCAATGTCAATGAGACGCAATTTCATTTAACTTAAATTAAAGCATAGCAAATTTGTTAAAACAAAATTCAAGGTTAAACTTCGAGGATAAACGTTGCAAGAAAAATTGCGAAATTGTATTGGAAGGTAAAACACAATGAAGCCAATCGATTGTCTTACGCTAAAAAACACGTTACTATATCCTTATGAATACACTCCATTATGAGATCAAAATGCTGACTTTACCAATTAAAAGGATTTTGAATAATATCGTACCACTGTGTACAAAAACGAACATACGAAAAATGAACCGAAAATTACTTGATTCAGATTAAACAAAATGTATTCTAAATAGTTTGACGCCACGTTACTTATAGAACAAACTAAGTCAATGAAAAGGCTAGTTATGGGTTTAAATATCCGTTTTAGGTTTATCTGATATAAGGATACAAAAGGATTAAGGCTGCACTGTTGGGCAATGTTACTTGCTGATGATGATTGTAGAACATAACATAAAAACATTTTCGTAAATCCCAACTATGGCGCGAATCGAGTCCTACTGTCATATATCATCATAAGTTTGTTTACTAAGTCTTGAAATATATGAGGAACATTTGGAATATCCTGAATTTACGTCATTTAATGTACATTTCATTCATGACAAGGTTAGACTAGATGTTAATCTAATTTAGGTTTCATGAGTAACTCCGCGTGAGTACCAACTTATTTATATCAGACAGACTCCTGTTGCTCTCAAAGTTGGCAAGAACAGTTTCGGCTCACCATTAACATAGCTTATTCATAATTATTTCGAAAAGGAACCGAGGAACCGAAGTTTCTTAGTCTGATCCAATCCGTACGTATATACTAATAAGTGTGTAATCCCGCTACGTGTGTCTTCCAGGGCGAAGGCTTTTAAAACGACACGTAGTAAGAGCCGCAATTGACCTATGCTAGTTTGGGACACGGGTAACTCCATTATTAATGGCTTAGAGGTTAAATATGGACATTACATTTTGTTGTATTTTTTAATCGATGAAGTATTTCTCATTTGAATTTTTGACGTATTACACTTGTCTGTAGCATTTGTAGTTTAAGCTATGAAAGTGGATCGCGGACAGAAGGACTTAGCCTTTATTAAAGTTTCCTCTTGTTACGTTATAAACGTAGTGTGGAAGCTAAACCGTTGTATTAGCTGGCAGAGAGCTCCTGCCAAAAGGTCTTAGGACAAAAATCCACAATCAATTTTTGATGTATTGTTTACATGCTCAATAATTGCAATTTAATAGGTGTTGTGATATCCATGTTGTATCTATAAAGACTGGTTCCATTTAAACCACTCATCTAATTACATTTATATTAGCAAAAATCTAAATAAAAAAAGACGAAAAGGAAGGAAGAACCTTGCTTACTGTGTTCAGAATACAGAAACATAGTCAAAGAAAGACAATCTATCTGCTAAAATAACGACAAAAAAATTTAGATAGCATTCAATATGGCTTATATGAGTTGTATGCCAATACTATGTAAGATAAATATTAAGAAAGTGGACGTTGAGATATTTTAAACACATACGTTGCACGCATCCAAACATTTTTTCTTTCTTTTTTTTCTCCAATGGGGCTGCAACATTGGCTGTCAAGCCTTTGCAGACTCGGCATAATCCTCAAAACTGAGAGCCATTTTTTGTGGCACCATCTAGGCGACTCTCGCTACCAATTTTGACGCGCAGATTACAATGAATTTGAGCTCTCTGTGGATCACTTCCAAACATGAAATGATAAACCTTTTAAAATAATTCAGTTTTATAATATGCTAAAATTTAGATTAATTCATTTTCAAAATGTGGATCATGAATACATGTAAAGGGATTTTTCATCATTTTAAAGAGCAAATACAAATCAAACTAAATTTTTAGAACAAAACTAAATTAGTTTTGATCCGAGAGCAGAAAAGATGTAGCAAAGCCCCAAGCTCTACATGTTAATTTTGATCTTTCATATAATTTTACGACATTCAATTAGTTTACAAATTTCTTTTCTCATTGAAACGCTTCAGTCTTTGTATACAATTAGTATAATATTGGAAACTTAAAAATGCATAGCACGATAAACAGTTGCTAAATGATAAATACAAACACCAAGCAGGTACACAAGAAGGAGGCGACAAAAAAAGCTTCACAAAATTTCAAAGACTCATTAACGTGTTTGAAAAAAAACAGTCGCGAAATTTATATAAAAGTTAATTTTCAAAATGCCAATAAAGTGCAGAAATCACTTGTTTTAGCTTCCACACTATGTTTATAACGTAAAAAGTGGAAGGTATTATAATCGTTCAGTCCGTCTGTCTGTCCGTCACCCACTTTCATAGCCCAAACTACAAATGCTACGGACAAGTGTGATACGTCAAAATTTCAGAAAAGAATTCGAATTCGAAGTACTTCAATTATTTAAAAAACTGCAAAATTTAATGTTCATTTAAAAAGCATAGGAAGCCATTTTTATTCGAATTAAATCACCATTGCCATTCGCAACAATCGCTCGAGAAACTTTAATTCTTTTAGACAATAAATTAAAATAAATTTATTTTGCGACATCGATCAGTTTGAAATGACGTCAAATATATTTCACTACGGATTCTTTGTATGTTGATATGAAATGTTTTCATTCTATTTAAAAGCGAGGAATATTACATATTTATTCTTTGAAATATAAATTAATTTTTGCAAACGATAAATAATAATTATTGAATTTTCGAAATAAAATAAATGAAACTAGCCAAATTTAGCATGTAAATGTTTAATAAATAATTAATGCTGTGTTTGGCGCCTTTTTACCTGTTAAACATAACTGTTGTGTGGAAGCGGGTTAAGTGACAGATTCTGTTACAAACCTACTTGTCTTTGTTCAATTATCACGATTTTTTTAAATCGACAATTCTTATGTGTGTTGAATTAATACATTAATAAAATAAACATTGAAAAGTTAGTAGGACTAAACGCACACACATAAAAACAGTTTCATTTATTTTCTCAATCACCAACCAAAATGAGAAATATATCGAAAACTAAATTTTGGTTATATTTGATTCTTTTGTCTCCCAAATACAAGAAATAAATTGCAAAATTTTAATACACGGTAAGCTAATACTAAAATCATTAGAGATAGCAGCGGTCGCAAGCCCTGGCAATGGAAAAAGGATTTGACATATGACGTACTTTTAAAAATGTTAAATGGTTTTATTAAAATGCTTTTTTCCAGGATATTCGGGAAATATTCCCGCAAAAGATAATACTAACTAAGAAAGCCACAAAGTGACACAGTAAAACAGAGGAATGTACGACATTGAACAAAATAACTTTTCTAAAGTTTACGTGCAAGGGATATGTGTGAAGTGGAAAAAGGAAGGGGGTGTAGTATGGGAAAAGGTTTTTTAACATAAATGATTTTGTCGCTTTAAGACAAAAGAAAATACGTGCACAAATTATAAACATTTAAAAGCTAATTATAAACAGAAAATAATTTGGTTTATAAACACAACATAGGGTTTGACAAAAAAATCAAGTTAATACTCCACAAAAGGTTAAAAAAAATTATCATTAATTATAAAAAAGATCATATTGTATTAAAATTATTAGACGACAAAAGGTATTACTTATCTACTTATATTTTCTTTTCCGTTCCAGGGCCAATGCCTAGTTGAAATCTTCTCGTCTACTTAAAGCTTGTAAGATCAGATATTTTGATTTTTTGAGTTACAAGCGAAACCATCATAAACGGTTATAACTTTGCCCTACATTATTATTTTGGCGTGCAATGCAAAAAATTATTGTTTTTTACTGGCAACTGAGTTGCCAGAAAAATACCGTAAAAAATATAGTGCCTCATAAATTTTATCGAACTTTTTAAACTTCATTAATATATCTGCGTCAGGCGCAGCACGAGCCCATAATCTTCACGTTACAAGAGAAGCATCTTACCAACTCGGCCATTGAAGCTCTCGATGGATTGAAGCAAAAAGAAGCAATCTTCTTGATCTTAACACGTCATTGAGAGTAAGTTTTGAAGCAAACAATTTCGAACTTTAAACGAGCTTAAGAAAATGGTTCAAGACCAAAAAAGTAAGCGAAACGGTTTCAATCAGTTGAAAGTACGGAGAATTTCCGTAAAATTGAAGGGTGTTTTTTAAAGTACACAAAATTTCAAAAAAAATCTTTAATAACTTTCACACCTCTATAAAACTATAAACATATCTCTCACCTTCTCTTCGCTAATCTCGGACGACACAGACTCCGACTTAGTGAGAGACTTGGTCTCGCTCTTGGACATGCTGACCTCCTCCTTAACTGAGCTCATGCTCATGGTCTTGCTGGATTCCTGGATATCCACTGAGGACATAGACTCGAATTTCTTGGATAATAAGCTGCTGTCGCTCTCTACTACGGAAGAGCTCTTCTCCATCGAAGACATCTTCAGGCCTAGAGAAAAAAATTACAGGAACATATTAAAGTACCTCGTTTATTATCGAGTTTCTAGATCTGTCTTGCGGTACACCAGGTCCACGGCCGATTCATTTAATAAGTAGAGAGACGTTCTCTGGGACTTCATACTGTACGTCGGGATTAAAATGTCAGCTGTTCAGAAAGAGGAACGAAGCCTGTTCGCAACCTTAGGTTTCGTACTTTTTCTTCGGAAAAGCCGACAATCCGAATCCGATTTGTATCGTGACTTCAAGAAAAGCTTATATGACCTTATAGTTGAGGCCAGGTCCCACTCTTAAACACAATACGTACGAGCTGCAATATGCACGAAATAAGATTCAACTATAAGGATTTTGATACAGACGGGTAGAAATCAGGATCAGGAAATTGCCCGGCGTAAGTTTACAGAAAAAAAGGGAATAATGGAAAAAAATGGAACACCATTTTATAAAGCGAGTTGTATTAGGTCTTTTGTAAGATTCCTGGAAATTTGATGAAAGTTATTCTTCGCCAATCGAAATTCTAATACATACTTAAGGCATTAGTCCTTTTTTCTACTAAGGTAAAGATTTCATAATATATTTTTATCAAGTGTGTGTTGTGAAGGTCTGTTCGTACAATTAATGGAAATTTGAGAGAAGTTATTCTTTGCCACTTAAAATTCTATTTCCTCAAGAAATTTGCCAAAGGTCGCATGTCTAGGAACAGTGGTTCACAATTTACATGAAACACAACCCTGCCGTACTCACCAGACATCAGATCCTTGTCCGAATCCATGATGGCCATATCCGTGTCGATCTTGCTGACTAGGGCAGACATCTTGTCGTCGATGTCCCCCATGGCAGAGGACATGAGACTGGAGCTCTGAAGGGTACTGCTGGACTGTAGGGCACTGCTCATCACGCTTGATGTCGAGATGCAGCTAGTCTTGCTGTACGATTCCTCCACTGACATTTCTGGAGAGAGAATGGACAGCTTTAAGGCTTTATTACACGGAGTCTGTTTTCTGTGATACTCACACTCTTAAAACTAACGAGCGGTTTAAACTCAGTCTGAGTTAATTTCCACTCCTTTCCGTGCCGAAAATGCACTTCCCCTATAGGAGTGGATTTCACTCTTTTATTTTAAGAGTGCACTTTCAAAACAACTAATTGGAAGGTTGGTATAGCGTCAAAAAGGCAATCAATGGGTAACAGGAATGGCCACGTCAACGGTGACGATACGGCTACGTCAAACATTGTCTTCTGCCCCAAAAACAAACTACGCTCTACAACGTTGGAATTGTCCATTTAAGACTTTGGATTCAGTTAAGGAACGTGTATTATAGACTTAGCAATGGTTTGTAAAAGATATTTTTTACGTAAGTGCTAATTGAAGGGAATATAACGCTTAAAGCCTCTTGAGTAAGGTAACTAACTTCAATGCCAGAAGTGGGGTAAAATACGCAGACGTTAGAACCGCGGACCAGTACTGTAACCACTTGAAATTGTCACTAACCATCGAATGTCTATGTAGGGTTTTTTGTGGAAAAGATTGTAATCATATAATTCCTGGAATGTTTTTGTCCCAATACCAGGCTGCTGATGGGTCATATTAACCCTTTAGCACTACATTTGTAAAAAATTCGAGCAATTTGGAAATGGCAAGAATGCTGGGCGGTCATCGTTGCCTTTAACAATAACACACTGGGACAAGTACTAAGAATCTATACCTCCATGAATTAGACAAAGGTCTGAAAGAGTAGTAAATTCTCGAAATGTCCTGTGACTATACTAACTACAAGAGACCGTAGTTAAGGACTTCTGGAATAATTGAATTTACAAGCACGTTTTCTGCGTATACTCACTGGGTCTTTCTTGGCAATGCATATCGAACCTTGTAAGGGGGGTTGATCCTAAGATATTCCCACTCTTTAACTTTAAAACATTTACCAACAATTTCTTTTAATTTCATATATTTAGTCTGTATATTGTCTGGAACCAAAGGACAAAATTCTCTTAGACCTTTCTCTTATAAATCCTAACTGAACATAATCCTTGGAGGTGTTAAGTACAGTCCCTGGACAAATTATTAGAAGCAGTGCAAGATGTCATGTAAAATATTAATTACCGGTTGATATTGTACCGTTTTAATATTTTAAATTGATTTGTTTTTTTATTTTTATATTATCCAATCAATGACCGATTTATTTGACATAAATAAAACAGCATTGATTTAGAAAAGCATAAGTTTATTAAGTTTTAAAGAAAAGGGAATTTAATGTTAGTAAAAGTCAATATTTAGTTGAACCACCTTTAGCCGCTATCAAAGCTTTAATTCTGCGCAGCATGCTATCAATGCAAGACTGTACTGTCTCCTGAATTGAGGATGATGATTCCACACATAAATAATCTTATAATAAATAATTAATATAAATTAATCTGAATCATAATTAATATAAATTAATCTGAATCATAATTAATATAAATTAATCTGAATCATAATTAATATAAATTAATCTGAATCATAATTAATATAAATTAATCTGAATTATAATTAATATAAATTAATCTGAATCATAATTAATATAAATTAATCTTAATCATAATTAATCATAATTATCTTCAAATAAATACAAATATGTAGTCTACAACAATTCTTTTAAATAAAAATCAATAATATTGTAGTTTAAATATACTATTATTGCATAAAAACTCTTAAGAAACATAAAATTACTTTAAAAAATACAGTGCGTCTAATAATTTGTCCAGGGACTGTATGTTCAGTTTTATCGAGACTCCCTGCCGTAATACTTTTTTTTTACAAACGGGACTGATTTATTGGTGGCTAAGCCTTTGCAGACTCGACATATTCCCCAGAACCGAGAGCCATTTTTTGTGGGCCATCTAAGCGACGCTCACTACCAATTTTGAGACGCTCAGATTACAATGAATATCAGCTCTTTGTGGATGTTATAGTATATGCCTAGATTTAAGTTTGCAGAGAGAACCCAAGCCAAATGGATAATCAAGGGATCTTTTACATGCCACATAATCAAATGACATGCGTACCCACGATTTTCCCAGCCCTATTTCTAACATTTACTTTTAACTAACTACGACGTATTCAGCAATCTGCTTTGTGAATCAATGGCACCGTAACACACTGACTATACACCAGCAAATCTCTAAGCATTTGGATTCCAGGTGACGCGATTTCAAACACCTACCACGTCAGGTAGAAGAAGAAAGAACCACTGAACGCTTTAAATAAAACTTGACTATAGCGTGATGCCATTCTGCAAACACAAAAAAATATAAAGTAAAGACTTTCTTTTTCTGGCGAAGAGACGGTGGCATCTAGCTCAAGAAAACAGGTAGGTGAAGTGTGTTGTATTAAGAGAAAAGTTCTTTCTTTTCGCTATTATTTCTTAGTGAAATGTTTTTTTTTAAAGTTTTTTTTTTCTTTTGTCTTTGAAAACGTTAAATTATCAAAACAATTTTAAAAAAGCAAAGTTAAAATAAAAATGATTAATTACCAATGATGTCCGTGAGTAGGAAGATTTTTATTCGTATTTCATTTAAAAATGTCAAAATATGTTATCTATAGCGTATTTGAAAAGAATTAATATAAATATTACATTGGGAAATTGTACAAAAAGAAAACATTGAAATAAATTAGTAATTGTTATTGAATGTTATTGACGATTCGAAGGGGTGGAGCTTAGTTTTTTTGTGGGAAGAAATACAATGTTCAAAGTAACTTTGACGTCACTGTAGGAGTGAACGTTTTAGTTCAGACGAATTAGCTGCCGGGTGGTTTGTTTGTGGTGTTTTTGGCAACGGTTAACGTAACTGTGACGTCACTGTATGTGTTGCCGTTCCAGTCATCCATTGAACGTTTTTCGGCTTCCTATTTCTAGCCTTCTAACAGAGCTTTAACTCACCCACTAACGCCTAGTAATTTAGAACTCTGGTAAAGTGACGAGGTCGGCACCTGAGAGGGCGAAAGCGTACCGCCTCGCCGTCGAGACTTTCGACTCCACCGATTTAACGAGCAGTTACACCACAGTGTACTCGGGCATTACAGTGATTTTTAAAGGGATATTTTCTTCAGAACGAATGCGTCTAAAACAAGCTAAACTTAGTAGTGAGACAGATAACAGTGGGTCAAGGCCTGTTATCCTTATTTAAGCTCTCCTGACCAATTTCTTTGGAGTAGAAAGCATATGTCCGGTTCAGGGAGACCATCCGAGCCTGTTCGACTTATAAGACCAGAGAAGCTGTCCTTAATGTTTCGAATTTCCCACTTGTATTTGTTCCGCCATTCTTTGCTAATTTTAAGTCATGCTGCCTCTGCAATAAGAAATTATTTATTTAACAATAGGTGAAAAAGACCAATATGTGTTATTATTAAGCCATGCTGCTTCCGCAATAGGTAACTATATATTGAGCAGCAGGTGAAAAGACGAGATAATTCCTTTCATTCGCCTCCCATCCATCCAGAAAGAAGACCCGTCGCCTGGAAAGTGTGTTGTCGCCCGATACGGATCAGACTAAATTTAGAACGTTTACTGTTCCGTGAACTATGTGAGAGTGTCTGTGTGTATGTGTGTGGTGACGGCATGATTCACAGTCAAGGTATCCCCACGGGTTGATTCAGTTTCACTCTAGAGCTTCATGATGGGCAATGGAGAAAAAAAATGATAGATATTCTTAGGCTCGTTTAGAACCCATCGGTCCTAGCATGAATGGACACAATGAATTGGACAAATTTTGATCTTAAATAATCCGTTTTTCAGTATGCTTTCTTAATGGATAGAGTAATTAAGTGTTTACAACAACGGTCCTAGTCGTTAGTCTAGATACTGCAGTCTACCTGCCTATGGCAGTATTGTTCACTGTATGTACGGTACCGTAAGATCGCGGTGGCAACGTTAAGTCTATTGAATCTTTTACAGGCGGCAGAAGCGAGAACCGTACTTATGATTTTACAGTCCCTGGACAAATTATTAGACGCACTGTATTTTTTAAAAGTAATTTTATGTTTCTTAAGAGTTTTTAGGCAATAATGGTATATTTAAACTACAATATTATTGATTTTTATTTAAAAAGAATTGACGTAGACTACATATTTGTATTTATACTAATACAGTCCATGGACAAATTATTAGACGCACTGTATTTTTTTAGTAATGTTGAAAACATACCAAAGAATGCCATATCATTAAAAAAGATGTCGATATATGTATTAAGTATAGCAGATAATATTTTGTATTCAATAGCTTAAGTTTAGGAACACAAATGTCCTTTTAAAGGTATTCTGTTCATCATTGATTGATACATGAAATCTTGCGGTGCGTCTAATAATTTGTCCAGGGACTTGTATGTAGGTACAATATCACCCGGTAATTAATATTTTACATGAAATCTTGCAATTGCGTCTAATAATTTGTCCAGGGACCATACTTACGGTTTTCGAACAAATAGTTACAATGTTAAGTGCTGCTGCACTGGCAAGGTACGACAGCAAATTTGTTCGGCCTTCAAATTCCCTTAACATTGCCATTTATAAATCAAAAACCAGCTTATTGTAACTCAACAATTATTCTGATCTATTTAAGATATGCATCAATCGATAATAAGCAACATAACCAATATTAGGTTGTTTAATATTTTATTACCTAAGACTTCCTCACAAAGCGAAACACTTATTTACTTAAATGAACATTTTTTTAGATTTTTTTCAAAAATTATCGTTGATAGTAACACTATTGTGCAGTTCTTCATTTACATCTATTGTTACTACAAAATCCAAAATATATATTTTTTAAGAAATAATTCTTATATAAAAATGAACTTCACACTTCTGTAGATTCACTATTTTGATCTACTGAAAAACATGTCACATCACCCGTAGTGTTGTCAAAATCAATTTTGTAATACAATTTTGGCAAGGAATGCCTCAATTTCATATATTTTTGTTATTTTTTGGAATAATTTAGAAAACATAATTAGGACAAAACCATAGTTCATCAGATAGTCGAAAAGAGTTACTCTGCGTCGTCTTCGTTATAATTTTCGAACTTATCATTTTGATATTGGCCGAAAAAAATTAGTTTAGGCATGGAAATTTCTCCAAGATATAAATTTGTTTTAAAAATTGTCTCAACTCAAAGTCGGTCACAAGGAGAAGTTATAAACTTACAAACAAATATCAATAACAAAATATTTTAATGCATGGCATTTCTAGAAAACAATATTATTGAAAATCAGTTTCGAAATTTTAAATAATTTTAATAAGCATATTACATTATCTTTTTTAAAATTTAAATAATCAACTGAGGGCAGACACGAAAAAAAATCATCAATAGTATTTTTTGTGAGAAAAATTATTTTAGCCTATATGGCAAAAAACACAGCTTTAAACAATGATTTATATTTCTTTGGTTATTTTAGAAAACACTAGGCACTGACATTTTCTACGAGCTTTATTTATATTCCATCTATCATACACAAGTCGCTATTTATATAACTGACGGAAGTAACACGGTCCCTTTTAGCGAAACTTATACATCGCACTTTTCGTAGAAAAGCAACCAACTTTGAAAATAATGGTTCTGAATAGAGTCGGATCATATTAACGAATCATCAAATATTAATGAATCATCAAATAACGAATTCGTTTAGTTCATTGACTATTCTTTTATAGTTTCAATAATTGGTCATTGTACATACAGTAATAAAAAAAATCTGTAAAATTACAGCACATTACAAGTTATTTTTTTACATCACAGTGTTGTAATTTTTTTTTTACGGCAAATTGTTGTTTGTTTGTTTTTGACGTATAAATCAACCAAATTAATCAACATTCTTAGTTTACTTTTAAAAGTTGAAAATTATTAAAGTGTCGTCCTTCACATTAAAAAAACATGAACTATAAAAGTTCGAATTGCAATACCCAAATATGCTTGAATATTTCCAAATTAAAGATCGTTATATATAATGTAATGAAACAATTTTCTTATTATTTCGTTTAATATATACATTTTACGTATTTTAATTTAAACTATCTAAATGTAAAAAGAATAGCACTTAAAATAAAATTTCTAAAATGAGACACTCAGATGCATATAGAAATTTGAGAATAATGTAAAGTTCTAAGATCGAAGATGCGAAAGCAAAATCTTAAAATAATATACTCTAAAAATATATGTAGCCGGATTATTACATTTTACATTTATTATTCAACAGTGTTCATGTGCTTTTATTTAATCAACAAAACATCCTATTTTACTATATTTACAAATCAAATCAAATAAAAAAAATGTTTAAAAAATTTCTCGAACTCTAAAATAAACATTCAACATTTAATACAAACAAATAAAATTACTTACCTTTACTAAGAGACATAGTTTTCGACGTGATAGACATGTTGACAGGTAGTTTTTAGTGTATTCCTAGAAAAAATTAGTTTTTACAAACTTCATCTCGAAAACAAGACACAACATCTTTCACATATCAACAACTAATACGCAAAGTATAAGACATGCAATAATTTTCATGCATTCAATACTCCTTTAAGGCTTCAAATGGTGACTTTCATTCCACCAAATGATTAATGCAGTGTCGAGCATTTTTTGGGTCCCAAGCCAAGCTTTTGATTGACTAAACACTGATTAGCGTTGGCCAAGAATATTTTTAACTTCCTTGAGCTCCTATCGCGAATTTTGCATGTCATTAAATAAGCTCCGATTGAATGAGTGAAATGTGTAGGTGTGCGTCTGTGTATAAGTAAACATTAATTTACTTTTTAAGTAAAAATATGACGGAGGAATTCAGACGAAATTTATTCTTTAGCAAGAAAATTTTTTGTCATTCAAGAATTTTTATTAGGAGAAAAATAAACATCAAATTAGCATATTTTGTTTAGATGGATCAGCGTAACACCCAAGGGATTCAAAACAACAACCTGATGATAATGCTAAAATCAGAAGCATTTATATTTATTTAATTGAATCGTAACTTTGCAAAAAAAACTATCTGTAACTATATTTATGTTAGTGATAGTATATACTCTTAGAAATTTTTGATGATTCAGAATTGAATTCTTTCGTTATTTTTCACTATAATTTTATTTAAAAATCAATTCGTTTTTATTTAAGAAAAACTTCGTTTCTCTTTGGAGCTTTTCCTAACTGATAGCCCTTTTGTTGCATTTCAGTTTATCATGACAGTTTTTTTTTGTCGTGTCCATGAGAGTCGAACTCTATATAATTATGACAGTAAACCATTACTAAAAAAATTACGAGCAATTAGAGAAAAATAATAATAAATGGAAAACTCTTTTTTGCATATCGTTAAAAATACTAATAGTTATTTATGCAACAAGTGTGAAAAGTAACACTTTTTAAAACTAGTGGATTTTATTTCACGAGCAAAGTACGAGCGAGTGAAATAATGACACGTGTTTTAAAAAGTTTATTTTTCCCACGTGTTTCATACACTATTTTTTATAATTACGTGAAAAAAATCAAATCTCATTGGTTCAAAAATAATTCACGTGCTAAATTTTTTTACGTAAAGAAGATCGGCATCGATAAATGTCTGGAACTACAAAAGGCAAACTTATTTTTTGTTTAAAGTCAAACATTTGAACAGGGATACTGATACAAAAATAAAAAAAATAATAATAACATTCACGCGCATAATATTTATAAATAAAGCAGATCAATAAATTTCTGGATTTTATGAATATTATGAAATAGAAATTTTACTTAAAATGCTGGCATCTTATGAAAAGAGTGAAAAAAAAATACTTTTTTTCACTGCTTTTGGGTGAAAAAAAGTAATTTTTTTATCACTATTTCTAAAAAGTATAACTTTTCGCACGCGTCTGATATTAAAATTATAGAGTAAAAATCGGATTTTTTTCACGCAATCTATATATATAATACTCTTATACGGCGCCCAAATTTCTTTATATTTCTATCTCTGGAATAGCAACATTCGAAATGACCAAACATCACTAATTTCAAACTGTCCGACTGAAAACAACAAAAAAGTGTTTGAAACAACAACTTTAGGATATAATCAGTAAGTTTAAATTTAAACATACATATTATTAGGGACGTTTAAAGTTTGAAAATTTAAATTATAATTTCTATCGACTGAACTACCAAACACTATTGTTAATAAAAAAGGGCAAATTAAAATTGTTTTTAAACATACTTTCTAAGCGTTGACGGCTACCACGGTTTCCAATTTATTTACAAATGGATCTTATTCAAGCAGCGACATATTTTCGCAATGATAACCATTAATTTATAAGCATTAATTTGTATTATGTTATTTTAAAAGGATATTAAAGACGGTTAACCTAAAGGACCATGTCCGGCTTTGGCACCAGTCGAAAAATGTCGCCAAGTCAAAATGACACAAACCGAGCGTTTGCCAAGTCTGTGAAATGACAACAAATAATTACTTAAAATACTACTCAAAACTGAAAATGTCTACTGAGAGAACATGAAAGATTTCCTTATTAAAAATTATCGTGGCATTTGCGATCATAGATCGTAGCGATATATTTTAAAATAAGAAAATCCGAACTCAACAGTTTGCTGCAAGTTCAAAACAATGTGCACAAAAAATAATTTAAGAAATGAGTTCTTTTTATAATTAATGATTAATAATATTTGAACTACATTAATACGATTTAAGAATTCGTAACGATGAAAGAAATGGACAGGATTAACTTATAAAGAAAGTAGCAAAATAAATTCTCTTATGCGAACAGAATACATAGAAAAAAATGAACTATTTGATAATTATTCGCTTAAAATTCGATCTGTGGCGAATTTCGTAGCCAATGGCTGCCATAATACAAATTTGGCGGGGTTACCACATTTGGCGAAAAAAAATGACGGACATGCTCCTTTAGGTTAACCCTTAAGGCTAGACTAAAATATTTCAATGAACGGTGAGCGAGCAAAGCGATCCAAAGGGAACTGCGCAAGCAGTTCCCGGGGGTTGGCGAGCGATAGCGAGAAGGGGGCGTGCCCCCTAGTTATAAAAAATATATTTAATCAAACTGATTAGGCATATTTTTTAAATAACACTAGAAAATTATTTTGATACTCCTGAAGTTTGTTCCTTTAGACAAGATAGAAAAGTAATATCTTTAATTTGATGCTCGAAACATTACTCATGAACTATATGGTCAAAAATGAAAAAAAAATCTTTGACTATTACATTTCGTTCAATAGTGCTATTTTTTCAAGAGTATTTTCTATTGACGAAGCTAATTTCTTGCGTTGCACTTACGATTTTTTCGGAAATATCAATCACGCAATCCTTGCAAACCTTTTTTTGTAACATTTTAATTTTTGTAATTACATTCTATTTACAACAGTTTTAATCACGTTAAACAAAGTCCCTTAAAAAGTATACTGCAAGAGAATTTTATTGCAATCAAACTTACTAACAGCAAAAAAAAAGTAATAATAAAATAATATTTCTTAATTTAGACGATATGAAGTATTATTAGAATATATTAAGCATCGATGGTATATGTTTAGTGGTCTACAAAGATCGCTGCGAAACTTCTCTGGCTGTCTGTATCCTGGCCAAGGCAACCCTTGACAACAGATGACGTCCGGACGGACATAAATCTACTATCTGTCGACGAATTTCCCATTGGCTATGTCCTGACTACGCCACAAATGCCACAAAGGCAACAAATGCAACAAAATTTGGCAACTTGGCAGAGTCAGCCCCCATGCTATTGCATCGCTTGGCGCCTTTGGCGGTCGCCAAATTTTGTTGCTTTTGTTGCCTTTGTGGCGTTTGTTATCGTAGTGAGGACATAGCCATTGAAATTCAATTTTGAGTTATTTAAATCACTGTTGCCAAATCAACAATGGCATGAGAAACTTTATTTATTTAAAAATATTTGAAGCAAAATAATTTTTTCATGAACCAGTTTGAAATGACGTCATGAAATGTAGCACTATGTGATTCTTTGATTGTTCATTCATTGTTTACCAAGAAACCGGCAAGGCATATTTTTTGCATACAATTATGCTTAGTTTTAATTTGCATTTATTATTTTTTTAATGCAGTTTGGAGTAGTCTCATTACTTTTGTTATTAATAAATATTTAATTTTCCTTGAACTATAAATAAATCGAGCAGACGATTAATAATGTTAAGTTAATTTGCGAAAGAATATTAAAGAAAATAGTTGATTTGGGGTTTTAGAAGTTTAAATTATAGCTGGATCCTGTGTTTAGCGATTTTTTTAATGTGTATAAATCTAGTGTAGAAACAGTTGTTGATGATATTTACTGTTAGGAATCAGCAAGTATTTAAGTACCATTAGGAAAGTAGGCTATTTTAGTTCTTTAAGAACTTCTTGTTTTTTTGTAAATAAATATCACACACACACTTTGAAAATTCTTCCTCCAATTAACAGAAGTTTTAATGATAATTTTGCTGTTGGAATTTTCGCCATAATTTAACGAATTGTTTCCGGATATTTAGGGTCCGCAATGTGTGTTTGTATATTCATAAGAAACGAGAAAATGATGGTTTCATTCACTGGAATATTTCGGGGGCCCGGATGGCCGAGTGGTTTGGACCATTACGCTAGCAGTCTGCGCGCTGTAACGGGTGTATATTCCTTTCTCTGTGACAGTAAAAATTCTTTCTGTGTCTGGTCTTACTTGACGAAGGCTTCATAAGCGGGTCTCTGATCAAGCACACAATCCGGAATATATATGTAATAATAATAGTAGTAGTAGTGGAATATTCCGGCAGCAAAATTGTCAGTAAAATTTGCTTTAACTGAAGGAAGAAGTTTTGGGAGTGCAGGTTTTTCACATTTCCATTACTTCATTCAACAAAAAATACAAAATTCCATTTAAAAAGTATTCAAGTTTATTTTGTTAAAAGTATAGGTGAAGGGATACCTAAAGTCATTCCTTAATTAAACTTTATGTATAGCAGAAAAATAAATTTCAAGACCAAAAAGGCATTAAAAGTACAATGTTAAAAAGATTTTACATTAAATCTAATACATAGGACATATATACAATAAAAAGGTATCTGCAGGTAACAGATGACCATGTGATAAGTACCAATATATTAGACAAAATGTCTAAAGATTTAAATATCGTACCATGTGCGGAAAATCACTGCATCGGGCATATATGACTTTTGAGTTAAAAATGGACAAAAATTCAAAATTTGAAGATTTAGTGATTTAAATAATTATTAAATTGATTAGTATAATATCGCACCGTACGCGAAAAGAGACCTATCGCGAAAAAGACCATTCTTCAGAAGAGCCGTTTAAAGTTTTAGTAAAATTTCAAATTATCAAAAAATCGTTCCAAATTAACCTAGATCAAAAATATTTGGCATGGATACCGGTTTATGAGTATCAAAAGGTATGCAGTCATTTTTTACTTTAAATTTGCCTTTGCTGAGATATTTTCAGATAGGTCTTTCTTTCGCGTACAAATTTGAACGATTTTGTTCGCGAAAGAAAGACCTATCTGAAAATATCTCAGCAAAGGCAAATTTAAAGTAAAAAATGACTATGCATACCTTTTGATACTCATAAAACGGATATCCATGCCAAATAGTTTTGATCTAGGTTCATTTGGAACGATTTTGTGATAATTCGAATTTTTACCAAAATTTAAACGGCTCTTCTGAAGACCGGTCCTAAAAAGTTTGCTGCTAAATTCATTCTAAATATAAAGGAAACATACTTATGAAGAATACTCATTTACTTAATGTATTTTTATAATCTAATAATATATTGATAAACAATAAGAATATATTTTTTAAAATTAAATTTAACAAAAAGCTTGTTTAACTAATTTAATGAAGTTTATGTAATAAGTCTATCTCTTATCATGTAATTACGATATTATTTTAAAGTCATGTTTATTTTTATGATTTAATATATTCAATGATTGAAATCATAATAGTTTGTTTATACAAAAAAATAGGTGTTATGAAACAAATCACTTTTACAAAATCAGGACTTACAAGATATAAGAAATGATATCCACATTTTTCTACAAAAACCTTTCAATCTAAATGTTTACTATGTATATGTTTAAAATTAAAACAAAAATAAATTGTGAAGCATTATTAAAATTTTAAAATCATTTTAAAACTCATGAAAATATAAAAAAAAGTTTTACATTTTAAAAGTAAGTTGTAAGGATACTTCATACCTTAAGTATACAGTTGAATTCACTGACTTTATATCGCAAGATGTCAAGTGGTAGCAATTGAGTTTAGATTTATAGTAAAATACCGACGTTGAAAACGATTTTAAACAATAAGCTAAAATATGAATTTGAAAAATATATATCTATACATATTGACATATCATTTTGCAATCTACACATATTACATGAATTTTTTTTATATATATTTATTGTATTAAATACCACAAAACAGAGCTTTTGAATGAGTATTTCAAACAAAGAAAAAAAATAACCGACTTCAACCTTTCCATTTAAGCACTTCAAACTTAACTTCATCGCCGCCGCAGCTGCAAAACGCATAACGAAAAAACGCCAGGTGCGATAGGTCTTTCTTTCCTGCTCATTTTCATCCAAAAACGTTCGCGAAAGAAAGATCTATTAATTGCAGCCGAACTAGGGCTCGGATCACTATGCCGTTTGCACCAATAGAAAGATATCAATATTTTGCATCCTATAGTAGTGTTATCTCAAAAAGTCAATTTTGGCCGATAGGTCTCTTTTCCGCGGTGCGATATGTGAGAAAGTTAGAAGATCTCCTTTATTTTTTGTGTGAAATTTATTGCAAAAGTTAAAATTCAGACGATTTTTCTGAAAAACTAAGTTTCTGGAAATTCTAATAGAAACTTATTCAAAAAACAACTTCGATTAAATTTAAACTAATGCAATTTTCTATTAAAAAAAATAATTATCTTTATAGTTTATAAATTGTTTAAGTAATTTTTTGTAATAACATAAAAAGAATTATAAAAACAGAAAAAACTGCTTCCATTTAAATATTTCCTTCACGGTGAAAGAGAGAAACCAGTTTTCATCTAAATCCATCGCAGAACAAAGACTTACCTGTTACAGAGAGAAATCTTAACTTAGTTCTTTATGGATGCTTTGGCAAATCCCACTGAGAAAATTCTTCGCTCTTTAGATGAAGATGCGGATGAGAATGGGGCCGGAAGTGACGACATGGAAATGGAAAGAAGAATCATCCTTGCTTTATTCTTAAACGTTAATCCTACTACAGTATCAGACGGGTTTCGTGGTCTGCAAATACAAGTCTGAGGTAAGTTAAAGTATTTTTCTCTGAAGTGGAAAAATACTTTTAACTGTTGTGTTTTGTAGTTTCCATGATTTTAAAAAATAAAATATTTAAAAAATACAAGCTAATACTATTTAAATAAATATTATGTATGAATGCAGATGGTAGAATTTGTAGCTCTGGCTTTTAAAACTCTGGAGACAAACGCACAAATAAAGCTATAAAAACCTTCAAATTAACTTTTTTATGTACGCAACTAAAAAATTAAAATTCGAAAAGGGTTCCCACGTAAAAGATTGGAACAAATAAAGGTGTTTCCTTGGATCTAAAGTTGGACTGCCTTAGAAGTCCTCTGTTTTGACAGTTGCCTAGCATGCTCCATTTCTGCTGCAACTTTGGTGGATGCTTCAGCCTTCATTTGAAACAAACTTACCTTTGTGTTATAGAACTTTAAAAAAGGAAGCAAACGTTTAGGAGCTATTTTGGAGAATGGTAGCGTTTGATTGGTGGTAAATCTTTCGATTTTGTCTTTGAATGAAGCTTTACTATTTTATACCAAGAAGTTATCGTAACATACTGTTTTTGTTCAAGCTTTCCAGACAGTTGAGATGCTACAAAGCTGTCAGTGATTAATATGGTTGTTTAATGTGGCGGCATCTTCGCTTCAGAATTCATTTTAAAGAAACAGACTACAGGGGTTGGACAAAATTATTGACGCACAATTAATATACAATTTTTATATTTTTTCACAATTCTCACAAATTACTGCAAAATATGTACAATGCTTTTGACGACTTGTTAACAAGAGTTATAGCACAAATTTTAACCCAAAAATATAGTCTTGAATGTTATTATATGGTACACAGAAGGTATCCTAAGATAAACAAGTTTTAGGAGCACCGTATGATCTTAAAAATCCATAAAAACACGTCTTTTAAAAATATTAACCTAAGCAAAAGCTAAAATTCTATAAAAAGAACTAACAATTATTAAGAATATTTTAAGAGATCTAAGCATTTAAAGAAAATAACAGTCCCGCTTTTTCGCGGTTAATATTTTTCACAAAATCTTTATTTTTTATTAAAAATAAACAAAAACCTTATGGCCATTTGAAAAAGGTACACTAAAAAATGATTTTAAACGAAGTTTTGAGTATTAATAAATATTTTTAAATTTTTTCGCATGCGCTCAGTATTTCTAAAAATTTTTCACTATTAAAAATCTTCTCATGCGAAGAAAACAATCGGGGGTATCCGCAAATTGAGCAAAGGGAATGAAATTAAAACAAAACGGTCCAGAGCGCTTTGTTCAATTTGTGGACGCTCTCTCGCTTTAGCTTCCACATATACGCTTATAACGTAAAAAGTGGAAGGTATTATAATCGTTCAGTCCGTCTGTCTGTCACCCACTTTCAAAGCCAAATCTACAAATGCTACAAGCAAGTGTGATACGTCAAAAAATTCAGCACATCGAAATTACAAGACATTGAAAATCTCAGAAAAAATTCGAATTCGAAGTACTTTAATTATTTAAAAAACTGCAAACTTTAATGCTCATTTAAAAGCACAAGAAGCCATTTTTATTTGAATTAAATCAACATTGCCATTCGCAACAATCACTCGAGAAACTTTAATTCTTTAAAATAATAAATTAAAAGAAATTTATTTTTGCGACATCAATCAGTTTGAAATGACGTCAAATATATATAACTAAGAGATTCTTTGTTTGTAATGTTTGTTCTAATCTTTGTTCAAAAATTTGTATGAAATATATTTTATACAGTTGGCTAAATGACCAGAAAATGTTTTTTTTATTTTAATCAACAATTAAAGATTTTAGGAAAATATTGGGACCTATTCCTAACCGCAAGAACGAATTGTTATTTTCGTTAAATGCTCTTATCTCTTAAAATATTCTATAGAAATGTTAGTTCTTTAACAGGATTTTAGCTTTTGCTTGGTAAAAACATTTTTGAAAGGACTAATCTTTTTTATGGATTTTTATATTAGGACACCACACTCTGAAACGTTTTTTATGTTTAGATTCATTCTGCGTACCGTATATTTACATTAGAGACCATATTTTTCACGAAAATGTCTGCCTTAATACGTGTTACAAGTGGTCAAAAGCATTTTACGTTTTTTATAGTAGTTTGTGAGAAATGTGAAAAAAAAAATTACAAATTTTATTCCGATAATTTATAAATTTAAGTACAAAGTTATTTAGAAAAATTTCAAATACTATTTAATTATCACTTTATGCATTAAGTAACATGTTATTTGAACACTGAATTGTTTTTTAGATTAAATTTCGAACACTGTATGAAACAAACAGTACTAAGTTGCAATTCTCTGTTACGCAGTTATTTTGGAACATTTTCAAGCAGCGCTTTCCCGGGAACAAACGAAACGGCAGGCTGTCAAGTCGGGTTTGGAATAACATTTTTCTAATGGATGGCTGAAACCCAGCCTCAGTCTATCGTAAAAGGAGAGAGAATTCGGGTTGTTTCACGTCGTGAATGGCAACTGCTCCAGCTGTCTTGTTTTCATTTTTTGTCTGGAATTATTTTTGTTTCGGTATTCGAAAAAGAGTTTTCTTTGAATATTTTACTTATTAAATTTTTCAAATGCCATAACTACCTTCTGTATTGCTGGCTTCTTCAAATCATTTGTTAAACAAAGCTTGCATAGAAAGAAAAGTTTCATTTTATCTATGACGGTCATTTTGAGAGTGAAATCGAAACAATCAATGAAATGGCAGGATACTGAAAACAAGAGCGTTACATCTTCTGAAACATTCCCATGGGTTTCGGTAGTTTGAATTACGTCGCCTAAAGCTTTGTCACAGTAGGACATTCATATTTGTCACTGTTGCAGATAAAAACAGAATACTCATTGTATAAAATAGAAGAGGGACTCGGATATCCTAGTGGTTTGGATCGTAGACCATTACGCTAGCAGTCTGCGCGCTGTAACGGGTGCAGGTTCGATTTCCGCCTTTGCCCTGGGTGTACTTTCCTTTCGGTTGGTTAGTGTTTTATAACACAAGAGCCAAGAAAATGAAAGAAAATAGCTGCAAGATTTTTTTGTTCATTAAGAATTTTGCTTTATTTGCATTTCCATTTACCAGAGCAACAAAAAGTTTTACATTCATATATAAAAGTACAATAAAGCATTAGTGCAACTGACATACAATAAGATTAATTTGAATTTCTAAAATTCGTGAAAAAGTAAATTTTTGAAAATCAGGGATATAACAAGTTTAATTTTGCTATGCATGGATTACAAAGTTACTGAGTGACAATTAATTCCATCTATATAGTTACACAAATTGAAATTTTTTCATAGATCTTTCAAGTACTAAAATGCAGTGCAGAAGAAATATGGAATACTTCATAAAAATTTGGTAAATTTTAATGTATTTTGAAATTTTCATCAACTTAAATGCCTCAAAAATATAATGGATTATAGTTTGAGCTTCTTAAAATATATATATTAAGTAATTCTAGTTAGATTAAAAAGTCTTGTTATTAAGAGTGGTATTTAATAAACAGCACTACTATTTAAGGCAAAATCAAAGTAACTGTGTGCAATGAACATCTGTGCTTCAGTTATGATTCAAAATCACTGCCTTTGGTGTGAAGGCTTATTTAACGGTTGCTTCATCAATTTAGAAAAAAAGTCTATATAAATATTGCAAGTGTGACAAAAGGGACACATCTGCTTGCAAGCAGAAGAAAACAATTTCTAGAATTCTTCTACATACCATATTCAAACAATTGGAATACATTTTTTCCCCATTTTTTTACAATGTTCAAAACTTTGAAATACACTTCAAAAATGATGATTTAAGATATCTAATGTGGAAATGGACAACGTGGAATCGACACAATTGTCTTCTTGCTTAGCATGGAAGAATTCTTTTTTTAGAATAAAAGTCAGCAAATAAAAATAAAATGCTTAAAAATTAGAACTTTTTTTATCCCACTCTATTTCATTAAAAAATTTGGAAGTCCTTAAATTTGTGTAGAAAACTTCATACATGAATTCCATGTCACTAACAAAGTCAATCATGTGCAAAACTTTGTTGAACATTTAATTTAATAAAATACATCAAATATTTCAATTGGTTAAGATTTCTTTTCAATAATGGACAACAACATATCATGCTACAACATCTAGAAATGTAACTAATAACAAACTGTAAATGCACTCAAGTTGTTAATTTGAAATCCTGATTGGAAGAGTTAACATCAAATAATAAAACAGATAAGGCTATTGGTTACAAAATAGTCTTTCGCAATGTATTGTTTGACTGGAAGACCTAACAAACTTCAAAGTTAACAAAAATAAAACAAAATCAATTTACATTATTTAAAAAATAACCATATAAATCAGGGGATTGGAGTAACGAGTTACTTGTAACAGTTACTTTTTCTAGGTAAAAAACAGTTAGATTTTTTTTAAAAAGAGTAGCTGTAACTTGGTTACTTTTAGCGGTAACGAAGTAACGTAACATATTGTTACTTAACACGCTTTCTCCCAATACAGGGAGGCTGTCGGATGTCAATTTTGAAATGCAAATACTTTTAGAATTAAATAAAAAAAAATCATTCATTTTAATTGTACTGTTTTGTTTGTGTTTCTTTAATCTTGGTTCTCTTTGAAAAACGGTAAGATGGTTAAATTGCAAATTTTCTTGTAACTTGAAATTTCTATAAAAAATGTAATTAGTTATTCTTCATATTAAGTAATTGTAACAGAGTTGCTTTTTCATGCCATGATTAACTAATCAGTAGAACCAAATGACAAATTGCAGTGGCCATAATTAAACATGAAGACTTTTAATCCAAATATTAACAATTTTGCAAGTAATTTAGACAACTACAATCAACTACTTGCACAACAAAAATCCAACACCATTGCAATAAAAACTAAATGTTATCGTAACAGCTAAAATTCTATAAGTTATAACTAATTTCATACAATAAATACACCAGTGATGCAAATATATTCAGATGCTTAGCAATATAAAAGAAGCATCAAATGTGATGCTGTTGCACAGTACAAAACAAGTATAAAACATTCACAATAAAAGATTAGTTATATATTAACCATTCATGCCACCCACTATCCATTACTAAATTTAAGTACTATTAACTAATCTAAAAATCATGCTTAAGTAAACTTCCAATTAAAAACTATTATTTAGCAAGCAAAGCAATTTTTTGGAGTTCTCATTTATTTGTTCGAAGCTCAAAATAAAATATTAATTAGCACCAAATTTCAAAAAATTTAAATTGTGTAAAAAAAAGACAAAAAATAAATATAAGAGCAATAAAAGATAACCCTATAAATATGATAAAATAAAATGAATAAAAAAATAACCATATAAATGAAAACTCGATAAATATGATCGACCAATAGTTTAAAATCGTGTTCAATATAAATAAGTTTAGAAACTAATCATCATAGACTTACCATGTTAAGTCTATTTAGAGTTATAAGGCATACTGCATTTGGGGGACTTAAAGTTTATCAACTAAACTAGCATGTTTTCACAAATAGAAGTCTAGGTTGTTTTCTAAGTGTTTAATATATAAGTACTTCAGTTTTTCCTGCCAAATTTTGTCGACATGTAATCCAAAATTTCTATTGAATTTATATGTTTCTGGCAGTAAAAAAAGTAATGCTAATATACCTTAGGAAACTTCCTGGACTTCCTTATGTAAAAAATAAACTTAAAAATTCAAAGCATGTACCCTCAAAACTGTCCTATAAAATTAATAGGGAAGTGAGAGGACAGCAAGTGCTTGTCTTTTATCAAGGTGTTTTTAAATTACTTTGTACTATATTTATTAATGACCATTGTCAGCACAAAAAAACTAAAACCCTTCTAAGATTAAAAAAAAACTCATCAAAACTAAATAAAATAAAACCAAAAGAATATTTCAATAAAAACACCTTTATTAGATGAATACAGGTACATCGGTCAAAAATGAAGCAACTATGAATGATAAATGAAGAAACAAGTCATAATAAAAACACCTTTTTTAAAAACACCTCTATAACTAAAACAAAATCCAGACATAGAACTCTCAAAAACTGTATTGCCTGCAACCAAATTAAGTACCAGAGTGCTCAAGACTTGCTCTTCCCATGCTTTTCTTTGTGTTTTTTGCTGTCTTTGTCTTTCTTGGATTTGGACTTCTTCTCTTTTTCAGGCTTGGCGTCAGAGTCGTCATTTTTGTCTTCTTCTTCCTCTTCTTTGTCTTGTTCATCGTCTGCGTCATATTTTTTGTTCTTCTTGGAGCGTCCGCTTTTCTTGTCCTCTTTCTTGCCTTTTTCTGCCTTCTGGAAGGAAGAAATTAGGGTTAATGTAGTAGCAGAATACAGCACATGACATGTAGTTTTAAGTGGTATAATATTTAAGTGCTTTTGACTGCACAGCATCTTTTAATGAGTTATTGTTACTAATGATATTTAAAATTAAACAACTTCAAACTTCTTATATCAATAGTAAGTTTACCATTGGAGTGACTATCGCTAAAAGCATATTAAAATTTTCAATAAACTGGAAACAAATAAGTCACATAATACTGGACAACAAAATTTCAAATGATTTCATGACCAGCGTGTAAAATAAGCGGTATCGCATTTAGTTGCGATACTCACAAAGCATCTCCGTTTGTCATAACCATGGTGTTCATGCAAACGATTCGAAGTCAGATAGCTTCAGTTCAGTTGTCTAAGTCATGGAGCTCTATCTCAATTCGAATCCGTTGGGCGCTTTTCGTTTGGGCAGAGAAACATCTCAACTCCATACCAGACTGGAAGTGAGTAGCGAAAAGTGTAAACAAACCGTCGATAATCACGCCAGAACAGAAAGATTTAGCGAGATTTCCAATTCGTTATTATTTGTGTTGCGAAAATCAACAAAAGTAAAATATGGCGGTTCAGTTACAAACTGTTAAAAACTGGATCACGTCGTTGGATCCGAATAATGAGTACAGCTGAAGTACGAATCTAACGGTAACGTTGTTACTAAAATAATGTGCGCTTTATGTGCAAAGCACGTAGATAACTTAAAATGTAAAATAATTTAAACGCATCGCTAATCAACGGAATTAGTGGGGTGTCGATAAAGATGGACAATATTCAAAAGTGCTATGCATTAATTAAAATTTGCTACACACAAATTCTTTGGTGTAGCAGAACTGCTATCAGGCCTGAAAGTGCCAAAATGTGATTTTGGAGCAGCTTTGGAGCAGAAAAAATATGATTTTGGAGCAGTTAAATGTAGTTTTGGAGCAGTAAAAATATTACATTAAATTTCAAGATACATCAAATATTGGATATTTTGGCTTATAATGCATTTTAGTTTTGTGTCCTTATTTCTAAGGAAGAGGGGTGCATTAGCACCCATGTGTATTTTAGTAATATAATGATTTTGGAGCAGTAAAATGCAAGTTGAAGCAATAAAATATTATTACATTACATTTCGAGATACACCAAACATTGGAGATTTGATTTATAATATTCAGCAAAAATATAGTTTTTACCAAGTAATTTAATAAAGGAAATAAAAGTAGCTAGTTGTTTATATATAATACATTTTAAGATAATTTACATTAGGGGCATTTTTAAAAAAAATATAATGTAAAGGAAAAGCAATCATATTTTGACAAGACACTTCATATGCCTTTTTTTGTATTCAAATATAACCAGGGAAAAAAACTTTTAACCTATTTTACAATAATTAAAGCAGAAAAATAAGCTGAATTTAAGCAGTTGATAGGAAGTTTATATGTAGACCAGAGCAAAGTAGTAATTTTAGTGTAAAAATTACATATTTCGTTACACATTATTTAATGATTTTAAATAGAATTGATAATTCTAGAAGTTAAATTTACAAATGCCAATTATTAAGAAAACTAAAACGTTATAAGAAAAAAGATAAAAAGTAAATTGTATTTCAATTAAGAAAAAAGTCCCTGTGAAAAAAAATAAAGATAGGATTCTGTTATTTAAAATGAAATAAATCCAAGTCAATTTAAAGAAAGAAAATATAAGTTTATTTCTTCTTCTTTTTGGAGGAATGCGATGGTAAAGAAGCTTGTTTCTTTCTATTATCTTCAAGGTTTTTAATATACAAGCTAATTCTTGATTTGGCTTCTTTCAGCAATACCTGCCCACTTTCTACGAGGGTCATAGCATTCTTTTTTATTCCTTCTTCAATATTTCTTTCAGCATTGTTCAACATTTGTTGCGACGCATTTAATTTTTGCTGAATATCTTTTTCTTCAGCTTTCAACTTCATTTCTTCTGTAACAGATTCAGCTTCCACTTTTCGCTTAATGACAATTTTTTTCTGCTCTTCCATCCTGTTAGAATATTTCTTGTAAGCCCCTCGTGCAGCTCTTCCATAGTGCGCAAGTCCATTCCATAGTGCGCAACCCGTATGTAGGGTTCCCGTATGCGAGTCAACTATCAAAGCATAAAACATAGAGGCATAAAATACAAAAACAAAAATCGAAGAGAAAAATTCAATTTCATCCCAACTCAACAATTCGGCACCGAAACAGCGGCAAGTTTAATTTTCTAGTTGTCAAATATCTAAGACAACACGACAGTACGTAACCTTAATAATCCGTGAGTCAACTCACAAAATGATAAAATTATTTTAAGTTTTAACAAATCTTTATATTAATCATTAAGGTAAAATTAATAACAACACTGCAACAAATAACGCAGAATACCACGTGTTCCTGAGTATTCGAGAAACTTTTTTGCGATTCTTAAACGGCAAAAATTGTTAAAAAAATATACATAAAACAAAAAGTTTCTACCCAATACATAATCAATGCAAACCGTGTATATAATTAAAATGTACTTACTATTTATGGCCATGTTCTAATTAAATCGTTCATAAAAATAAAATATATCACAACGACTGCTTATTCCATAATTGGCGTCTTTTTGTTTTTGTTCGTAGTACGACTCAGAACGGCAAAATCAGGGCCAAACTGTTTCGAGCATCTGTACTTGATAACTTGATTGGACGGTTCTGTACGTTCCGAAGCGCTACTCGAGTGAAGCGGGGAAAATCGTTACTACTAACTTAAACAAAGCTTCGCTCATTGGATAACCATTTCTACCGCCTCTTCAGCAAAAGTCTTTGTCCAATCGATTGGTTGGCGACATCATCGCTTTGTTGGCGACATTCATTGAGTGATTTGGGATAATTTCTATTAAAAAATGTCGCCAAGTAGTACTTTTGGCGCAGTTCGGCGCAATTTTTACTCAAAAAAGGCCTTTGGAGCAGTTTGGCGCAGGCTACCAAGTTTGGCGCACCTTAGCGCAATTGGCGCAGCTCTTTCACCCCTGTGCTATACACTCAAAAAAAAGTATTCTACACGCTCTTCATGACTGAGATGAAAATAGCCATTCCTTAATGAATTCAATATCCTAAATACAAATATGACCTTAAAAAATGCTGATTGGCTCTAGTTTTTGGGTTATAGAAGTTTTTTCTTTGTATACAGATACAGCGAAATCAATGTATGCACTCAACACAAGATAAAGTAGTCAATTTTGTTCAGACACCCTATGAATTTTTGCTCATAAAGGTTTTATTCGATATTATAAACATGGGGGTTGGTGGAGATGATAACTTTTCAAGGTTTGTGCACGAATTTCAGCAGCCTGATACCCCTACGCAAAGTAAAATCTGTCTCGCGTCAACAGGTGCAGAAAAAAAAGAGCAATAATTTCATTGCATTTCGTCCATAGTTATTTAAGAAGTTGAGTAAAAATTCGGTGGTTTTTTCTAAATAAAAACTAACAGTACGTTATCTTGCGTGTAGTGTACACATTCATTTTGCAGCATCCGACATAATTTTTTTTAAAAAAACACGTCCATAACTCAAAATTTAGAGCCAATAAGCATTTTTAAAGATGATATTTTAGTTGCAAGTTAAAATCATTTGGAATAGGGTTATTTCAGCTCAGTCACATTTTCACTGTTTCCCATTGTATAAGAAACCAGTTTAGAGGAAGTAGACTCAGTTGTTTTCACTCTAGCATAGGCTTAAAAGTTTCAACAGCCTATATAAATAAGAAACATGCAATTTGCATTTTTTATGTAAAAAAATTATCGAATCAGTTTTTGTGGCATTAAAATTTCTTTTCAAAAGCGAACTACTTTGGTAATGTAACTAACATATTAATATGTGTATTTTGAGAAGGAATTGATAACAGAATTTAACTTAGTAAACTAGGAAAATGCTTATCCTTTGCGCACCTAAAATAGCACGCATCTTACCGAGTTGTCTTCATCTGACTGGTCATTTTCATCTCCATCTGGCGATGCCTCTTTTTCTATTTTCGCTTTCTTGCCCTTCTAATGAGAATAAACTCAATATCAATAAGACACACCTAGCAATTATTTTAAGCTAAATCGATAAAAGAGTCATTCCACGTCAAATCAACACACTCATTAAACATCACCGTCTCAGATTTTATTGAAATTTGAAACAATAGTAGGGTTTATATAGTTATTTGTGTAATGAAAATTTTTATTATTCACAAATATTGATCGGTTTAAAAAATATGGCACTTTCAAGTTCAAAAAATTGGTCAAAAAACCGCATCCGACCAATTTTCAAATCGACCTAGAAGCTTTCCTAATTAAGCTAGAGACCTGGGATAGGTGTCATCTGACAGAGATTTGTATGAACTTTTTAATGGTATGTAACACACTTAGGATATAGAAGATTTTATTTAAATTAAAATTTAATTAAATTTTAAAATTTATTTTTTTTAAAGTACATAATTTAAAATTTTGAAATTAATTACATGAATAGTTAGGACTCTTTCGCATCATCTGACAAAATATCATGTTGGGATGAGAATGGGTTCATTGATTAAAAATTAAAAACTAAAGCTTGTTTTTCATAAATAATTGTTTTTATTAATAAACTTGATCAACTAATTTTAAAAATGACCTAGATGGTTTCCTAATTAATTTAGAAATGGTGTTAAGTGCTAGTTTACAGCAATTTATAAGACAATTTTAATGAAATATAACACACTCAGATTATAGAAGATTTTATTTAAATTAAAATTTAATTTTTTTAAAAAAATGCATACTTAAAAATTATTTTCATGAATAGTTGGTATTTTTTTAAACAATATATGGGTAAAATATCATTCTGGTATAAGAATTGGTTCCTTGCTAAAAAAAAAAAAATCAAAACTGAAGATTGCTTTTCATTAATAAATGTTTTCACTATTAACCTTGATCAAGCAATTTTCAAAATGACCTAAGAGGTTTCCTAATTCAGCGATAAACCTGTGGTAGGTTTCATTTTACAACAATTTGTAAGACCTTTCTAAGGACATGTAACAAATTTAGAATATAAAAGATTTAAATTAAATTACAAATAAAAAAGAAACAGCGGAGCTTGTTTATCATTATTGTTAGTTAATAATTCAGCTTAGGAATAACACAAGAATACTAATATTAACACTACCTTTATAATAAATCTGAATGCTAACCTGAAGAAAGTTTCATTTGTAGTTTGAAAAAGCCACATTTGTTAGGAAGACATCACTTTGAAGTAGAACATAACTTCTTCCAGTGGGAGTCACAGGATTAACTTTTGCTAGGAAGTCCACTACTGACACCCACAAAACATCAGCGTTTCTTGGATACGAGAATGATGCAGCTGGCCGAAATGGGTGAAGAAAAGTTATCTTTACCTCATCAAGTTCATTTTTCTCCAATCTCTGTCTCTTTACTGAGCCTCCAACTCCGTTGCAAGGCACTTTACCATGCGATGTGGCTGAAAAGTGCCACTCTGCTTTTACATTAAAATCTGTCTCGGTGTATGCAGGAAACTGGTGGCTCGGGTACGTTTTGGAGAAAAATGAACTTGATGAGGTAAAGATAACTTTTCTTCACTCATTTGGGTCAGCTGCATCATTCTGGTATCCAAGAAACGCTGATGTTTTGTGGGTGTCAGTAGTGGACATTCTAGCAAAAGTTAATCCTGTGACTCCTACTGGAAGAAGTTATGTTCTACTTCAAAGTGATGTCTTCCAAACAAATGTGGCTTTTTCAAACTACAAATTAAACTTTCTTCAGGTTATCATTCAGATTTATTATAAAGGTAGTGTTAATATTAGTATTCTTGTGTTATTCCTAAGCTGAATTATTAACTAACAATAATGATAAACAAGCTCCGCTGTTTCTTTTTTATTTGTAATTTAATTTAAATCTTTTATATTCTAAATTTGTTACATGTCATTAGAAAGGTCTTACAAATTGTTGTAAAATGAAACTTACCACAGGTTTATCGCTGAATTAGGAAACCTCCTAGGTCATTTTGAAAATTGCTTGATCAAGGTTAATAGTGAAACTATTTATTTGTGAAATACAATCTTCAGTTTTGATTTTTTTTTAGCAAGGAACCAATTCTTATACCAGAATGATATTTTACCCATATAGTGTTAAAAAAATACCAACTATTCATGAAAATGATTTTAAAATTTTAAGTATGCATTTTTTTTAAAAAATTTAAAATTCAATTTTAATTTAAATAAAATCTTCTATAATCTGAGTGTGTTATATTTTATTAAAATTGTCTTATAAATTGCTGTAAACTAGCACTTAACACCATTTCTAAATTAATTAGGAAACCATCTAGGTCATTTTTAAAATTAGTTGATCAAGTTTATTAATAAAAACAATTATTTATGAAAAACAAGCTTTAGTTTTGAATTTTTTTATCAATGAACCCATTCTCATCCCAACATGATATTTTGTCAGATGATGTGAAAGAGTCCTAACTATTCATATAATTAATTTTGAAATTTTAAATTATGTACTTTATTTAAAAATTTAAATTTTAAAATTTAATTAAATTTAAATAAAATCTTCTATATCCTAAGTGTGTTACATATCATTAAAAAGTTCATACAAATCTCTGTCAGATGACAGCTATCCCAGGTCTCTAGCTTAATTAGAAAAGCTTCTAGGTCAATTTGAAAATTGGCCGGATGCGTTTTTTTGACCAATATTTTAAACTTTTAAAGTGCCATATTTTTTAAACGGATCAATATTTGTGAATAAAAATTTTCTTTTCACAAATAACTATATAAACACTACTGTTGTTCCAAATTTCAGCAAAATCTGAGACGGTGAGGTAGAATTTTTCCGAAAAGTGTGTTGAATTGACGCGGAATGACTCAAAAGCTTTATAAATCCACATCTGATTAAACAGAAAAGGTCTTAATTAATTTAGATACGGTTTTGGCACCAAATATTCGTTTATCTAACGAATGGTGAAAGTGTCAAATCTAGGGAGTTATAACGAAAATTATTAGAATAAACAACAGTTAAGAAGTATAATAGATATATTTTAACAAAGTTAAATTAAACAAATAAGCTTCCCTTTAAAACACATCTTGCAATGTAGTTTATCAGAATCACCAATATTTTACAGACATTGAAAGTACTAAATATTGTGACAAATTTAGCTTTCAACAATATGGAAACTTAAATTTCGAAAGAAAGTATTTCTATCTCTACCCCAAACATAACAGAATTAAACGTACTGAAACACACTTACAGGAATATAATTATGCAGAATAAAATTAAGGTTTAGGTAATATACACAATCCAAATGAATATAAAAGAGATTGTGCCCAAATAAGACCAAATGGTTTTTTCAAAATAATAATTACATTATATTAAACAGTTTAGTCAGTAAATTATCTCTAGATTGTAAATTAGAGATAATTTACTGGCTAAAGGTAGGGTACCTATATTAAACTACTAAAAATACTCCAAGTGTAATAATTTAATAACTAAATCAACTAAAATTCATGCTTACTTTAGACTCCTTGTGGTCCCCTTTTCTCTTGTGAGAGGAGTCATCCTTCTAAAATTTAAGGCAAATTAAGATAAAAGTATACTGAGACAAATTTGACAACAAATACAAGGCAGAGGACTACCTGGCTAAATTTGTAAGGAAAAAATTCTTTTGAGGTTGTTTTAAGCTGTACAGATCAACATTACCCCAATAAACATAACCATTAGCAAAATTAATGGGAATGACTCATTAAAATTCTATGATATCATACTTCTTTTATGGATTGATTAATATTCCTAATATTGTTCAGGTTTTACAAGTAACATAAAAATTAAGAAAAAAATAATAAAATAAATATAAACGGCAAATTAACTTTTAAAGACAAATAAATAAGTCTGTGGTAGAGCAACCAGCAAGAGACATCAAATATACAAGTTCAAATTTAAACAAATTGTGTTGTTTTGAGCGTAAATTTTATGTAGTTTTTCTTAAAAAGCCTTTGTTACAAATCGGCCTTTGACAAATTGTGGTCTTAAAATGGATTCTCACAGTTAAAATTTTACTTAATAAGTGTAAGAAAATCTTGATTTAAGAATGCACCAAAGCTTTAATAAAGTTAATTTAACATAAAAGACACAAAATTGACTCAAAATCAGGATGTGCTACTGCTTTGAAAAATATAACAAAATCAATTTTTTTAAATAGAATTCTTGAAGTTTTTTAATCCAAAATTAAGGATGTGCCAGTTTTTTTTAAAAACTCATGTTATTACAAGATTATCCCAATTTCAGTGTGCGCTACTACTTCAAGAAAGTGAAGTAAATTTAGCAATTAGCAGAACATCCGTTTGGCCTACTCGGCAGTTGCCCCTTCACCTTGGTTAATATTGTACTACTTACACTAGGTTTTTCATCAATGACAAGCTTTTCATCTTCATCGCTAGCTGCTGCATCTTCTAATTTATCACTAGCTTTAAGCTTCTATGAATGGGAAAAGTTCAGGTTTTATTGATACTTTTTTTTAGATCAGACTTATTTTAAGAAATTATAAGAATGTAAAATAAATTAGAATAAAAAGTTAAATCAATGTAAAATAAGGCATAAAAAATATTTAAAAAATAGACAATGTGTAAATGCAATTAAGTAAAGACCGTATTGCTTCAGTTTGTAATACATGGTTCCCACAAAACTTTAAGAAAATTTTCGGTCTCTTAAATTTATTTAGACCTTATACTCTAGCATCCAGCAGCAGAGAGTGGTTAAAAGTACAATATATGTTACAGAACAACCACCAGTGATCCTGCAGAACATTTTGGGTTATGGATTATCCTATACTATACTGTTTTCATTTGTTGCTCAGAAAATAAGTAAATATGCAAAAGACTCGAATGTTTAAAGAGTCCTTTCTACAAATATGTAATATTTCGGATGGAAAATAAATTTTTAATGCAGGAAAAACAAGTTGACAATTTTGCAAATTTGCTAGATAAGAAGGTTGTAGTAGCAAAACTCAATTTTCAAAAGTATTACTAAGATGGTCCTGTCTATTCAATGGTATCATTACTTTTGTAAATTAAACTGTCGCCAATGAAGGGGCCAAACCCTATATTATCGTAACCATACTTTGGAGAAAATAAGTTTCGCAACTACACCTTCAAATGATGTAATAAAAACTTACTATTTGTCCAGTGCCTGGTTTTACTGTGGGATTATTCTCGATTTCCCAAAGCCCTTCATTGAAAAACTTTCGCTTCTGTTTCTTGCCAAACTTCTCCTTATAATTGTCGTATGGAAAGAGCTCTTTAGCAGATAATACAGCTCTGAAATGAATCAAATCTAAATATTTATACAGTTTTTTTCAATAATTATTTGTTGATACTTGTATATATACATTCAAATTCTTAATATCAATACCATTTAATATTAGGAAAATTCAATGTATTTTTATCAAAACAGAATGACAAATTAAAATTGATAATTATTTTATTAAATATATTTTTAATCTTCATATTATATTGAAAATAAAATATATTCATACAAAATTGCAAATGAAAATATTGGTACTTAAAACATTTTATCTTCAACACATAATTAGTAAATAAAAGATTATTGGAATATTGAAATGAATAGCTTCCACACTATGTTTATAACGTAAAAAGTGGAAGATATTATAATAGTTCAGTCCGTCTGTCTGTCATCCCCTTTCATAACCCTAACTACAAATGCTACAAGCAAGTGATACGTCAAAAAATTCAATGCATCGAAATTAGAAGACATTGAAAATCTCAGAAAAAATCGTATTCGAAGTACTTTACATATTTAAAAAACTGCAAAATTTAATGCTCATTTTAAAAAGCATAAGACATTTTTATTAGAATTAAATCACAATTGCCATTCACAACAATCACTCGTGAAACGCAATTCTTTTAAATAATAAATTGAAAGATTTTTTTTTTTTTTTGCAATACCAATCAGTTTGAATTGATGTCAAATATATTTCACTAAGAGATTCTTTGTTTGTATGTTGATATGAAATGTTTTGGTTGTATTTAAAAGAGAGGAATATTACGTATTTATTCTTTGAAATATAAATTAATTTTTGCAAACGATAATAATTATTGAATAATTACTTAAGATATAATTATTATTGAATTTTTGAAATAAAATAATTGAAACTAGCCAAATTTAGCGTGTAATTGTTTATAATAGAATTACTATTGTGTCTGGCGACTTTTTTCTTGTTGAATACAAATGTTAAGTGGAAGCCGGATGAGTGACAGATTCTGTTACAAACCTACTTGTTTCAATTTAATATTAAATCTATTGAAGTAACAAACTTACGTTTCATATGTTCCGAAAAATAAAATTGGGTATTTGTTCTTAGGAACCTTCTTTCCAGCCGGAGCATCTTGTTCAACCTAAAATATGTAAATCAATAAGAGTTAATTCACACTTTATTCGTTATACCAAATAATAGTTAAATAGCGGCATTCAATTACATTAACTAAAATTTAGCAACTGGGGCTTAAGACAACATTATTAATAAAATCACTCAGTTGCACCATACAAAGATATGTTCCAACTATTACAGTATTAATTTCAATGTTGTAAAATCCTGACGAAATGTAAGCCTAACTTAAATACATATTTTTGGCTATTTTAGGCCCTTGCGATTATACAGACAGTTGTACACATATTTTTAAGCTGCAAGAAGCAAATCAAATACAGTAATACTGAGACTTTTAGGTTTATCGCAAGAAAAGTCATTAAATTTCATTAAGATTTTCCAATACAAATCTAAAATAATACTTTAATAAAATTCTATCGGCGAAAAAACAGAGGTAACTTACTCTAGCTGGCCATGGTGGGTATCCTCTGACTTTAGCAAACACTAAATCACCGGACTTGTACGATGTCTTTTTTCCGCTCATGTTTACACTAAATCTAATTCACAACGATCTGTTTAAAATACAATAAAAACAAATTCAAACCTTCACAACAAATAAAATAACAAATAGTACCGCGAAGAACAGTTTTAAAAATTCTCTGAAGTCAACGACAACAACAGTCAACAGACGCTAAAAGAGGGCGCAGTTCAAATTTCGGTTCTGGTAGCCATTGCCATTACCAAATAAAAAAGATTATTTCAAAACCAAAACCGTTAAATATATAGGCCTCGGCAAAGATGTAGCATATTTCTGAACCTATTAATTTCTCAAACTAGTTTTTGTACCTTAAGAACGCAAGTGAATATTTTAAATATTTGAATTTCATGTTTTGTTCATATAAGAGAGAATTTTTTTATAACATTTTTTTACAAATTTGAAAAAACAAATTTGTTTTTAAGTTTAAATGTGAACTGAATTGAAGGGACAATTGTTTCCCATTTTCCGATTTCCCGCCTAATCTAAGCATTTCGGTTTCGGGAAAATTAAAAGATTTTTAGTAGTTTCTTTTAATCGTTTTTCTAAATGGATAACAATAAAGAAAATAACAATATGGACGAAAAAATTTCTTCAGAAAATTTAAACTGTATACCTTTTGATGAGTTTAAACAAAGTTTTCAAACTTTTAAACGTAAGGCATTATCAGTTTTTGAAGTTAATGCGGATTTAACGAAATTTCCTAAATTGTTTGAGAACTCTTGCAATGAAGACGTATGTAATTGTGATAGCTTTGATGTGTCTGAAAGCACGTGCAGTTTCAACAGCTCTAGATCGAGTGTGTTCAATGATACTCCGCGTCTGCTTGTAAAATGCCTCGAACCATACGAAGTGTTGAAAGAAAAATGTGAACGTTTGGGACTTGAATTTGTTGACGCGGAAGAAGAAGACAAAGAATACGAAGTGGAATTGATTTTAGAACACAAAATTGAAGATGGCGAAAAGTTTTATTGGGTAAAGTGGAAGAACTGGGAAATGAAAGCCAACACCTGGGAACCAGATTGGAATTTGGTTGGATGCAGTGAACTGGTTAAGTATTATGAAACTCTTCAAAAACCTTTGAAAACTTTGGACAAACACTTACTAGATCACTTCATTAAAGATCTTGTGTCACGTAAGCCCTATGACTATTTATCTCTTGTCAAATTCGTGGGCATCGTGCTTGGAACCCCTGAAAACGAATTAAGAAACATGAACTTGTCTGTTCACCAACTACGACGCAAGGCAAGAGAAATTTTAGATTTCCCATTGCGTAAGAACCAGAAAGAAAACATATTCGAACTGATGCGGTTTGCCGAAAAGAGGAAACCAGTGTTGATAAACCTAAAAGAATGGGAGCAGAACATCAACTCTGCCAACCCCTCGACTTACATTGAGGTTGAAAATAACGAAGATCTCGATGGGCCTCCCGTGGATTTCCAGTTCATTCACGATTACGTAGCAGAAGGCATCGAAATCTTTGAACCTGCTGTTTTCTGCGAGTGTGAAGAAGATTGTTTCAAGAACAAGAATGAATGTTGCCCAACTAATTCCGACGCCTATTTGGCTTACAACAAATTCAAGCGACTCCAACTGCCGGCTGGCTACCCCATCTACGAATGCAACAAGTTGTGTAAGTGTGGTGAAGACTGCATTAACAGATTGGTTCAGCACGGCTCCAAGATCAAAGTGGCCATCTTCAAAACCTCGAATGGGTGCGGCTGGGGTCTGAAAGCCCTAGAGACCATCTACAAGAACCAGTTTGTGGTTGAATACTTGGGCGAGATCCTTACGTCCGAGGCTGCCGAGATCAGAGGGAGGGAATACGACAACGTCGGGCGATCTTATCTCTTCGATTTGGACTATGGCGATCAGGAAAACTGCAAGTATACTGTCGATGCCGGAAAGCTGGGGAATTCTTCTCACTTCATCAACCATTCGTGCGATCCCAATTTGCATGTTTTTGCAGTTTGGATCAATAACCACGATCCCAATATGCCAAGGTTGGCCTTCTTTGCTAAGAGAAAAATCAGGCGTGGCGAGGAATTGACATTTGATTACAAGATGATCAAGGGCTCAAATTCTGTGTCTAGTACAGATGAAGGGAGGGTGCTGTGTAAATGCAACGCACGTAATTGTAAGAAGTACTTGTGTTGAAGGTTTTTAGATTTGAAAACTCGGGTCATTATCCATAATAACGGCTGCTTTTGGTAAAGGTGGTAAATATTGTAAATTAGATTTATTTGATATTTTATTTCCCAAAGAAGTGTGTTCAGTGTGATAACTTTTTTAATGAAGGTAGCTTTATATACCTTTTAAAATATGACACTTGATTAAAAAAAAACGGGTACTTTTCTGTTAGCTTGGTGCAAATGTCGCTATGTTATGCTTTGTGCTTTGCTTGGAGACATTTGGACCGTCTATCAAAAGTACCACAAAAAATTGCTTCTAATGTATTGGTATATAGGAGGCTATTGTTTTTATTAGCATTGAACAGAGGAGTTTTCTAACAGACAGTCCTTCGTGGAGCCATTAAAGATAGTTTTTTAATGGTTAAAATATATATTTGTTTATTATTTACACATCAGTATGTTTATTTTGCTGTACACTTAAAGAAACCATATTGAACAAGCTTCTGTGGGAATATTTAGTATTTACCAGTTATTGTTACAAATGCTTAACAAATTTTCTCTGAACATGCTTATTGGTTATTAAATTATTGATAATAATTGATTAATCACAAAGACCAAAACTATATGCTAAGCTCTAAGAAAACTAGGTACTTTTTAATAATGTATTGAGGAAGGTTTAATTTCAATATTTTTTTTAACAGTCCTGGCCACATTGGGTTACGAATAATATTTTCCGATTACTAATTTAACATGAGCTAATGTGTGCTCAACACCAATTTTAACCGAAATCCACTTTACTTGTTTTTTACTTAAGTAGAGATGCACCGAATATTCAGTTACTATTCGGTATTTGGCCAGTTTCGCAGAATATTCGGTTCAGTTAGCCGAATAGCTTTACTATTCGGCCGAATAGTGAAATTTTAAAAAATCTGAATTTCTGAATCAAATTTTTTTCCCAAAATAAATAGAAGAAAAGAAAAAATATATATTGATTAATATAAGAAACACCAGAAAAATGAATGTTACAGCGTTTTAATTTCTCAATATACATGATGTTTATTCATGAAAAAGTATTTTTACGAATTAAATGAAAAGATATCAGGGATCAGATTTACTGTACGGTCCCCCTTGGCGCGATGTTTTCGGATTTGGCGATAAATAATTTTTTCTGGCAACCTGTCTGACTTCCACTGAAGATCCGAATTCTATGACTTCGCACCAATGCGTTTTCCGGCAACCCTATCGGACCGTTGGTTGAGTTTTCATAAGAAATATTCCCATACGATCTTCTTTGAATCGTGGGTTTTTCGAAAAAGTCGCCAAAATACGGACTTTTGGCGCGATTTTGGAAAGTTCGCCAAGGGGGACCGTACAGTAAATATCTACCAGATATCAGTTATATTAAATGGGAATGGATATGATATAATTAATTATAATAAAAATTTATTAGAGGCAAATTATGATGTACGAAAAGGAGCATTTTGGGGAAGTAAACTACATATTGCGTTTTGGTTGACAATTCTTTCCAGCTTCGGAGAACAACCGCTCACTACCGACACTGCTAGCTGGTGCAGATCAGTGTTAGAAATTGGATAAAGAAATTTAGGAGCAGTCTGTGCGACTAACTTAAAAAACTAGGCGCAAATGCTCATTACCTAGGAACATTTTTTAATTCTAAAAAAAAAGAAAAAAATTCCGGCATTTTGATGAATAATAAATACAACGTACTTAGATCTGACAAAAAAATAGAAATTGGTTTAGGTAAGCCAAATATTCAGTATTCGGCTAAGTCTTCGCCCGAATATTTGGTATTCAGTGCATCCCTACAATTAAGTTGTCAAAAGCTGGAAAATAAGTAATATAGTGATTTAGCTATGTTTTAAATTACTATGTATGCGAATAATTCAAAAATATGATTTTTTCAAATTTCAAGGAAGCAAAATTCTTGGTTTTATATTTATAATGTACAGCAATTGTTGAATCTTACTGCCCCTAAGTATAATTTGTTAGTTGTGTTTGTCGCTTGTTGTGGTTTAAAATGCTATATTGTTGTTTATTTTCTTAAGAATTTAATGTTTTTTGTAACTTTTCTTAATTTTAATTTAATTGCCTTGAAACTTATTAAATTCTTACTACTGGCAAATCCTATGCAAAATTAACCATTCTATAGTGAAGTCATGTGTGTAAAAATTAAAAAGTGATTATTACTACAACTTTTAACATTACATAAAAATAAATTAGCAGAATAGATTATCTACACTTATTAAAACTAAATAATGTTTTGTGCTTTATTTATTTTAATTTATTTTTACAATTTAAAAAGCTTGTTACTCCTCTTAAATTGTGACTCACACTACAGTTACATGGAATTTGTTACATGGCCAGTCTATAAATAGCCTTACTATGTTACTTTGTGCAAAGAAAATCTAGAAATCTTGTAGATTTTGAACAGATTAGCTGTCCAACTTAAAACGAACTTCAAATCCTCTAAAAAATATTTTTTGTACAATAACAGTTAATTGTTAAGTAATTAAAATTATTTTATTCCTTCGTATTTTTAAACTTTAGAATTTTATATAATTTTTTGCTTGTTTTAATCAAAATTGTGTTGATTAAACTTGAGAAAAACATTACAAAATGTTCTTTTTCAAACTTTCATATGATTAACCTTCAAATTTTTTTACAAAAATTATATGTACATAAAAAAATGACATTCCCTACACAGATTTATGTGTATCCTTTGCATAGTTGAAGTTAGGTACTACAGCAACTGCAGTATCATACTGACTTGATATCCAAAATGTGTCGTGTTTGTCATTGAAATTTTTTTACTTGTTGCTAAATATGTTATCAAAAATAATCCTTTGTATTAGTTCCTTTAGTAGTGCTTTATTTTTATAAATAAATGTTTGTATCGTCTATGTTTTATTGATATTTATATGACTAATAATATAACTTAAGTACCTTTTTTTTAATAGTTAATTTATTATAACTAAGGGCCTATATTTTTTCCTTAAATAAATTAGCAATGCTGCCTTAACAAAAGATAATTTTAAAAGCTGCTTATTTAAGTTCTCTATTTTTTTTATAACAAAAGTTTTTCAATCTGTCTTATGCAGCACTAAGAATTAATGTTTCTCAATTGTTTGCTTAGTTATAAAAAAACACTAAATCTTCAGCTAAAACTCCACTTTATTTATTATTGGATTCTTATTAACTGATTTTTTTTATTAGCTTAAGTTCAGCGGAAGGAAAAACGCAATAACATTACATCAGTAGCTTAATTCAAAATTGGCTGCAGATCAGTTTTAGAACTTAAGACATCATGCATATTCTATGATTACACTGGTATCATCAGAACTAATGTAATGTACGCATTTTAATTGTCTCAACCGCATATTTCTCGTTGGAAATAAATAAGAACTTATATACAGTTGCAGATTTTGAAAAACAATTTTCTCTAATAGGGCTGCAATATTGGCGGTCAAGCCTTTGCAGACTCGGCATATTCCCCAGAATTGAGAGCCATTTCTTTGTGGCACCTTCTAGGCGACTCGTGCTACCAATTTTGACGCGCAGATTACAATGAATCTGAGCTCTCTGTGGATGTTAAAGTATGCCGAGAGAACCCAAGCCAAATGTGCCCTCCAGGGATCTTTTACATGCTACATAATCGTATGACATGCGTGTCTAAGATTTTCACATCCAGAAAATCCGACGACTCAGCCGCGGCTCGAACCCGTGATCTTGGGCTTACAAGGCAGATACGTTATACCTCTCAGCCAGTGAGCCGCTAGATTATGGAAATTGTATTTAGATCTTTTAATGCATATACTACTAAATAACAAAACAACTCAAAAGGAAAATATTCAATAACAGTTTATTTTAAAGCAATATATTTACAGCAAATATATAATTTGTAGTACATTGTAAATAAATAACATTTGATCATTAACAAAAATTAACATTTAAAAAATATATTTACAAGCCTAATTACCAACCTCAACCAAAAATATTACTGTGACATATAGTTAAATATTGATTAACAAATAAACAAACATCATTTTAAAAAATTCTTTAATATAACAAACATTTTTGTAGCTGTATTAAATAGCTAAAATACAGTCATCTCTGGATATGTAAAATCACTTACAGTTAATATTACTATCAATAAATTATACCCAATAACTGAAATCTCTACAATATAAATATTTTTAGACATTTTAAAAATCACCATGGATAAAAGTACCCAGTAAAGTGTCAGAATTAATAAATTCTTAGCAGTTTTACAAAAACTTATTGACAATACTGATGGCTGCATTTTGAGCCTCTTGGTCCTCGATAACAATTTCCATTATTGCAGTTGTTTGTGTTCCCTGCTCCTTTGTTCTTGCTGTATCTTTGATCCCAGTTTCTGCTGCATCATTGCTCTGTAAAGATAAATTTTAAATTAAAGAAACTGCAAATCCTGGCCTGCCAACTCTCCAGATTTAACCTGTTATAACACTTTTTCGAATTTCCGGGACCAATTAAAAAATTGCTGTATTTTCAAAGGACATAACAAATTAATTCAAAAAGGATTATCTATTTTTCTTTCAAAATAAGATATTGGTTGCTAGAATGATGGTCTTAACATGAAAATAGTTTCTAAGGTGAAGTATTCAAATATCTGTAGATGCGATGCAGATATATTGAAATTTGCATTCCGCCATTGCAATCTACTGCTTCTCCTGAAAAAACTTCATGTGTTTCACAAAGAAATGATTTAGCTTTTTATATATACATATTTTTCATATATTAGTATGTTAAAAATGTTAAGATATTGTAACGATTAACATGACCAATTTATTGTAGGATTTTGGAAATTTTAATGTTGGCAGGTCTGCACAGTTAGTTGATTTTTAATTCAATCAAAAAGTTGCAATTTCGAACTGCAGTCTGCATTTGATACCTGATCTTAAATAAAATTTCGTAGTGGCATAAGAATATTAAATCATTGCAAATTATACTTTCTCGGGCCTACACTAAACCGATTATTGTATTTTTAAAATTGCATATTTTAATTGGAAATCATTTGAATAAAAATGTATTTTACATTGTCGTAACAAAGATACAATTTTAATAGATTTTTTATTTTTCAGAAATGGTAAATAAAAAATGTTTTCTTATTTTGAGGGTAACTAACAATGGTAAGTTGCAATTTTCAGATAAGTACTTCATTATATTTGAAGCTATTAACTTTTTAATACAATTATAAAAAAAAATTCAACTGACTTTCTGTCTGCAAATATTATTTGCAATGGTAATGTTTTTTGAATATAAGAAAATTATACAAGTACTATTTATATACCTGATTGACATTCGACTCATGTTGTACCGTCTCGGGAGGATTTTCGACATCAATTACACAAATGGGCACCAATGCACTATCATCTCCAAAACATCCACTGAAAAAAAAATTAAAATAAAATCTTGTTAGGCTGCAATACAAAATATTTTTATTCAGTTTTAGTTGTAACACTTTGTTGTATTAATTATTTTGAGAATTGCATTTGAGGTATACATTTAAATGAAATATGTAAATAAAAATTCCTGTATTGATTTATGAATGAATTAGATTAATAAATTTTGAAAACTCGTATGACTAATAAAAATTCTACACAGTTTGTAAATAAGGAACAGGTGCAATGTGATTTTTCTTTCTTCTGTCAATTGAATTGCAGTATAGCAATATTATTAAATAAATTAAAGTATTACCCAAAAATAATATAAAAAAAAAATTTTGAAATCATAAATCTTGAAATCAACTTCTCTTCAAAACTTATGTAGTAAAAATTGTAGTTTACTTAGGTTTTTTCAAGTTGAAGCCTTATTTACTTAACTTACTAAAAACATCCCATATATATTTTGATTAGATAAACAGTCTACAAAACATGTCCAGCATTTAAAAATTTATAAAATTTTACTTAATTTTTTCAGTGATGTGATTATTTTTTTTCAGTCACCTTTGGAAATAATGGTCCTCACCTTTTATCGTGCTTTTTCATCCAATGCTTTCTCTTGAAATGATGCATCATTCCGTGCTTATGCCCTTTACTATAGTCTCCAAACATGTGCCTCCCATGCATTCCTCTAAAATGTCTTCCTCTACCATGATGGCTTTCCTCTAAGTCCGTCATGCACCCTTCTCGCCTGCCCATTTTCTTGTGACGTTTTCCACCATGATCCGACATACAATGTGTTTGGAATATCTCATCATCAGAAGACACTGGTCGACCCTTGGAATGGTGACCTTTTCCAGCAGATCCTTTATCCATAGACTGACCTTGATAATCCTTGGAGCAGTGGCCTCTTTCAGTTGATGACATACAACCTGCTTCTTTGTCTTGTTGGACATCCCCAGAATGGGACATTGACTGACCTGGTGTATCTTCTGGACATTGGTTCTTCTCTGTTGGTGGCATGCTCTCTTTTCCAACATTTCTAGAATGGGTCAGACCCTTGGAGTTTTGGCCATGACGGCCACCAAATGGGGACATGCCGTGGCATCCTCTTTGCATGCCCATGAAGTGTTTTCTTTTACCATGGTGCTGATCATCGTCATCAGAGTCTGAGGAAGATGAGTAATGTGGCCTGCCCCTTGAGTGCTTAAACTTGCCGTGGTGCATTCCAGCAAACATTGCTGGAGAATAATGTTTCATCATGCGCTTGAAGTGATTTCGTTTGCCACAGCCGCTGTCATCAGAGTCGGAAGATGAGTGACCTGAAATTCGATTTTCAAAATAATTATGTATTAAAGGACTGGACATCATAATGTACAACTATTATATAAATAAGTGTCTTGAATATTTCAAATAATGGATATTTTTTTTAAATGCAGGTTGCAATTTACTTTAACTATACTACCTGCTAATTAGTACTTAAATTACTGTACAATACAATACTACTTAAATGAGGTGTTTCAAACTTTCCAAGACACTTACAGATGGCAATTCTTATCTCTATCCAGGTTGTTAAAGTATAAGCGTTCTTTGTTTTTCAGAAGTAATTGGGAGGAGTAGAATGGTAAATGGCTGTTGATATAGCAGTCAACCGTTTTGTTTTTATCTCATTTTTATAATCTAGTATTAAATATTCTTGGATGATTTCGATGTGCTGATTGCTTCCTAATCCTTCTCACTCTTATGTGCAAAAAATACATTAATTTACTAAGACTTTTTGTTTTAATACAAAAGTTAGTTTTAAGTACAAAAGTTAGTTCTAAGTTTGTTTTTTTGTTTTAATATACAAATAAATTCCTTTTTAAACCCAACAAAACCGTTATGATTTCTTCTGGGGTAATGATGATGAATATTAAAAAGTATACATTAAAATGCTATGTTAATGCATATTAATTTTACTTTGTGTGTCAAGTATTTTCAGCATTTGCATATCTATCACCAATCAGCATTGCATATGTTTTGTCGAGTGGTACCAAAAAAACTAAATCATGAACAAACTTTGCCAACTCAATTAAATTGTTTAATGCTAAAAGAGGTCAAGTCTAAATTTTACTTCACTAAATTGAAAGAAAGAACCATACTGTAAAATTCTTCAATTAGGTCTGATATAAAAAAAATTACCTTTTTGGGAGTGTCTCCATTTTCCATGGTGTCTTGGGCCCATCATGGATCTGTTTTTCATCATCCTCTTAAAATGCTTTTTCTTACAAGTCATGTCGCCCTCGTCAAACATGGAACGAAGCATCATTTTCTTGAAGTACTTTCGCTTCATTTGGTGATGAACGTCTTTGTTCATCATGGGACCTTTCTTCCAATGAAGACGCATGGTTAGGTTGCAGAAACGAGCCTGTAACGAATATTTTTTTACTTATTTTAATTTTTAAAATGTGTAATAACACCTTTGGAATGGTACAAAAAGTAAAACAGAATTATAAAATTGTAGTTTCAGAATTATAAAATTGTGGATCATCTGTATGCATACATAAAAGAGGGGCAAGTTGAAATTTTTAACAATGAAAAAGTCTGACTTCAGTTAGTGTCTTAAAATATGATACAGATAACTGTGAAATAAATTTGCAAAAATTGAAAAGGCCAGTTGATAGCAAAAATTAATTTTAAAAACCCTTTCCATGTTAATTATCAATCCCATTATTCCCTGATGCAATTTTTGGAAAATATAAAACAAAAGTCTACAGTATTGTTTTATAATTACGCATTAAAATTTAAAATTGGGATCAGCATTTTTATTGTAAAATTAAATGCATGTACTGCATTTTTATTATATTTAAAATTTTAAATAAAATACTAAATTTGTCTATACAATCATAAAAACATCCAAATCATCCGACTTTTCTGTTGTTATATATGAGAAAAAAATAGCTCTTTACTAAACCACCAAGCGAAAATGTGATTATTTACTTATTAAAAAAAAACTTACCTCAAAATTTTCTCTTAACAAACAAAATCTTTCCAAAAATTCAACTCGCAAAAATCACACCGACAACAAACTTTTCGGTTCCAATAAAATTTCAAATCACTATAAACAAAGGCTTAAATATCAACGCGTTACGTCAATCGTCTAGTCCAAAGTTGAAGTTGATACAAGCAAAAGTTGATTTCAAAGAGTTGATAGCATTGCACCACTTGCAGCAATACTTGTTTTCAACATCAACCTATTTCAACCTTACGTAACAGTCAAAGAGCGCGCGTGACATCGCGTGATGTTGAAAAGCCGGTTGACCTTGAGGTTGATTGCATTGTTGCGTAACTGAACTGACATCGCTTCGGAGTTCGGTTACTGTTACATGCATAGTCGACTATAGTCGTATCGTGATGCAGACAATTTGTGATAACATTTTGTTAGTATTTTATTTTAGTTTGTTATCTAAATAGTCAAGTTTCATCTTAAAAGAACAGAACGATGCGATTTTGCTGTTGCGCTTTACGAGCACGTTTTGACAAGAATTTCTGTGCAAGTTCTGTGTTCCATTGCAACATTAGTTTTGATTGTTTCATAGTGATTTCAACTGGCTTTTTTCTAAATTTGAAACTTTTAATAAAATACAAATAAAAATATTCTTACAAACGGTTTTCTTCACATGATAAATGTAGCTGACTTACAAGGTCTCTATATTATAGAGACCTTGTAAGTCAGCTACATTTCACTTCACTAAATTGAAAGAAAGAACCATACTGTAAAATTCTTCAATTAGGTCTGATATAAAAAAAATTACCTTTTTGGGAGTGTCTCCATTTTCCATGGTGTCCTGGGCATCGAATTTTTAAAATTTAAAAATCATTTAAAATTCATCGAATATTTTTTGTAACAAATTTTTATTGAAAATCAAAAAATATATTCGAACCATTTCAAAATGTAGGATTATAGAGACCTGTATGTCAGCTACATTTATCATATCAGAAACCGTTTGTAAAAATATTCAATACTGCCCGAGAAATGTGGCTTAGAAGGTGAATAAAAAACACACCATGAAAATAATCTTTGCACTTCGATACGTTAAAAATGGTACTTGCAACTGGTAAAAAATATAATTAAGTTTATGAGAAAGGGGAAATTGTTTTTTTAAAAGAGGGAATAATATTTCATTGCCATAAATATCTCAATTTTTTCTCCAAAAATTCCCATAGCATGTTCATGTTCTTTCACTTCAAAGTAAGGATAATCGCAAGATTTTCTTTAGTCATATCTTTGTTCAATGTTTCTACAATTTCAAATCTCACGATTTCAAACTTCATTTATTCTTCATCATTAAACATAATGTAAATCAATGCAGTTTTTTTTAAATAAAAATTAGTTTTCAAATAAAAGATTTTTTTTTCATTATACAAGATAATAAACTGCTCTAAAAATGGTAAACTCAAATTCGCCATAAAAAAAATCCAGTTTCAACTTGCTACAAATCCTAGATGTTTAAAAAAAATTTAGTTTAAATTTTTTATTGCTGATTTTTGAAATTAAGTTTTACTAAACAAACAATAATTGTCGACATTTAAATTTCCGTACTAATTAAAGAACATATTTATTTAATTTATAGTCAAATAGATGGCAGCACTACAAAAGTGTTTGGTAATTGATATCACTTCTTGCTTACTTGTTGCCTCTTACAGATAAGGCATATAATGTCTCGTAATTTCGAACAAGGGTCAAGTCTTAAAAAAGACACAATTTTAAAATCTTTACTTTATTCGGTTGAAATAACGTCACACAAGAGCTACCAAAAGGCCATATTTTCAAGGACATTAGATTCTTATTTTTTTTAAACACAATTGTCTGTCTCCCACGAAAACTAGTTTATAATTGATGCTAAACTTCCATTTATTCTTCGTCATTAAACATAATATAAATTAATGCAACTCCTTTGTAATACTTTTTTTAATAAAATAAATGCTTTTTTAAAAAATTATGCTTCTAAAAGACCCTTGTTTGTAAGACTTGTTTCAGAGGAGAATGCAAGTTATCTAATTCGTTTTTCCAAATGCCTTATCGGACAAGATGCACAGATGTGTTGTTCTCATGGAGGTAGGAATAAGTTGAAGATGCTGTTTAGTCCAAAAATAACGGCAAAACCTTTTCGCCAAGTGAAGTCATTGATTGCTTTTACAATAGGCCCAAACCAACGCCTAATCGACCCTTTTCGTATATTTTACTGTAACCAAGCTACAATAACATTAATACATAAAAATTTATACCTTGCATATAAAAGGGAAATAAAATAAAAATACAATCATTAATATTTATTACTACTGCATAATTTGTCATTTTTGGAATTTTAGATTTAATTTTATTTTTTAATTTTAGAAAGATTAAAAGGAGACGTTTCGTATTGATATTTTATTGAGAGAGTAATTTGTTTGGGCCTATGGTATAATTTATTCGAGTTTCAGACGGCTCTATTTTTTTTGTCACGCCAAGTATCTCCATCTTTTTTCCTTACCTCCATATTTGTTCTCATTCTCGTTTGTATTGAAATTTCCATCACTAACATAGCTTCAAAGGGAGTTTTTTACTATCAAATGAGACATCTGTCCTGTATTGGTAAGTACGTAGACTTTTATTTTCAAATAGATAAACGTGGAAAAGATGCATCTCCGAGTAATAGTAAGGGGACAAATGAAGTTAATGACTTAAGGGGGAATGGGTGTGCTGGACCGCGGGTCTCCAAACTCAAGTGCATCAGTGTTAATCCAATGGCGAAAAAACTAATTTCTCTGCCACATTTCTCGGGCTGTATTGAATATTTTTACAAACTTTTTTTTTAATAATAAATGTAGATAACTTACAGGTCTCTATCTTCCCACTTTTTGAAATTGCTTCGAATATTTTGTGTAAAATTATTTATTGAAAATTAAAAAAAATATTCGAACCAATTTCAATAAGTGGGAAGGTCGGGACCTGTAAGTCAAGCTACATTTATCACATAAAAAAATCCGCTTGTAAAAATATTCAATACAGCGGGAGATCGCCATAGGATTAACACTGAAGCACTTTGCTTTGGAGACCCCGGTCCATCGCGCCCATTCCCCCTTAAACCAAAATTTTTATGGCTAAAATGTCTTATAATGATTTACGAGTTATTCCAATGCTCTTTTTTTAATAAAGTCAGAATACTTAGACCTTTATGCTTAAGCCTGGGTTTCCTAGGCATCGTAGCGTCCTTCACGCTGGACACGCTGCTTTAGAAAAATTGCTATAAATAAGCTATCGCTATTCCGCAATATTTATGCGACGTAATGTGAGCGTGACGGTCGATAACGATCGTTACCTTAGGAAACCTAAGCTTTAGTACCTTCTTAGCGTTAGGTCATGCGTTGAGTGACTACATTCAGTTTTCCGAATGGGATACTAAGATGCAACCAGCTATAGTTAAACTCATAGTTTCCTTGCACAGAAGCCACGACCATGGGCGGAGCTATAAAACGCGCGGAGCAATCAGATAAAGACAAAATAAAACGGATGAAATTTTCTCTTCATCTCATGGTCGTGGCTTCTGTGCAAGGAAACTATGAGTTTAAATATACAAAAATTTGGCTGGTTATTGACTCCATTCGGATTTCGAAGTATTTTTTAATTACCATTCTATATTTATAAAATACATTTCTCTCAGTTTTGGGGAATATGCCGAGTCTGCAAAAGGCCAAGAAGCCATTAAAGCAGCCCCGTTAGAAAAAAAAGAAATATTTATAACGTAAAAACTATAGATACCTATTATATTTGCTTCGTCTATCAGTCATCAAGTTTTATAGCCCGTACTAAAATTGAAATTAAAAAAATCAAATACAACGACACATCCAATTAAAGCTAATAATGGAAAATATTATTGCGTTCAGAAGTTTCAATTCAAACTCAGAATAGAAAGAGGAGCACGTAAAAAGTTACGAATTCAGATGGACTGTCAGTCTCATAGAGCTAATGCATTAGTTTTGAAATCACAACTTTTGCAAAAGAAGTGCTTTGCCATGTTATCCCATTTTCACCAGGTATGGGAAACATCATAATATCAATTTAAAACAAAATTGAAAAGAAAATAACATCCGGTTATTTAATTATTGATTGATAAAGTTTTATAATAGTGTCTAAATCTGCTGTATATTTTTGGCATTTTAAAACTTCAAAAATATATAATAAATAACTAGATAGCATTTTCGTTTCAAATTTGTTTCATTTCGGTGTTATGTTGGGGGAAAAAGGACTAACATGGCAAAGCAATACTTCTGAGGAAGTTGTGATTCCAAAACTAATGCTCTATGGACTAATAGCTCTATGGGACAGACAATCCCTCTTAAGTTTTCGAGATGCTTCAACATTGTGTAAGAAATTCAAGCTAACAGTTGCTCTCACAAGTCTATTTTAAATTTATTTACGTATGTGAATAATCTTCTACTCAACTTATAAGGCCAGAGAAGCTCTCCATGACGTCACGCGATCACCATTTCGAAGAAGTTAAAAGAACTAGCTTTCGGAACCCGAAAAATGTAGTCCACCGTGCGCAAGCAGATTTTTCTTCGGAACAGCCGATACTCCAAAAAGGATGGCTAATGGGACTTCACGAAAGCTTCTCTTGCCTTATCAGTTAAGTAAGCCCTGTCTAAATCTAACAAATATTCACAATCAACTTCTACCCTTATTAATTGAAGAGCTCAGTGTAAGAGAACGTGTGATGTGACATTTTTGAATAAAAGATTAAGATTTTTGTGTCAATGAACATTTTACTCTTCACTTTAAACCTTTAAAAATTACAAGATTTCCTTCTTCATAAACTGGTAAAGTATATTTTTTACCGTTTGTAAGAACCCTTCTTAATGGATCTAAATGCCAAACTAAAACTTCAATTCTCATTTTCTTGTTTTCACCTTTTTATCACATAGCACGTTCTTCCACTGAGCTCTTCAATTGGAAAGTGTTTAACTCATACCTCGCGATGATCTACATCCTGTCCTGTGCCTTGTGGTTGGTCTTCATTGCTGAGGCTCACATCAGGCACGAAGGCCACACCCACTACCAGCCAAAAGAGGATGGATCCAAGAACCTGCTGAAAGACAAGGCCTACGTCAGGGACTACGAGTGAATCAGATTTATATAAATCCCTACATACACTCTTAAAACTGTATCTCTTATATATAAGGCACAAACTCATTGTGCCTCCTATTACATGAATGTAAGAGTTACCTTGCCAAAGTGCCTTTATATGGGAGAATATCTTAGGAGGCACACACAACGAAATAATAGGCACAGCTGTAAGACCAAATCCCTTAAACGGCACCATAATAGATGCGCCACCTAAAGTGCCTCTTAAAATGCACCGAGCCGTTTAGCAGGCACATGCGAACCTCTAAACTCGAGAATGCGCATGCACAATAACTTCTGAAGTGTTCAAATTTTAATGGCGGCCAGATTTCCGTTCTCCTTTACCAGCTCTTTAGAAGTAGAATCAATATGGATAATTTTGTGAAAAACAAACTTCACTCATGGCATTTGAGAGTTGTGTCAAGCATTAATCATAAAACTAAAAAACTAAACCTCCTCGGCGCAACAGCCCATTAGTGGTCCAAAGCCTGCCGTGCCCATTTCAGCTTTCGTGACCTAGGGCTCTGGGGTGCTAGACATATGTCCCGGTAAGGTGGTCAACCTCACGCGGAACCCCCAGTGTTTAGTTCCCAAGCATGCTTGGTACCCATTTTATCGACCCATTTAAGGAATGAAAGGATGGGTCAACCTCGCCCAATCCGTGATTCGAATCCCGGACCTGTGGCACAGCAATGTAAAGCCCACTGCGCCACGGGGCCTCAATCATAAAACTAGGCTATTTAAAGTATAAGGACAGAATGCAGAAAATAAAGAGGCACATAAATATAAATTTAAAAACACTATGCGCCTCTTAATTTCAAATGCAGCACAGCACGTATTAGGAGGCACCGCGTAGCTGTTAATTTTAGAAGGCACAATGTAACTTCGAACAATGACAAAAAATTCACAATTTGCCTTTTATTTAGGAGGTACAGTTTTTAGAGTGTAATTATAAAAAAGCCTCAGTCAACAAATTAGATTAAAACAATTCATTCTCTCTAGTGTCATTGATTACCGGTTAAGAGTGAGGTTTTTGTAACTGTTTTGCAATGAATTTGTGATTTATATGACTGTTTTGTTAGAAAAACTAGAGGTGTATAACACTACACGATTTTCACACACAATTACTGCTCAGTAAATTAATAAATTTAAAGGTTATTATATGCTCTATAAGGTAATTTCAATAACATTAAAATAAAAATGCTCTATGGTAGCTACCGTTTGCGCATGCGTGATTTTCTCAAAACGCTCATTATGACGTTCAACGGGTACTGGGAAATCGCAATTTGAAGTTTAAAGCTCTTTTAGTTCAAGCTGTAGATAGGCTTCAGACAGACAGACGGATCTTCAAAAACCACTTTTTTAGAATCAGCTCTCTCCAAAACGTGTCGAACCCCAAAATTATCCGTTTCAGATTTTCGACCTCCATCGCAACATTTTCATTTCGTGGTGTACCGTAGTAGGCGATAGAACGTAAAAAGTAAGTTACATATTATATATGGAGTTATATAAAATATTGTATTTTCTTTTCAGGCACGTCAAGGAAGACTTACAGGATTTATATAACAAGGACTTTGCTGCGGAGTTAAGTGAAATGGAGCTAGAGAGCTACTACTTTCAGTAAGACGAATATGTCAAATAATATTCAATAGAGTAAAATTTTCTTTGCATTTTATTAAGCCTTTTAATTGCAGGTAGGTGTATTTTTACTTGAAATAGGGAAAAGGTGAAAATCATCGGTAAAAAAAATATTTTTTGCTGGAAGAATTAGTTGATACGACACTCAATACTGCAAAATCGATTTAATTAATTAAATTTGTATAACTTTTATACTCTATACATATCAACAATAACAAGAAGTACTGAAAAGAACTAGAATATCTTACGTTCATGTTACTTTAACACTTACTAAAGCTTTTCTTTTAGGGGGATCTGTAACTAATTTTCCATTTTTTCCCTTTTAGATTGTATATTTTTTAAAACTTTTATTTATTTTGATGTCATTGCCTTCTTTACAAAAATTTTATCTATAAACTATCATTGCTACTTTTCCAAAAAGTAAATATAGTTTATGGCAGCGATTGGTTAAATGCAAGAGCATGTTAAGCTAGCAAGCGTGCCCCATACTGTAATCACAAAATAGGCGCTCCCTTACGGCTCATTTCCAATATGAGGCGAAGTGGAAATTGTTCCCCATTAGAAAACTAGGCCCTGCTTCCCCTACGGATCGACAGATAGATGGAAGCAATGTATAAAATATTGCTAATTTTATGTCGTACCTCCCTAACAAAAAAAAAATAAACCGGACAGTTAAAACTGACCTTCGACAAACGGACGAAAATTGTAAACAAATGGGTTTCTGCTCTCTGATGTCAGAAATATCTCTTAACAAAAAGCGATATCTTAAATTCGTCTGTTGGAACTGAAATAAAAACAGACCGTTAAAAGAGAAATAGAGAGACGAAAAAGCGTACAGACTGACGGACAAAAATTAAAAAGGTAGGTATCTGATGTATATTTTCTAACGAAAAAAATTAAATCGGACGGATGTAACCGAAGAGGAAATTTTAAGATTTTTTATAGCTTGTTGAAAAACGCGAAACATCACCATAAAAATTAGCAATACTATACTGCCAAAAACTATATTTCGGGTTCACTTTAAGTCGCTAAGTATAAAGTAACATGTGTCAAGTATAGTTTACTTATATTGCGAATTTGATATCATTGTGATATTAAGCGTGTACATGTAACCAACGGACATTGATCACTACATTTAATGAAATATGAAATGATACAATTGTGATATCGAAAATCATATCATTGTGATAGTATTGATATTGTTGTGATATTTTACGACTTTTCTTTGTCAGGCTTCACGACTTAAACCATGATCAGAAGCTGGACGGGCTGGAACTGCTAGCCGCCATGAACCACGTGCTGAACAGAGAGGATGAGATATCGCAGAAAGACCTACTGGAGAACCCGCAGGTCAAAGAATCGCTGCAGAACTGGTGGAACACCAAATTCAAGGAGGATTCAGGTATACTATATATTAACTGCAGTAATTACACAAGCCAAACACAACGATCTATAATGTGTACTGGATGAACTGCTCCCAGTGCTAACGGATCTCAGGAAGCACAACCCATTTTGTCTCCCTCAAAATGGCGCAGGCATGAGCAATATCAAAAAGTTACGTTATTTAATGACACATTTAGAACTTGATCGCTTAATGATGTCTAAGTTTTAAAAAAGCGTTAAAAGGAGCAAATTTCCAGCCCCAAAGTTAGAATAGAGGCCATTAGTCTTCAGAACGATGAGCAACATTTTGCAATGTAATACTTTGCAATAAGATTTTAAAAAAAAAGAATTTAGAAAGAAAAAATATATGCATGTGATACATTGTACAAATCTTTATAAAGTTATAATATTAACCACACAAATCTCATATAATATTCTAATATTCAGTTATTTCTTAATAACTCTCAGTTAATGTCTTGCCGATCCATCGAACAGTTCCCACGTTTCAATAGGCGTCAATACATTCTTTCCCCCAGAAATTGCAGACGCAGCATACTTTGTTTTGACTTCTGATCCACTCTTCTCATGACCATTAAAAATAGTCACTTTTCAATTAGACCTCGAGATGTAAAGTTGTGTGTTTTGACGTGCCGAGCCTACGGCTCCGGCCCCTGTCCTTTACAAACTCTGAAATATGCTTTCTTTACAATAAACCACTCTTTGCACGTCCAATATTTCTTCATTTCTATATTAACTAAATAAGAATTATACTCTCATGTGTAGTAACTAGTAGATGTCATTCTATTACATTCATGAAAGATTTTTGTTTGAAGAGTCCTTAGACCTAAATTGTAAATGCTGAAAAGATCAGTGCCTTGTACCATTTAGGATAACCCTATAGAGTTCTAAATGTTTTCTTATCGGATAAATTCCAAAATAGTGCTTTAAAGATGGTTAAAAACACAAGAAACCGTGTTTTCGTCAACCTTTAATTGCATATTTCGAATCATTAAAGTGAACCTTTTTAGCACTACAGGGTTTTCTAAAAGGCACTAGGCACAAACAATGGAATTTTGTATTACCAAACAACTGTATGGTAGATCCCATTGGAGATTTTATTATAAGAATTTTAACTCATTACGGTATTTTATGGGATCAGTAGAGGCCATGTACGATCAATTAATGATATAAAAACAACAGAACTTCAAAATTTCATAAAAAGAATATTACATTATTTGGATTATATTCAATTATTAGCTTATTTTAATTTGATTCCATTGCTCCAGAATATATCGACGAAATGCTGAAAGAAGAAGACTTGGATCAAGATGGCTACCTATCTTATGCAGAATTCATCAGTGCACGACAAAAGGGAAGATAGAATAGACATTAAAATATGAAACAATAGGCATTGAAGTTATTCAACTTTATCATAGTTCATTTTAAAGGAAAATTTATTGAAGCTTACTAAAATATAACTTGTATTTTCCAAGAGTAACAATTTGTAAACCAAGAGTAGCAAGTTTTCGTGATTTTTATTAATTATAAGTATTTATTTTTAAATTTAAAAAAAAACACAAATATGTTAAGAAATCTTTGTGAATTTATTTCAAGTAAAAAAAAACCTTAAAGATTTTGTGATACAACTGATTATTTTTTACTTTATTTTATTATTTTATTTGTCGATTTTTATTTTTTTATTTTTTTTACTATATTTTAAACATTGGGGAAGTACAGTATTTTTTAGCTTCCACACTACTTTATAACGTAAAAAGTGGAAAGTATTATAATCGTTCAGTCCGTCTGTCTGTCCGTCACCCACTTTCATAGCCCAAACTACAAATGCTACAGACAAGAGTGATTTGTCAAAAAATTCAGCACTTCGAAATTAGAATACTTTGAAAATTTCAGAAAAGAATTCGAACTTGAAGTACTTAAATTATTTTAAAAAAACTGCAAAATTTAATGCTCATTTAAAATGCATATGAAGCCATTTTTATTGGAATTAAATCACCATTGCCATTCTCAACAATCGCTCGAGAAACTTTAATTCCTTTAGACAATAATTTAAAATAAAATTACTTTTGAGGCATCGATCATTTTGAAATTTCGTCAAATATATTTCACTACGAGATTCTTTGTATGTTGATATGAAATATTTTTATTCTATTTAAAAGCGAGGAATATTACATATTTATTCTTTGAAATATAGATTATTTTTTGCAAATGATAAGTAATAATTATTGAATTTTCGAAATAAAATAAATGAAACTAGCCAAATTTAGCATGTAAATGTTTAATATAGAAATAATGCTGTGTTTGACGCCTTTTTACCTGTTAAACACAACTGTTGTGTGGAAGCGGGTTAAGTGACACATTCTATTACTTGTTTGCATTTTAAGGCATATCAGAAAGTTGAGAAACTCCTAAATCCAAAGAACAAGGATAAAAATTTAAGGTGCCAGTGATTGGGGACATACTAACACTTCAATTATTTTTTCGTTAAAAATTACGTTTTCATCGTTGGAACTCAAAAATAAAAATTAAAAAAAATAAAAAAAATGAAATGCTTTTCCAATATTTATTGATGCTTTAAATTTAATAATAATTTAAACACCAAAAAATATTATTTTTCTATTTTCACACTAAATTATATTTATAGGTATTTTAAACTATTATGAATCATAGAATCGGCATTTCCCTTAAATTTTACTTTAAAGTAAAAAATATTTTATATTACCAGAATTATAGAGTATAAGACTATATTACCAGAATTGTTTTTATTTGTATCATCTTATGCGAAAACTATTTTAAGCTAGGGGTTTACTAACCATTTCATAAACGAAAAATATTTTTCCTAAATAATGACGTTTCAATCCCCTACAAGATACTACCTACCCATTCCAAAACATACTATCCCATCATCTCGTTATCTCAAACGAGAACCAAAAGAAAGAACTGGGAACAAGTTTCTTTTTGAGTAATAACTGCACACCGAATTTCGGGAGTGGCAATCACGTTTCCGTGATTAGGTTCCTGGATTTCCGGGAACCCCGCTGCAATTTCTCCCGTTTTCCCGGAGTTTCTGCTGCTAATGTCGTTTCGTTGAATCATCTGCGGCGGAATCTGTTGTGATGGGCGCGGATTAAGGAACTTTGTTTGACCAGTGGTCAGTGTGAGATAGAGAGAGGTATGTTTTGGTAGTTTGTTTATAGAACCTTACTAGATGCTTTGCCTTGTCTATCTACACTGCTCAAAACAATTAGAGGAACGCATGGTTTAAACCCTTTCACCCCCAGTGATCCCATTTGGAATCATCAGCTTGCATTTTTTTTCTCACTAAGTTAAGCTCGCACTTATGTATCGTTAGATGAAAAGTTATGAAAGAATCATGCCTTTTGAAAAATTAAATAATTTTTGTTTCAATTAAATGAAAATATGAAAAACATGGTAAAATAAAATTCACTCTAAAACAATTTTAGCAAATTATTTAACCCTAAATTCTTCATGCTTGCATTTTTTAGATGTTTAAAAATATATTTTAACTATTTTTAACAAATAAAGTTTTGAAAAAATTATTGTTATAATTTATTCAAAAGTTATGATTTCTATTTTTCCCCTTAAATTTTAGTTTAAAAAATTAAGATATCCCCCCTGTTTTTTACCATTTCATTCTGGATGCATAATTAATCTATTTCACAAATTTAAGATTTTTAGAATAAAAATTAAAAAGTTGGGAACGAAGTAAAAGTTGGAAGTAAAAATTGCTCCCCAAATTGTTTTGAGCAATGTAGAATGCGAGCCCCGAAAGCATTTTCCTCCCCCATCCCCGCGTGCGGTTTTCTTCGAAACGGCGGCGTGTGATCGTCGCTGTTTCGGTTTTTTCCTCACCCTACTTGGGTTTGGACTGTTCGAGTTTCTTGGACATAAGTGTAGCGAGAAATATATATCTAACAAGAATAATTACTAAATATAAAAATAGAAACTTTTACTGAATAGTTTAATGTTTCGAATAACCTCCTGATAAGTATACTTAGTTTGTCTTTTTAATAAATATTATTATAGATATTTTGTCAATTATTATACAATATTATTATAATTTATTATATTTAATATATTTTTCGAGTCATATATCGCAAATTTTATATTAATAATAATTTGGAAACTCTTTATAATTCGGGTTTTCATATATATTATGTATGTATGTATATGTATATGTATTATATATATATATTATGTATATATTATTATTATATATATATGATATATGTATTATATATGATAGTATTATGATATATATATTATGTATATTATATATGTATATTATTATATATATATTATATTATATATATGTATATTATGTATTATATATATATATGTATATATATTATTATAGTATTATATTATTATTAGTATATTATATATATAGTATATGTATATATATATATATATTATATATATATATATATATATAGATATTATATTATATATAGTATATATAATATATATATATATATATATATATATATATATATATATATATATATATATATATATATAATATATATATATATATATATATATATATATATATATATATATATATATATATATATATATATATATATATTTATATTTTATATTAAGTCACCAGTTTCTTCTTAGATGAATTAGAGTGGCGAACATTTAGTTCAATTTCCAATGTTCACACCTAATCGGAGACGTTTTGCAACCATAATCGTAAAGATTCCTCTGCCCCATGAGCATGAAAGATTTCATAAAATAATTGTGGTTAACCTCAACAACAGAACCTCAAACGAGGCAGGATTTCAAAAGCTATGCTCTCGTACATTCGCTTCAGCAGAAACGGAAGTATGAAACCGGAAGTGACATTGGAATCTCACTTTTCTGGCCAATCATCAACGGGCAGGTTTGTTTGCAAATATAAAACCATGAATATTGTATACTATAGACACTGTATGGCTATGTCCTGACTACGACGCTAAACGCCACAAAGGCAACAAAACTTGGCAACCGCCAAGCGATGCAATACCGGCCGGTGTTTTCGCCAAATCGTAGGTTTTTTTTAAACGCATGCGTCTGGATGTCTTTTATCTGGACATTTAAACCGCTGCTGGTGTTGCTAGAAACGTAGAATGGGATGAAAATATTTCATCGCTTGCTTTAGCGATTTCAACATAGAAATGAAAAAATTAATTTGATTAGTAATATTAAAACTCAGTGTAAATAAATTTAATTGTTGGTTTTAATAACATAGATTTTTAACTTTTATTACATTTGAATTGGAAATACTTTGAGGATTTTTTATTCATTTTTTTTATATTTTTCATACTAATTAAAGTTTGCCCAAAATGAAGAGCTGAGTATATTAATGACCTACTGAACCCGTATAGAACCCGGGTTTACGGAATAAGAGCAAGAAGCGCTGACCACTACGCCAGATTGATTGTGCATAATATTTTTATATTAAGAGTTAAATAACAAATTAAAATTTTCCTATATATAAAAAAAGAAAAAACTTATAATAAAAAGAACGTGTTACAGCTAAATTTTTTAAATACAAAATCATTTTGAGTCAAGCAGAGAATCAATAAAAGTCATATAAAAAAGTGCTACATTTTTTTTAATAAAAGACAATAATTATTCAAAATATTATATAAATGATATTTTAATAAATAAATAAAAATAAATAATCTTTACTAGTAAATAGGTTTACTAATAATTTATACCAATAATATTATATTATTGTGTATTAAATTGATTTCTAAAAATGTACTTAAAGTACCCCTACTACATTGTCATAAAAATATTAATGCTAATAAAATGAAATCTAATCTCTATATATTAAAAAAAAATATCATCAATAAATGTTTCAAAATATCAAAATCTAAATTTGTCCACCTAATTTTAAATATTATTTTAAAACTCCGCTGTTGACAAAATAACATTTAAGTCATGCATAAGTTTAAAAAAAGGATTAATAAAACACAAGCAAAATACTTTGCACAAATCCCAAACTAAATGCTGAAATTTACAGTCTTGAAATTTAATTTTAATTCAATTGATTGAAAAGTAGTTTATGTACTTCTACTTCAATTACCTTTTTTATTATTTTTTTCTCTTTATTTTTTATTGACAATAGCAACCCTACAACAAGTTAGCATGGCTTTAAATGCAAAAGTTGCAAAAGTTGTTGGATCTCTTTACTTGCAACTTTTTTCAGGGTTACTTGGCGAGAGAGGAATTTTAATTGCTTTTTTGGCTTCCGATTTGGTTATTTGAAAAGTTCCAAATGATAAATTCGGTTTTTCTCTCTCAAGTTACGATAGCGCAAGACACACCGAATCAGAGTATTCTCGTAGACATTTGAGGCATGCGTTAATAAGCTAAAAACACCGTGCGTCACAGTTGAGGTGCAGTAACCGTGCGTCAATGTTTTCGTTTACGCATGCATGTACAAATGGCGGTGGTTGTTGACCGGTTTTTGTTGCTTTTGTTGCCTTTGTGGCAAAAGTGGCGTAGTCAGCACGTAGCCTATAGATGTCTAAGTTCGGCTTGGGTATGGTTTGGTTGGAATAGCTTCTGGCAGGGAGACAAATAAACAAAACACAAACTCAGAAAAAATTATGTTCGAACAGCACAGTTGGAACTCGTGTATTGTGTAAAAATGGCAACATTACAATACTTTGATATTTGAATCATTTAAATCTATCGTGCTGATGGCATACGAACACCAATTTGTGTTGTTCCAACACAACGGACGATAGCTAGAAGAGACGAATACTTCCATGCGCGATTGGCAAAAAAAATAACTGTAAACTATATTGTTCTCTAAAATATGTAAAACAAAAATATAACATTCATTTTAAAGTACAGGGTGTCCGTAAAAGAATGTCCGAGTTTTAATGGTATATTATGTATAATATATATTATTATGTATAATATATATTATTATGAAGGAAAACTAACCTAGTTTTTCCTATAAGTGCTGCTCAATGTGTGCGCCTTTAGTGATACAGGAATTGCACAGGCTGTTGCTTCCATTACTCCGGACTTGCTGCAGACAGTATGGGAAGAATTGCATTTTCGTTTGGATGTTTGCCGTATCACTAAAGGGCAAAGGCGCACACATTGAGCACTTATAGGAAAAACTAGGTTAGTTTTCCTTCAATGTCATTTAGGATTTATTATATTTAGTATAAAATAAACTCCTGTAATATACCTGTAAATATCGGACATTCTTTTACGGACACCCTGTACTATAATATACATTTTCAAAGCTTTAGTATAGCTATTTATTCGAAATTTTAAAGGTCAGGTGACGAACTACCTTTCGGAAGAATACATTTGTGCTGCATTTTTAACACAACTTTTGTACTAACTGTGCATTATTATATTAATATTCTTGTTGTACTGTTTTAACACAATTTGTAAAAACTGGAAAAAACAATTTTTTTAAATTAAAAGTCAATGTATGGCTGTGATGGTTTTTTTTGCATGACCGCCCATTTCAGCCCATTAAAAATGTTGATCAAATAGTATAAGACTCATATTTTTGGATCATATAAAAATGGTGTAAACAGTGGTATAGTATTGTAACGTTTAGCTTTGTATTAACGTTTTTATAGTATTGACAAGAGTTGTGCATCTCAAAATACGTAAGTTAAACTATATAGTAAGATACTGATAATTTCGGAATCTTAAAATGATTGGTAGACATTTTGACTTTATATCGTAATGAGACAAAAATAAACGTATTGTACTAAACGCGGAAAACTAGAGTACTGTGCTCTTCCAGTTAAAATTAAAAAAAATACCTTTAAAACATCTTTTCAAAGATACTTAATAAGTTTTTTATATTTATTGATAGCTGTGATACTTAACATATTTGATTCACCCAACCATACGATCAGATACAAGCCACTTTTTCGCAGATGAAATAATAACATTTTTCTTTAAAAAAATGTTACAATCATGGCAACACGTTCCTGGTTTCTACGTTAAGTGCAATGTTTGAGTACATACTTTGTTTATCGAATCTTAACTATCTGGTGTTCAAATCAGTATTTTCCGGTTTCAAGGCCAGAACTAGTTTAACTTCATACCTATGCAAACCCTAAAGCCCCCATACTGAATATATTAGTTCCAATTCACGAAATGGAATATTTCAATTCCTATTCCATTCATTCGCCTGTCTGTTAATAGAAGTGGTTTTCACTGCAATCAAATACGAATCCTCCATTTATAAAACGTCCCCGCTAGGCATGTATCCCACGTGTTTATTTTATGCATATTTTCTTGAGGGGTCGTTTATGCATTATGAAGCATTGTGGGCAAATATAGTTTTTACTAATGTACGAAATGGGTCAGAGAACCATAGTTGTTGTTGTTTTTGCTTAAAATATGAAGCTCTCTTCTACTTTTTTTTATTAAATATGTCGCTAGTTTCTAGAAGCAAATTAAATGCGATTTCATTGAACAATGTTTTGTAGCCGAATTATATTTTTTATTCTTTAATTTTATTCTTTTATTTCATTATTTTTTACTTTATTTACATATTTATAATAAAATGCTAATAAAATATTCTTAAAAATATAATATATAAATTTGGGAAATTTGTCATACCATAAAAATAGGTTGAAAAACATGAATTACTGAACTTTACTAAACTTGAAAAAAAGGTATGTTTTTCTCGACTTATAGTTGCCCTTAACGTAAACACTAATCCTATTTATCTGTATATTTATCAAATTATTTTTTGCTTTTTAATATTAGCACTATAAAAAACATCAATAATAATATCAATAAACCAAAAGAGATAGAGTTTTAAGAAATAAGACTATTCCCACTTACTTAATAAAATTAACCATGAACTAGTGGGACTTAGGACCTTAGTACTTATATTTGATCAAACTTCGCCTGTCAATATATCGTTTCATTACAAAATTTAACTAACAAACCTTATTCAGTGAAATTTTGAGACTCTTTCAATCACGCCTAGTGATTTAGAACCGCGGTCAAGTGACGAGGTCGACACCTGACCTGGCACCCAACGGAACTTCAAGCGACATCGTATGCTATAGCCGTCGGGACTTTGGAATACAAAGATTTAACGAGCTTGTCTATCCCATTATACTCGGGTATTTTAGTTGGATTTTGGCTGTATATTTCCATATATAGGAAAGCAGTGACTGTCGCCGGGATCGAGCTCTTAAAACTTGCGAATAGATCTGGGATGATAGCGTGTCCAACGTTATACCAACCGGACTAACAAGCCCCAAAGTGCGATGTTTTAACACCACAAGGTGTGCTGTAATTTTAAAGCACATGCACTTCTGTCACGATCTAGTTTGAATGATTGGTTGAAAAGAAGAACCCAATCAAGGCCACTTTGCGTGTTGTGCGCCAGCTAAGAATCTACAGCAGCGGTGCTGTAGAATTGTGTTTAAAGCACCAGCTGCAAATATACAGCAGAATGCGCTGTGACTCAAAGCCTATATGATGGTAGCACTAACCACAAATATTCGTCTGGGCTTCAGAATGATGCTTTGTCGAACTAGCATCTAAGAAAATACAATTGGCTTCAAACTTATAATGTTAACCAATGTTTCCAACATCTTACACGGTATCAAAAAGTGGTCGCATGACGTATTTAATATGCACCAGCCCTTTCAACACAGTTGCATTATGTGTTACTAGTGCTACCAAGTTAGTCTCTTTTTTTCTGGTTTATGAAATTTTATATTTTTTTATCTGTGGTTTTCTTCTTCATGTTTATATATATATGTGACTAAGTCTTCTAAGTTGAGACACTTTGATGACTTTTATTAAATTAGGTTATCAAAACTTCAGTTGAACTCATGAATGTATCTAATTCTCCTTATTCCATTTTATGTTAATGATCCAAATATCCTTCTCTTTCTTCAACCATCGGTTAGCTCTCTTTCAAATTCTTTTCGTTTCTCAAAGACTTTTCGTTTAAAAATTAGTAGTATCTACAGTTTAGTTTATCCTTAAAACCATTATTTCTTCTTCTATTGGCACGACAGCCCAGTGTAGGCCGGGCCTTCTCAAGAACTCGCTTCCATTCCGATATCTTCTTAGCGATGGTTTGCCAATTCCTTAGCTTCAAAATTTGAAAGTCTAGTGTTGCAGCCTGTCCATCTTAATTTGGGTCTGCCCCTTGTTCTCGTTTCTATTACCTTGTAGTTAAAAATTCTATAAGTTAATTCGGTGGGTGGCAGATATGTCCGGCAAATTTCATTTGTCAATTTTTTTAATTTTTACAATGTAGATTTCTTTATATAATTTACATAAGTCATTGTTCTATCTATGTCTCCACAGACCATTATTTATTGCTGGAACAGCTAGCGTATTATCGCCGGTATGCTATTTGGCGACTTTTTCGTTCGTGAAAAAGTAAACACAGGGTTGCTATAGCAAAAAGATTGATGTAAACATGTATTGAGTTGAACTGGAATGTTTTTTCCAAGTACGTTTTCGCTACTTAGCTACAAAAGTAAAGTCGCCAAATCGAGACCGGCCATAATACGCTAGCAGTACCTTATTGCTATTCAATAAGTACCCGATCCCTCAAACTTCCAAACGATATGGAATATGCATAATAAATGAGCGCCGGGGCGCAACGGGGGGCAGCCTCATTATGCCACTCTCGTTTCCTAGGGGCGTACCCAGAGCCCCAAAACTGCACAAGTGTTTACTCAAGCCCCAGTCGTTCAAGTTACTGCACAAAAGAGAAGAGATAGGGCTGTTTTGAATACTAATTGGGGAAAGAGTACCTTGAGGGGACTTCAGGATAGATTACTTATCGATTAGGTTGAGTTTGATGAAGGGGTTGATATGGTAGAGTGTAATTATTGTAAATGGAATAGATAGTAATGATGTCTGTGAAGTTTGGGGGTTGGGGCACTGTACTGTAAAAATGTTGGGGTTACTCCATAAATGGGTGGGGGCTTAGCTGCCTAAAGCTTTATAGGTTAGCATTACATCAAATTCATGGAGAAACGTTTTACCAAATTTATGGAGTAGCTTTATACAGATAAGAAGTTTACTATTTTCTAGTTAAAAGCTCCTATTATGCGAAAACCATAAAAATGGATTCAGTACTTGTTGCCGCCAGTTTTAGGGAGTAAGCTTCTTATTTGTGTAAACTTACTCCATATATTTGGTGAAAAGCTACTACTTTTTTACAGTGTGCTACTCCACATTTTTATAGTGTGATGTTCAGTTTTCTTTTGACATTATTGATATTGGCTTATTTTAGGTGACGTATTTCTGAAGTGCGAATGAGTACAAATCAACAAACTTAAAATTATATGCGCCCCTCCCACCAAAAAATAATAATAGAAAGTGACCATTGATACAATTTTGACACCGATAAATCTCCAAGAAAAATTCAATTAACTCGTAAATACAATCGAAGCCAAACTAACTGATTTGATCCACTTTTTATGGGCAACTAAAAGACTAAAGTTATTGAGATACAGCTGTGGCATCAATTAATTACACGCCATTATACACTTTCAATTTCGGACAAATTCTAAGAACCAATTTTCATAACATATTTTAAAACACAGCTCTTTTAAAATAACCAACTCAAAATTGTTATCTACACAGAATAGCCGAATAAGTTGATCCCCTTTTTATTTGTATTAAAAGAGAATGGGACATAATTTGATCTCAATCAATTATACCTAGACAGATTTTCAATTTTAGACAAATCTAAAGTGTATAAAGTATAGAGTTAAGTATATATTCAGAAGCCAACTCCCTATGTTAAAGTGGAATTCTGCTTTAATTTCTACAAGCCAAAATACTAAAATTGAAAAAAATACGAAAAAAGTTATCGGGCATAGTTTTCAATTAACAACAAGTAGTTTTATAGCAGAAACTGACGCTTTAATTGCTTCCATACAAAGTTGATACGCCTAAAAAAAGGTGTCAAACACAGCATTTAGTTGTAATTTAAACTTTTAAATGTCAAAATTAAACTACTTTTCATTGAAAATGAATTATATATTTCTTATCGTTTGCTAAATTTATAAATTTATATGTATTTTGAAGAATAAATATGTAATATATAGCCCAAAAAAGAAATAAAACAGTAACTATCAACATTGAAATTATATATATTTTTTATTTTTCAACAGTTTTTTTTTTTCTGGGGAGACGGGGAAGGGTAGATATCATAATACTCATCAGAAATGATTTAAATTTTTACACATTTTTCATCAGGTTCAAAAATCTCAATATGAACAAAACAAATTTAAAGGGAAAATATCACTTTAACACCAATCGATTACCAGATTCTCACTCACCACTACCCCCCCCCCCCCACCACCAAGAAAACAACCCTCTTTCAGAATGAATCCCCAACTCCATCAAACCCCTTTCAACGGTCGTCACCAAAGCCCCAGGGTTCGGTACCAGCAACCCATGATGGCTGTGACGATGCCCTAGAGTAGGACCAGAACGAAGAGTGGAAATGGTACATTATTTCAATTACCGCTTCATTTCGGAACAAATTGCGATACGGATCAATTGGGCGTGAATGGGGGATGGGGGGGGGGGGTTATGTATGACTCTTTTAGCCCCCCTGTCGTGAAGTAACCCCAGGGGGTGTGCGTACACTTGGAAAGGGGGGGGGGGTCCATTTGTGTATGTCAGAAAGAAAATGGTGTAACTAGATGTTGTAAAGTTAACCGTGTTAGAAGTGGAATTCATTATTGTGTGAATAAATTTTTTAATATTTTCTTGTCATTTAACTTGCACAGTTTGGAGATAAGCTAACGATAAAATTTACTGAATTTTTTTGCTATTTACCATTAGTAGTCAGAATATGAAATAAAATCTGTAGCATTGTCACGTACATTGAAAGTCGCCCACTGTGCAATATTAGCATAATTCAAAAGTAAACAAGATGAGCTAAAGTAAATTATATTCTATATAAAGTTTGAAACGTTTCGATTATTAGCGACTATCAAAACTGAAAATCGTCATTTCGAAGTTAGGCCCGTTTGGTTCTGAAATAGAAATCGCTCTCTATCTCTGTGTTGGTTGGTTGGTTGGTAGACATATATATTCAGGTTTGTGTGCTTGGTCAGCGACCCGCTTATAAACCTTCATCAAGTAAGACAGACACAACAGACAACACACACATAAGTGGATCCATCTAATTTTTAGAGACAGAGGCCAACTAGAAGATCCCCAGAATTGGCTTGTCACCCCCAGAGGTATTGATTTGGTATGGGAACTTAGAGGACTTTCGGACCCAACAGATTTAACGAGCACGTACTCCGCATATACTCGGTAGGTCTTCAGTGGTACCGGGACTCGATCGCAGGACCTTCCGATCCCGTGACCGAGACGCTGACCACTAGGCTCACTACGGCCCCATCTCTGTGTTGTTAAAGACTTTGTGCTGAGAAAACGAATGTCTTTGGCTCTGGTTTGCTGCTTTGTGAATTTGAAAGAGTATATTCGAGATGGTTGAACAGACAACGTACTAAACTGCACAATGAGGGTCGATCGGATGAATAAAGTATACATTGGTTCATGTACCAAAATTAGAATCACTGGATATTGGCTTTACTTAAGTAGGCAGAGTCGTGACAAATTTGGCGGCATGGAAACCCAAATGCAACATAGTTGTTTTGTTAAACACGCATCGGACCTCCATTGGCTTAGAGGCTCTTGAATTGCCGTTAAATTGCCCCGAGAGGTGAAACAAAACATTCTTCAACTTTCCAAAATTACTAGTTTTTCTGTACACGTACTAGTACAATTTAAATTGAGGGATTCTAACCGACATGCAAATGAAGTTTGTAATGTCTGTCTAAGATTCGAAAGACTTAAATGTTTGTATTTTCATGAAACCACTTGGTTTGGCATCGAAACGACCATGCCTAAATAGTCATATTAATTTTAATAAAAACGGAGAAACAATCTTTGATACACAATAGGGTATTTGACTAAAAAAAATTATATGCTTAAAATATTCTTATGCCAAAAATATTAGACCCGTAATTTTTTTTTTTTCAAATACCCCATAAAAAGGGAGAAAAATGAATTTTAAAATTAGGACGAAAAATTACGCCCGAAAATGCTTTGTGGCTGTCACGTGGTATCTTTGACGTCACTAGTAACTTTGAAATATTAATTAATAAACAAACTTTGAAACACCATTTTGGAATCTACTTTAAGCAAATCTGAACTAACCGCTTCTGTAAAACCTCCTTCCGTTATCTATATAATTCTTATTTTAAAAGTAAATTAGATTAAATCCAGTTTAATTGCAAGCAAAAAACCATCACACTGGTTTGTTTATATATAGATTAGTGACGTCAGCCAAATCGACGTGTTTGTGATCACCTGACGTACCGATGAAAAATATGCCATTTGAAAATGATTTTTATTAATTATATAAAGATTTAATTTCCAAAAAAAATATATACGTTTGTTATTTTTGAGTTCAAACTATAATTATTTTAATATTGGAAGGTATTTTAGCTATACAGTCAAGTACCCTATTGCTTCGAGGTAAGAGTTAAGTTCTGTACTAACTTTATCATCTCACTATCAATGTTAAAAATATTGGAAATAGAAACACTTTCTATAAATTGCAATCGCACTCAAAGAATACAACGTTCCAATACGAAATCTACCTTTGGAAGGTAACATGCAGTATCTACAACAATAACTTAGACTATTTTTATCTTGAAATAATCAATTTTTTTGCGTACTTTCTTATAGGATCTAGACATTGAGTGTTTTACAAAAATGATCCAAGTCATTAGTGTAGATAATACAGTTTATTTACCCATGGCAGGAATCTAAAGTCTACTTACTATGAAAACTGATAAATTAAGCAGGCAAAAAATGTTTTAGTTTAGTTTGAATTATCGTCGCACTAGAGCTACACGAGGGCTATTGGCGACGGGCGTCGTATTTTAGAACCACAGCCAAGTGACGAGCCGACACCTGAGTTGGCACCCAACACAACCGTTAAGGGTGACATCGTACGCAGCGTTGGGACTTTGGAGGTATTTTAACGTGCACTCCCTCTACACGGGGTATTATTCGTCGGACATTTTTGGCTGCACTGGCCGTTTATAGGTCGACAGTTATTTTGGGGATGCCCGGACCCGAACCAGGGACCTTTTGCATTCTAGGCGAATGCCTAACCGACTGGGCTCCCCAGCCCCCAAAAAATGTTTTTAAAAAGCAACTTTCAAATAAGTATTCATTTTTAATTATTTTTGAAAGAGTTTTGAGTGCCAAATATACCAGTTTTTCTATTACATCTCCTACCAATTTATCAGAATCGGACGTTTTTCCAAAATATGAGATTTACTTTTTTAAAAAATCAGATGTATTTAATCTTGTTTTGATTTTGAAAAATATTGGAAGGTTCGTCGTATGTTCATCTTTCGAAACTCCAAAAAACATTGTATACAGAAATTACGAAAAATGTCTTTGTTATTTCTTTGGTATTTAAAAAATGTGATGAAAAACAATAACTGCTGTAAATCCTTAAATTTAAAAACTATTATTAGGGGTTTGAATAACACGATCACAATTTAAACAAAACTGTTTATGCGCTGAAGTACCTTTTTCTTGTTTTCCTATTTCAGCAATGCTTACTGTAGAAGCTGTTTCACTACGAACGTTGATTTAGCGCTGAGTTGCAACGACAAAGGGGCACTTTTTATCTTTTTGCTCTGGTGAGGGATCGGGTTTTAAAATAGTAACTTGAAAATATTTTCGTTTATTATACATTGGGTTCGATTAAATTAAGGTCGCACTGAAGTTTTTTGATGGCTACTCTTTATTATATGTTTATTATACAATTACCATAACATACTATACTACGGCCTTTTGGATATTCAACTAGCACGGATCATTCAACAAGCAATTTTTTGTAATTGAAAACAGAAACAAATTTAGGAGGGGGAAAAAAAGAGTCAAATTGTTTGTTCATAGCTGTAGTTATTCGCACCAAATCCCCAAACATCAACATCTCATTTGGCGACAATTTCAATTTGGCGATTTACATTTCCCCCCTTTTCCAATCAATAGGACTCCTGTTCATTCCAAAGGGGGTGGGGGTATGTCTTTTCGCCATCTGAGGCCCCTCATGAATATCCATGAGCTCCTCGGTAATGGTCTCTGCAGCAGGAGACGAACTTCTCAACTCAACTCTACTCTGCAACCCCCCCCCCCCCCCCTCCCTCCCTCCATATAATTTCGTTGCTCCTGGCATCTACTCTCACCATGCAAAGCGAGACGGCTGTTTAGTTTGGCGAAGAAGTTATTTTCTCCTACGTAGAGAGGAAATTAATTTTGAGTGTTATTATAGTTGTTTGTAAGACTAAGTTTTTGTTGTTGTTGTTGTTCAGTTAAATTATTGGCAGGATGCTATTGAGGTTGGTGCAGACCTCAAACAATCCAACGATTAAAAGTCACTCCGGAATGTTTCAAATTAAGTATGTACCAACTTTATATACCCGGCATTTCGCACGGGTGTACCCTTGATAATACCCCAAACAGCTATAATACAGAGTCAATCTTAATTTAAGAGTTTACGCCATGTAATAAACCCGATAAATATTCCACTTCGACAAAATTTGATACGTATAGCAAGTTTACTTTGAATTTTCTTGATTGTCAACAGTCGGCAGTGAAACGACCTATTTATATCATAACTGCATCCGAAAATTGAAACTATTGCCAGCTATCAAATTCGCAACAAGTGAAAATAGGATCGTATCTTTTCAGAATTTGAACTTTTATAAAATTGGCATATTTAAAAAACATATATAAATCAAATAACTTAGACAGTTAGTTGAATAGTTTTATGTTTTGACAAAATGCTCCGAATTATTAAAGTGAAATAAGCCGTGGTCAAACACAATATATAAGAATAAGAATGGCGTTTTCCAGGAAGAAATAAGTTTTTAGACCAACAAAAAACCCCTTCCTTTCTAGACCACGAAAGAAAGCAGTTTCGACGAAGAAAACAAAGCATGCCCTTCTAAAAACTTATTTTTCCAAAAAAAATTCATTTCGTTATCCAGGATTTTCAGAACCTTGTTATTATTTTCCCTGAGTTTTCCCTGCTTCCATGTTTTCCAGGATTTGTGAACTCCTGGAAAATAGACATTGCCTTGTGATCTGATCGAAACTGAGCTATTTCCACTTGTTAATATTTTTGCTTTGTTTTGCTTGTACATTAATAAATTATTCTAGCAATTCATCGCTCTTCCTTTAACAAAATTTCAGTGAACCTCAAGCATTTCAGTTTAAAATACAAATGTTTTGACCTTTGGATCTGAAGTTACAGCAATTGGCAGATTTCTGATGAAGTAGTTCATTCTACCTTTAATTCCTGAACTTCCGCTATTTAATTGTTGGTGTCGGTGATTGGTGGTATGGCAAGGTAAGCTCCACCCACTACCTTGATTAGATGTCACGTTTGCACAAATAACCAATCAATGCCATATTTTCATTCCTTAGGCACTGCTGCCACTCTCAAGTCTTGAACATGTCCATTGTGTAAAGAGGAACTTTAATTATAGTCAGCCAAGTGCTTCGCATACTTTTAGCCTTACATGTAATGAGTTACAGTGTATATGGGAATAAATGTGATTATTCTATAAGAGAATTATATTCCATAAGAGATACCAGTAGCAGCACACGATATCATATTATGCAATTTTGGCATATTTATGACATATTTCTGATATTTCGATATAAAATTCAAAAGAGAGATGATTGTATGATGATTGTGTGCTGTAGGCAAAACTCTAGGGTATTCCACATTAGAGAAAAGCAATTTCAAACAAAAACTACGAATTACACTCTAAGAAAATGGTGGCACAAAAAAAAACTATAAAAGTTTTTGGCTCACAACTCAGATAAAAATCTCAGCGAAATTTAGCGAGATGTTATAAAATTGAATAAACTCAAGGTCAATATAAAATAACCTAAAGTTATTTTTAAAAGATACCTAATTGATCTGGCGGCGAAAGGGTAAATCACAAACAACAACTTCATTTACTTCTCCTAAACAACAAACCGTAAATTAGGCGAATCATCGCCAAACCTGGTTGCTCTAACTCCTTCCGTTTCATCTTTTTGCGTCTCCTTTGTTGCTCCCAGAGCTCCGTTATCCCCCCTCCCCCGCCCCCGATACTATTTGCATTTTTGCAACACCGTGCGCTACGTATATACGCTGGCTTATAATACGCTGGAACGACGAACTTTATAAGGACATCACAGGGCGGTGGAAAGAGATAGAATGTTGTTTTCGAGAAGCATGTTTGATTAGTTTTTGTTCTTTTTTTAGTAAGAAACTCTTTTGTGTTTTTCCGTTAATAGTTAAAGTTGAATTTTTTTTATTGAAGGTCATTTTATTGGTATAAATAGGATGAACTGGGCTGCGCATGTAATACGCATGAAGAAAGAAAACCCAGTCAAAAATTTAGGGTAGACCGGAGCTAGTTTTACCGTGGGGTAAATTTTCCACCAGACCTTATATTAGAAATGAGCCGTTGGGGGCACCAACTGTGTGCTTGGTTTATGAAGCAACACGTCCTATGTCACTCACAAGATTCTTTGTTCAGTTGGTGTTGTAACATTTTCATTAGAGCTGTTTTAATGATTTTTTTAAAGTTTAGTAATTTTTAATGCTTACATTCAAACCTAAATTAAACGCACTTTTCTTTTAACTAACAGTTTTGTTATTGCGTATAATGAAAAGTAATTCCTCTCTCTACTTAAATAAGTATTTGTTTTCAAAATAACTAAAACCTTTTTTTTCTCAAGGCAACGTTAAAGTCAAAATATGGGGACGGATCAGGTTTTCCAAATTTTCACGTGGTATTCCACATCAGTGCACATCAGGCAGTAGCCCTTCGTATGTTGTGGCTCCAACGAGTATAGTATTTAATGTGCCTTTTTATTGATTACGCTCTGCAGAAAGTTGTATGTGCCTTTAAAACTTTGAGGCTACTAAAATAATCTCTCGTTTTCTTAAGAAACATATAATAGCTGTGCCATTAATCCGTAAGTATGTTTATTATATACGTTGACTCTTTTTTCCTAGACGAATTGAGGGAGCAAAGTTTGGTAAGGGTACCCAATTTACCATAATTAGCGGATCTTTACTCAACAGATATACCTCATATCCAGGGCCTGATCTAGGATATCACGGATTATAGGCACACAAAATTATTGAGAGGGGAGCTAAGGAAACTTTAATGTAGGATTGCTCGTATAATAGTCAATGTCTGGATTAAAATAAGGAACTAGAACTTAAAAAATTGAAAATAATCAATTTAACTCATTTTGCTGAACTTTTTTATTTTAATGCTTTATTTCCTGGCTTTCATAATAATTCAAGGCCACAAAACGACACTAATTACTAAAATTTGAAAAGACAACATAATTTATCATGATTACATAATTTACACCACAACATAATTTAAAAATCACTAAAATTTAGAACCCCTAATATTTGGGGACTCTAGAACCGGGCCTTTTGGGAGATCACGCCCTACTCTTATCTATTGTATTTTTTCAGATTTATATTATCCAAATAAATCCGTATCAATCAACATCATGATGCCTATGTACTGGGTAAGCGACAAGACCTTCGGCAACGAATAGATTTAACGTGCACCAGTCGATAATGCATTGCTGATAGTCATCACTTTGTAGAGTTAAATTATCCGGAGATTAAGGAAATTTTTAAAGAACTTTAGATTTTGTGAAACGAAAAACAAACTGTACCCGCTTATACCACAGGGCATATTTTAAGGAAATTTGACTGTGTGGGCAACTCTAACTTCCTTGGAGCGGGGGGGGGGGGGGTGATTGTAAATGTGCAGTTTATATTAGTTGAATAATCGTCAAAAAAGAGTTGGGGTGTGAAAATTGGAATTACGGAAATTATTGCTAATGGTCGTTTTGTTCGATAGGCGATAGGAAAAGAGTGTAAGGAACATAAACTCTGACTTTTTGAACTATTTTAATTTCATTCATTATAATACAACCATTCATTTTCATATTAATACAACCAAATTCAAATAATATTGTCTTTTTCAAAAAAAGATTTCATATAAAACCTCCGGTTTCACCGAAACAAATGGCTTAACTACGGAAGATTACTCGACGTCAATCAGACAAGCAACGAATCAGATCATAGATCTGAATATCCCCGTGCCGCGTGACCGTGACGTAGGAATACAAAGACACCTCCCCATCTCATAGTAGGAAAGAAAGAGAACCCCCCTGGTTGTTTCACTCTTTTGCTTGTGGGAAGGGTTAGGGGTCACGCTTTCATGTGGCATTTTTTACATAACAGTAAAAAAATTATAGAAACACATAACCGCTGGAAAAAATTAGGAAAATGTACGTGGGCAATTTGATTTGACTGTGGGGGCAATTTGATTTGACTGTGTGGGCAAGTGCCCAAAAAATACCCCTTAAAATATGCCCTGTTATACCAAACCACAAGTAAATAATATAACAAATTCTTTTTCTTTCGCATTTCTTCAGAAAGCTCCTTTGCCCCCAAAGAACTTGCAACTCCCTTCCCCCCTAGGCTCTGATAAGAAGGAAGATCTTTTAAATATTTTCATGTCAATCCGCTGTCGGGAATATTTTCGAAATAATTTTAAAAGAAGGCACACGAATATTTGGTGATGCTTTTTGCTGTGCAGAGAGGGTAGTTAGGGTAGGCTGATAATGTCCATTTTGGCGATTTTTCTGAAATGTATCAATATATTATTTTTATGTGGTTTTGTTATCTACGATAAATATTTCTTACAATATTTAATCCTAAGCGAAACTGTGCCTTTTCTAGATTTTTATTTGTAGCATTCTATTTTAATAAACTTACAGATTTACTAATAATTAAGATAATTCAATAAAATAAGATTTTCGGCCACATTTAGATAATTAAACAGCTTAGTGAAAGAAGGTGCTTAGTGACATTTTTGTTAGTAACTTCTTTAACACAAAGAACTTTTTATAACAACGTGCAAAAAAATTCACTTTTTTATATCATATTCATTCATAAATCGTTGTGAAAATGACACTTTACGAGCTTACGTCACAGACAGTGCCGAAAGTAGTACTTTCGGCACTAGTGCGGTGCGGTAAAGTAAATAAGAGTATCTGATTGGTAGAAAAACAAAATGATGTCATGAATATCTTCATGGAAACTAAATGATGTCATGAAGGTTACAGTCCACTCAGCCGAATGAAACTCAGCCGAACGCCCTAAACCGCAAAATCTCGCCAAATTTCATGGCAACATATTCACCATTAAGGCGATAATGTTTTCAACATAGATTTTTCTTTCGTTATCCTGCACTTCAATATGGCTAACAATTTGGCTGGTTTATCGCTCTAAAATAGCAATTGTGTTTAAGAAAACAAACCAACATATACGGCCCCTCCGAAGATAGCTGATACTAGCTTTTCACTAAGGGGCTGGGAATTTTACTGAAGAGAGCGGCTGTCACAATGATGGATTGGCTCTGCGGGAGGCCAGTGTCCACCATTCAAAGTTGTATGAGCAAAGCTATTTGGTTGCTAAAAATCGAAAGTAGCCATGTGTGTACAAATAAATCTTACTTTTTAAGTTTAATTAATGTCGAATTAGAGGATAATATGTTACATTTTGCTAAGTTCGTCGCCTAATTATCAACTATTTGTTTTTATATTAGCTGAGCTATAATTTAAATGCTTAAATTAGTTTTACTTTTTACGTGATTAATTTAGATATAGGTAAATGTAAACCTAATTTTTTCATAACAATAAGGGTGTGATGTAGATCAGGCATGGGATTTCATGATGAAGGAGTGATCTACTAAACTTTTGGAAATTAACCTTTCCAAAAACAAACGTTTTAACAAAAAAAAATACTTTTTAATAATAAATAATGAATTGTTTTACATTAACTGAAAGATACACAATATCTTGTCTCTATTTAGAAAGATATTAGTATCTGAAAATACCATAACTTCTTCGAATAGTATTTAATTATCATTTTCGAAATTATTATTCTTATTATTTTTAAGGTTCTTTCGGGGGAAAAAACGAATTAGGGTAACGAGTACAGTGATTGCCCCCCCCCCCTCACAGTGATTGGCCCCCTCATTCATTATTGAAAATAATAAGAGCCCAAATAATTAAAGCCCAAAATGTTGTTGCCAACATGGCAAACGTTAATGGCGGGAATTTTAAAAACATTTGTCACACCTATTTTGGGCTTTAACATCTTATTATTTTCAATAATGAATGAGGGGCCAATCACTGTGAGGGGGGCCAATCACTGTACTCGTTACCCTACAATATTTCATTTGTCGAGGATCCGAAAATGTTAAAAATAAAATAAGATTTTATTTATCGAATAGAGCCATTTCGTTTTTCCGCAACAAATATCCTACTACGAGACGATTTAAGCGCATACCATATTTATTGTTGCAAAATCAGAAAGTAGTTTATAGGTTAATATTAAAAGTTAAAACGTAGCGGAGTTGTACTTAAACTTATTTATATAATTTATACTCCTGCTAGTATACCATAGTGTATAACAGTGGTTCCCAACCTGGGGGCGATCGCCCCCAAGTGGGCGATTTGAGTTATCAAGGGGGCAATAAATAGTTTGGGGGCGATAGGGGGGCGATGAGTATTCGAAGGTGGAAAATTAAAATAATATACTGTACCGTAGTACAGTAAAACCATTCTAATTTTTATTGATCACCTTGACAAGTTAAAAACTGACATGCTTACAAGATTTGAAGATTTGACCAAGTTAGAAATTCCTGATTCTATTGTAGATCCATTCTCGTTTGAAGCTGTGGGTTGGGGATAACCTTGATAACTCTTTGCACTTTGCAGACGGAGTTTGTAGATCTGAAGTATGACTGTGAGGCGAAAATCCTTTTCAAGCAGAGAGGTTATGAGTTAGCCTGCGTGAAACTTATTTACACTTATCCACAACTGTGGTAAAAAGTCGAACTACTTCTCATCTCGTTCCCGTCAACATATTTAGTTGAAAAAGGATTTGGTTCTGTTATCACCCAGCTCCTTACTAAACAAAGAAATCAGTTGGAAATTTGCCTCAAAGACTTGCGCATGAACTTGACAAAAGATAAAATAATAAAAAAGTTTTCAACATTCAATTATTTATTTAATTTTTATTGTCAACTCTCTTAAATTTTGCAGAATCCAGTTTAAAGATCTAGTTAATTATTTCACTAGATGTTCTTTAAAAAAAATCTGTTAAATATAAACATTTTATTTCTTTCTATTGTATTTAAGAGACCGGATACAGCTGCTTTGGTTGTTTTTATATATGGTAGTTAGTGTTTAAAATGATAAAATTGCTTTATTAGTTACACTTTAACTCAAATTATAATTGGACAAAACATGAAAATTAAAAGGGGGCGATATGTGTTAGTAGACCTAATGAAAGGGGCGATAGTCCAGAAAAGGTTGGGAACCACTGGTGTATAATGTAGCTGATAATATTGTCTAGAGCTGAAACCAATAACTAAATGCTTACTACTACCATTTTTTGTGACTTTCTCTGATAAAAAAAAATATTCAAAATAAACATATTTTAATGAGTAAATTGCATTATTTTTTAGCGATATGTTATAATAAACTTCAAGTTTAGCCCACTAGTGCATACTGTTGCAATTTGGCAACAATTTAAAAATTACTTTAAAATATTCTTGATGTTGGGCAACTTTAGCTATATGTCATCCATTAAACGCTATATTCATGTTTAGAGTAATAAGTAGTAGTAAATAAGGTAATTATTTAAATTAAAAAAAATATTTATGTTGCATACAATCAAAAGGATACAATTTCTCCAAATTTAATACATCGTCCTCAATGCTAAGTCTATGGCGATGCCAAAGTTAAAAAAATATATATAATTAAGTTCCAGGGTAAAATGATTTTATTAAAATATTTTTCCCATACTGTATGATCATCAAAGATCAAAAAATATTTTTTTAAGCAAAAATTAAAAATCATACATTAAAGGGTTAAAAGGTATTAGTTATTATTAGTTAAGATTTGGTTTCAAAAGTTGCTAGACTTATAATTTCTATTTTCGACAAAAATAAATATTATTTGTTTCAAGTTATACACAAATACGCAACAGCGAAATTTCCTGTGAAAGGACCAATTAAATAACTCACTGCCTTACAATGGAACGATTTCGCGAATAGTTTGATACAAACCTATACTGTCCTCCTATTATGAAATATAGCATATTGATAGTTGGTTGGTAGACATATATATTCAGGTTTGTGTGCTTGGTCAGCGACCCGCTTATAAACCTTCGTCAAGTAAGACAGACACAACAGACAACACACACACATAAGTGGATCCATCTAATTTTTAGAGACAGAGGCCAACTAGGGGATCCCCAGAATTGGCTTGTCACCCCCAGAGGTATTGATTTGGTATGGGAACTTGGAGGACTTTCGGACCCAACAAATTTAACGAGCACGTACTCCGCATATACTCGGTAGGTCTTCAGTGGTACCGGGACTCGATCGCAGGACCTTCCGATCCCGAGACCGAGACGCTGACCACTAGGCTCACTACGGCCCATATTGATAGTTAATCACAGTCAGTGAAACAAATATAGATATTTGAAAGTGGTGGTTTTGGGAATTTTAAACTTGTTTTTCTAAAAAAAAATATATGTTTAGCATATCGGTTTAAAAAGCATTAAAATGTTCTACAGCTGTTTCAAGACGTCATAGTGTTGCCGAATTCGGCCAATCTGAGACTTTTTGACAGTCAATGGAGCAGGTTTCTTGAGTGGCAACAGTTCCTCAGGAATGAAAACATGGTCTCGATTGGCGCATTGTGACCTATGTATCAAACCTTATCCACTTATCCACTTCTGAAATGTCAAGGTTAAGACAATTGGTTGATTTGACAGGGAATGACTGAAATCAATTAAAGAGTACATATCATCTAGTATTAAAATTAATAGAAGTCTAGTGAGGAAAATAAAGATAGAATCAAGCAAAAAAAAATACTGTAAATGATTTAGAAATAAATCAATGTTTGGAAATTTGAATCTAGAATATATGGAATTAAAATTATCATATGTTTTTTTCATTTATACAAGCTATGTCATTTCTATATTTGGTCTTTAATTGTTCCTTATCGATCTTTTATGTTAGACCCAAAATGAACATATAATTTGAGAGTGTTAATCATTTACAACAAATAAAGAATTTTGAGCATTGAAAAGGCTAAAATTATCCCCAATCCTGTTTTTTAGCTTCTACACTACGTTTATAACGTAAAAAGTGGAAGGTATTATAATCGTTCAGTCCGTCGGTCTGTCTGTCCGTCTGTCACCCACTTTCACAGAAAGAACCATAAGTCCCACAGACAAGTGGGATATGTCATTTTGTAGCAAAAAATCAGATTAGGCTACATTCCAAATTTCATTTAAAAATTTAAATTAGAAGTTTATTTAAAATTTAAATAACTAAAAATTTTATCTACATTGAAATAGCATGCAAATTCCATTTTTATTCATATTTTCACTGTTGCCATCCACAAGTCCCACAGACAAGTGGGATACGTCATTTTGAAAAAAAACAAGTAGGTTTGTAACAGAATCTGCCACTTAACCCGCTTCCACACAACAGTTGTGTTTAACAGGAAAAAACGCGCCAAACACAACTTTAATTCTATATTTAACATTTACAAGCTAAATTTGGCTAGTTTCATTTATTTTATTTCGAAAATTCAATAATTATTACTTATCGTTTGCAAAAATCAATTTATATTTTAAAGAATAAATATGTCATATTCCTCGCTTTTAAATATAATGAAAACATTTCATATCAACATACAAGGATTCCGTAGTGAAATATATTTGACGTCATTTCAAACTGATCGATGTCGCAAAAATAAATTTATTTTATCTTATTGTCTACAAGAATTAAAGTTTCTCGAGCGATTGTTGCGAATGGCAAATGTGATTTAATTCTAATAAAAACAGGGCCTTTAGCTATTTGTAATTCAAAGTTTTAAACGCCAAAATTAACTATTTTCATTAATCTTCTTTCTCAGATTTAATAATTAGACTTTATGGTTTGCTAAATTTGTTTAAAGTTCGAAGAATAATTATGTAATCTTTTTAATAAATATTTTTGTCGCCACAATTTCCCATTTACATTTCTTTCGAAAATTCACTTATTTATAGTTTGTTAAATTAATTTACAGTTCAAAAAATATATAATTTGTTCAATTGATGCTTTAAAAATAAAAGCGAAACTTAGCATATTTTTTTTATGCCAAGTTAGAATTCTCTATGCATCTTTCTTCTTACATATATATAGAACCATTAAAAGAACTCTATTGTGATAATACAACAATCCAAACCGAATTATATCACATAAATAAATATTTTTTCAAGTGTGTTTATTTTTATTTTAACAAAAGTTTCTCGTACGTTTAACGAAATGGCAACAGTGAAAATATTGAATAAAAATGGAATTTGCATGTTATTTCAATGTAGATTAAATTTTTAGTTATTTAAATTTTAAATAAGCTTCTAGTTTAAATTTTTTAATGAAATTTGGCATGTAGCCAAATCTGATTTTTTGCTTCAAAATGACGTATCCCACTTGTCTGTGGGACTTGTGGATGACAACAGTGAAAATATGAATAAAAATAAAATTTGCATGTTATTTCAATGTAGATAAAAAAAATTTAGTAATTTAAATTTTAAATAAACTTCTAATTTAAATTTTTTAATGAAATTTGGAATGTAGCCTAATCTGATTTTTTGCTTTAAAATGACGTATCCCACTTGTCTGTGGGACTTGTGGTTCTTTCTGTGAAAGTGGGTGACAGACGGACAGACAGACGGACTGAACGATTATAAAACCTTCCACTTTTTACGTTATAAACGTAGTGTGGAAGCTAAAATCAGATTAGGCTACATTCCAAATTTCATTAAAAAAATTTAAGTAGAAGTTTATTTAAAATTTAAATAACTAAAAATTTAATCTACATTGAAATAACATGCAAATTCCATTTTAGCTTCCACACTACGTTTATAACGTAAAAAGTGGAAGGTTTTATAATCGTTCAGTCCGTCTGTCTGTCCGTCCGTCTGTCTGTCTGTCTGTCACCCACTTTCACAGAAAGAACCACAAGTCCCACAGACAAGTGGGATACGTCATTTTAAAGCAAAAAATCAGATTAGGCTACATTCCAAATTTCATTAAAAAATTTAAATTAGAAGTTTATTTAAAATTTAAATAACTAAATTTTTTTTATCTACATTGAAATAACATGCAAATTCTATTTTTATTCATATTTTCACTGTTGTCATCCACAAGTCCCACAGACAAGTGGGATACGTCATTTTGAAGCAAAAAATCAGATTAGGCTACATGCCAAATTTCATTAAAAAATTTAAACTAGAAGCTTATTTAAAATTGAAATAACTAAACATTTAATCTACATTGAAATAACATGCAAATTCCATTTTTATTCAATATTTTCACTGTTGCCATTTCGTTAAACGTACGAGAAACTTTTGTTAAAATAAAAATACACTTTTGAAAAAATATTTATTTATGTGATATAATTCGGTTTGGATTGTTGTATTATCACAATAGAGTTCTTTTAATGGTTCTATATATATGTATGTAGAAAGATGCATAGAGAATTCTAACTTAACATAAAAAAAAATATGCTAAGTTTCGCTTTTATTTTTAAAGCATCAATTGTACAAATTATAAATTTTTTGAACTGTAAATTAATTTAACAAATTATAAATAAGTGAATTTTCGAAAGAAATGTAAATGGGAAATTGTGGCGACAAAAATATTTATTAAAAAAGATTACATCATTATTCTTCGAACTTCAAACAAATTTAGCAAACGATAAAGTCTAATTATTAAATCTGAGAAATTAGATTAATGAAAATAGTTAATTTTGGCGTTTAAAAGTTTGAATTACAAATAGCTAAAGGCCCTGTTTTTATTAGAATTAAATCACATTTGCCATTCGCAACAATCGCTCGAGAAACTTTAATTCTTTTAGACAATAAATTAAAATAAATTTATTTTTGCAACATCGATCAGTATGAAATGACGTCAAATATATTTCACTACGGAATCCTTGTTTGGTGATATGAAATGTTTTCATTCTATTTAAAAGCGAGGAATATGACATATTTATTCTTTAAAATATAAATTAATTTTTGCAAACGATAAGTAATAATTATTGAATTTTCGAAATAAAATAAATGAAACTAGCCAAATTTAGCTTGTAAATGTTAAATATAGAATTAATGTTGTGTTTGGCGCGTTTTTTCCTGTTAAACACAAATATGTGGAAGCGAGTTAAGTGACAGATTCTGTTGCAAACCTACTTGTTTATTTTTATTCAATATTTTCACTGTTGCCATTTCGTTAAACGTACAAGAAACTTTATCAAAAATAAAAATAAAAACTTTTGAAAGAATATTTATTTATGTGATCTCTAATTTAGTTTGGATTGTTGTAATATCACAATATAGAGTTCTTTTGATGGTTCATTTTATATGTATGAAGAAGGATGCATAGCGAATTCTAACTTGGGCATAAAAAATATGCAAAGTTACGCTTTTATTTTTAAAGCATCAATTGCACTAATTATATATTTTTCGCACTGTAAATTAATTTAACAAACGATAAATGACTGAATTTTCGAAAGAAATGTAAATGGTAACTTGTGACGACACAAAGATATTTATTAAAAAAGATAACATTATTATTCTTCGAACTTCAAACAAATTAAGCAAACGATAAAGTCTAATTATTAAATCTGAGAAAGAAGATTAATGAAAATAACTAATTTTATCGTTTAAATGTTTAATTACAACTAGCTAATGGCTCTGTTTGCCGAATTTCTTTCTGAGGTGTATAAATAGTTTGTTTCCTGTTGAACACAAATGTTGTGTGGAAGCGGTTTAAGTGACAGATTCTGTAACAAACCCCTACTTGTTTTGTTTAATAATAAATTAAATATTAATATTGATCCTTTATTTTAATATAGCTCCCTATATAAAAATTATTGTAATTTTGTAATTTTTTTCATGAGCTAGGTAAAGGCATTGAAAACAAGCATATAAATATGGTTGACATATAGTAAAAAATTTCAATTCATTTGGATTGGTTTGGTTTAATAGAAATGGGGTTTTCGTGAGCAATAAATTCTAAAAACATGTAATTCAGAATGGGGCAATTATAAAAGCCGAGTATTGGTCAAATATCATTAAAATACCACGACGTTTTTGTAAATATTTCAAAAACTTGTTTGAATTTAGATGTATGATTTGTACATATGATATGATACCTTATATTAAGCAGACATGAGTGTGCTTCAATGCGAGTATGTTCAAAATACATATGTATATTTTTTTCGATTAGAAATGTCTTAACTCCTAACACCCTCTACCCCTTAAAAACAACTTCTTTTGATATTATCGGCTAGTTAATTAGAATGTGTTTGAAGGTCAAGTAAATTTTATTTTGCAAAAAAAAAATCTCATTAAATTACGCCGTGTATATGAGACTGGTGCACGTTAAATCTGCCGTAGTCCTAAGTTCTGACGCCGCGTAAGAAGTCGCGATACGGCTACCTAAGTGCCAGTTCGGGTTTCGGCCTCGTCACTTGACCCTGATTAAATATGAGGTCCGTGGCCAATAGTCCTCTTGTAGCTTTAGTGCGACGTTAATTCAGCCCAAACCCAATTGTCGTTCGTCACGTATAAAAACTTCTAAAACTATATATATGGTTGGTTGTGTACATGCATTTCCGGCTTGTGTGCTTGATCAGAGACCCGCTTATAAACCTTCGTCAAGTAAGACAGACATAATTTTTACTGACACAGAAAGAGAAATTACACCCAGGGCGAAGGCGGGAATTGAACCCGCACCCGGTACAGTGCGCAGACTGTTGTGCGCAGACTCCACGCAATCTTATAGAGACGTCGTACATGGTGTCAGAACTTTGAACGTCAACAGATTTAACGTGCACCAGTCACATATACACGGCGTTTATTGGTCCAAAACGGGCCGTTAATAAGATGACTAAGACGGATACAGAACATGCGAAGGTATCGACGGTGCCATGATGCCTTAACACAGCGCTTCACGCTGGCGTGGCGCTTTCAAGTAAATGAAATATTGACATATGAACTTAATACTATTTAAATTATGATATCAAAATCTGTTATAGACACAATTGTTTAAATATTAAAAATGCCCATCATCGAACTTTTATGCTCCACCCAAAATGAACATATAATTTGAGAGTTTGTCTTTTACAGCAAATAAAGAATTTTGAGGACTGAAAAAGTTGAACAAAGCACAAGTTGTTATGACAAAACAATTCAATTATCAGTGTAAACAGCGGCCAAGTTATAAGATATTTTAAAGTAATAATTAACGATACGGAAGTAAAGAAACACAACTTAACTTTGAAACATTATATGTGTATATATATATCAATCGAAATAAAATAGTATAACAATTTCTCTACTTGCATTCAGTTTTTGCTAAATGTAAATTACTAATTAATAAATAAAATGTTAATATTGATCCTTCAATATAGCTTTATATTTAAACATTATTTTGTAAATTTCTTTTACTGAGATAGGTGGAGACATTGAGAACAAGCTCAAAAGTTCAAACCATCAAAGTCCATCCTATAAATGCCTGTTATCTGGTTATATTTGTCGCCTGAAACAGGACCCGTCTGAGTTCTTAGAACGTGGGGCCTTTTTTATGACTCCTGGTCTGCACGGGGATCGCATTGTATTCGCAATCACATCATGAGCAGGGGGCATTCACCAATTGTACAACTTTCGGCTCCGATTTGGCTTTGCAGGCACCTTTCGGTTGAATTCTTATCGCCAACGCTTTCGTAGGAGAAAAGCAACCACAAACCCTTATCTGCAGAAGGGGATCTCTTCGCCAAGCCCAACCACACTTTTTCACCAAGTTGGCTACTTTTTCGGTTTCGGCTGAGTTTCATTCGGCTGAGTGGACTGCCACGGTCATGAAACTCACTTATTTCTATTGGTTCATTACTTTTGCATTTTCTAATATCTCCATGGAAACTACAAGTACTACAAAAATTATTAAAGGAAATTAAATAAGACAAAAGTAAGAACACAAATTTCACGCCAAACACTACTTTTATTTAACATGCATCTTTATAGTAACATTTGATTCAAAATAGGAAATAATTTTAAAACTTTTCTTTTACTATTTTGCATTTTCGAATATCGCCATGGAAACTAAAAGATGTCATGAAAATCACTCATTAGTAGAAATACTTTTTTGCACGTTATTATAAAAAAAATATTGTAAGCAAGCACGTGCCAAATAATACTTTATTAAGCTCTTGTCATTATTTCACTTGACCTACGGTCTCGTGAAATGAAAGCCACTCGCTTAATAAAGTATTATTTTCGGCACTAGTTGGCCTAAATAACTATTAAATCTCATTTTCTCGTTTTCAACTTTTTGTCACTTAGCACGTTCTTCCACTAAGGTCTTCAATTTATATTGATGAAAGTGATTTTTTTTTTAAATTCTGATTGTTGTAAATTGAACGGCATATTTGGTTGTTTTTTCTGCCTAAGTTTTTTTTTATTATTATTATTATTTTTTAACCCATCCATATTAAGATTCAGAAAATCAGAATTATATGGATTTTTGAAGAGCTAAGTTCTTAGTCATTTTCAAATGAAAAAAATATTACTAAAAATTCATTATTTATAAAAATTTAAAATTTATGTTTATAGCTAGAAATACTGGTGCATAAAATGCGAAAAGAGCTGGGTCTAACGCTCAAAAGTAAAAAAATATATGTCGAGAGATACGTCTACTTTGGTTTTACATTAAAAAATACAAGAAAGTTGCAAATTCCTAAAAAATAATTATTGTTGACTAGTTTGGGTCCTGAAAGTGTATTAAATTTGATGGGTATTTTTTTGGCAACAAATTTTAAAACCTCAAACAATTTTTTTAACCTTGTACCTTTTCATTTTTTTTATTTTCATAAACACCATAATTAAAAGTTGTTTTATAAACATAAATCTCTATGCAACGAGAGATAATCAGCTTATCTAAAAATTATAATATTTATATTTAGCCCGATAGCTTTATTATATAGCCCCCTCCCCCCCTCAAAGTTTTCTATAAAACAAAATCTTGCACTCATACTTTTTATTGTAAGTCAATTTAAAGTACAAATAAGCCTGAAAATCGTAATTTAAATATTGTATACAATAAAAAAAAATGTAAAAAAAGATAATGTAATGTAGGAATCAACGGGTTAAATTAATTGTTCAGGTGTCATGATTGCTTCAATTACAAAATATGAAATATAAGGTAATGAAAGATTTACGAAGAAAATACTAAATGGATATTATGTGATTTTAACACATTTTGGAGGGTGCTGAATTGAAAAAAAGTGCTTATTTAACAGCGGTCCGTCTGCTATTCTTCCTGTATAAAACCACTCTACAGCTCGAACTGGGGGTCCTATAGACTTCAAATTTGGTGTGCGAGTACCTAGCATCTGTCGAACGTCTTAATAAGGTTTTCGAGAAAATCGTGCATGCGCAAAACGTAGCTGCCATTAAAATTTTTGGGTTTTAAAGTTATTGAAATTACCTTATATGGTATATATTTACTTTTAAATGCATTGATTTATTGATTAATAATTGAAAGTCATGTATTGTTGCACACCTCTATTTTTCTTTAAGATTCCATTCCATTACTATCCGCTGATATGATGATTGTGGTGTGATGATTATATGATGATTGTGTGTTGTAGGCTAAATTCTAGGGTATTCCACATTCAAAGCAATTTCAAACAAAAACTACGAATTACACTCTAAGAAAATGGTGGCACAAAAAAACTATAAAAGTACTTGGCTCACAACTCAGATAAAAATCTCAGCGAAATTTAGCAAGATGTTATAAAATTGAATAAACTCAAGGTCAGTATAAAATAACCGTTATTTATTTGGTTATTTATTCGTTATTTATTTGAAAAAAAATTATAAATTAAAAACTGTGGCGCCTTTTGGCGATAGAAAATGTCACATTCTTTCAACCCATCACCGCCACACTATACTCCCCTCCCGAATTCGCTGAGGGATTTTCGAATGACGGATTGTTCAAAGTAACCGCCTACGGGGAGGAAAAAGCAAAACAGAACTTTATTTTTCGAAACAAGAAAGGAAAAAACGCGGCGGTCTTTGGTTAATAAGGTTAAACTTTGGGCATATGAAACAAAGGAGGCAACACGATGTGTTCGCTATTTTTTATTCGAAATTACTTTGTTTTCGCAAGAGAATGCAAAGTTGTAAAGGAGTCATATTTTTGTAAGATGTGCGTGTGGTAATTGAAACGCCATATGGGGTTCGTATTTATTTTAGTGCGTCTTGAAGTATATACATAAGTAAATCGAAAACACATTTTTTTTAAATAAAAAAAAACAGTGGATGAAGAAGAAAGTTTGATGTAAAAAAGGAAGTTAGGAGTACGATGACAAGTAAAAAATCAATAACGAGAAATGAGAATAGAAATATTTCCTCTTTAGAAAGCCCCAATTGTACTAGTATGTATTGAGGTCCGGCCGAATGTTGATTGCAGTCTGGGCATAGAGCAAATGTTTTTAGCCTACTTTTCTTTTTTAAATTCGAAAGAATTAAATCCGCCTGTCTGTACGTCCGGACGGACATAAATCTACTATCTGTCGGCGAATTTCCCTTTGAATTAGCATTAAATTCAATTTTGAGTCATTTAAATCACTGTTGCCAAATGAACAATGTCAAGAGAAACTTTATTAAAAAATATTTGAAGTAAAATAATTTTTTCATGAATCATTTTGGAATTACGTCATAAAATGTAGCACAATGTGATTCTTTGATTGTTTATTTATTGTTTACCAAGAAAGCGGCAAGGCATATATTTTTTCATACAATTCTGCTTGGTTTTAATTTACATTTATTTTTTAATGCAGTTTGGAATAGTTTCTATACTTTTGTTATTAATAAATAATTAATTATTCTTCGAACAACAAATAAATCGTGCAGGCGATAAATAATATTAAGTTAATTTGTGAAAGAATATTAAGGAAAATAGTTGATTTTGGCTTTTAGAAGTTTAAATTATAGCTGGATGCTGTGTTTAGCTATTTTTTTCTAATGTGTGTAAATCTAGTGTAGAAACGATTGTTGATGATATTTACTGTTATGAACCAATACATTCTTCTCCCCGTTTGGTTTCGGACTTCCTCAATGTCAACGGATTTTTTGATCTGGTCTGACGGAGTCAGACCTGATGGGAATTAGCAACAACAACAACACTGTTATGAACCTAGTTGCTTCCCGATTAGAATTACAGTAAGTATTTAAGTAAAAGGAAAGTAGGCTATTTTAGTTCTTTAAGAACTTCTTGTTTAACACGCAATCAGAAAACACTATTATAAAGTACCAAAACAGAGAGATCACACGACTTTCAATTACCGCTTAACTAGAGCTAGAATTCAGTTAAAGATTTGTGCAAGATGGCTTTCGTTTTTCAACAATGCCTTCAAAACCTAAAATGTATGTGGCAAAAGATGCGCAATTTTCTCAAAAACCTTTTTATGACGTTCGATTGGTACTGGGAATTCATGAACCAAATTTAAAGTGTTTAGCTCTTTTTAGTTCGAGCTGTAGTTTCAGACCGACAGACAGAAATCACCCTTCAAAACGTGCAGAAAACATTAAAATCTCCATTCCTGATGTTCGACCCCCATCGCAAGACTTTCATTACCTTGTCTAATATCTAGTATTATCCTGTTTAATAAATTATTGGCAGATGGTAACATGATTTTTAACCTTTATCAATTAATGATTAAATCAGGATATTTTTCCTTGAAATTTGTTTTATTTCGTTATAACGATTTCTTTGCCTGAAAAAAAATGCTTACATAACAAAGGTTAATTTAGTTTAGTTTAGTTTGAATTATCGTCGCACTAGAGCACACACACACAGAGGTTAATACTTTCAAAAATCTTTCATTAAGTCTGACCATCTCTCTCAACATTAAGCAGATTTGGTTTCGTTGGAATAACTTTACTAGACCTACATATGAACTACTGACCCGATAGGCTTTATATTTTGAATCCTATTAATACACAATAAGTTTTTATAAAAGTACACGAAAAAAACATTTTGAATTATAAAATTTATAATTATTTTTTTAAAGACAAAAAAGTTATAAAGTTTCTTTCAAATCATCTTTAAATAGTAAATATATTTCAATAAAAGAATATATACGAGATCATATAAATACCCGATATAAATTCTTTTATTCCCAAATAATAAAAAAACTACTTTTCTTTGAAGTTATAGTAAAATAAATTGCATTTTATAACATTTTGTAGGAGCTTTAGTTTTTTTTGTAACTATTTGTTTTAAAATCTTGAAAACTATTCATAAGAAGTGAAAAAATCTTAGAATTATTACTGTTCGACTTATTAATAATTCAAACGAAACACTTTTAAAAAAATATTTGTTTTTGTAGAAGTATTCTAAATCCGAGATTAAGAAATGTCCCTTTTTTGTAGCTTTAAGAATAAAAATCCTTTTAAAAATCTTAATAAATAAGCTATATATATTTTAAAGAACTGAATATAAAACGCATTTTCTTTCAGTTTTTTCAAACTTAAATAGACATCAATTCGTAGCTAAAAATTCAAATCAAACTTATCTATTTTTGCAAGTACTAAACTACAATTTATAATTACTTACTGTTTTAACGAAGGAGCCTAGAACTAAAAAGCCGAAAATTATTAAATTACCAAATTACAAACGGACAAGGGGCTGTTAGTTTTTCCAGCAACACTATTTTGACGTTTATTCAAATTTAAAAATTTTAAATGTTTTACTGTTTAAAATTTTCGAGTAACAAAATGAGTAAAAAAATTAAATGTATTGAAAACAAGTTACAATTCAGCAAAATTCTCCTCGGTGGTTAAATAGTGTTTTAAAAAAAATTATTTTCCTATGGAGCAAGATCTAGAATAAAACTGTCTTAATACCAAAAGGTGCGAAGATAACACAATTTCTCAGTTTTAATGAAATTTGTTGATAATAGCTAAGAGTGAAGCCATACTTAAAAGGCAAAACAAGTCAAAGGAAAAATACACATTTTATTTACGACCAGCATATAATAAGCAGGGTTTATTATTTAACGTGAAGAACACAACTGTTGCAAAGACCGGAAAATGTCATTACAAATATAAATATTTTATTAACATTACAATGTTAGTTAGATATTAAAGTTTGGGTGCTCGTATTCGTTACTGGAGCTAGCACATCAACAGGAAGTTTTTGATTAGAATTGTCGACTGATAAAACCGACAAATTATCGAACATATCTCTCGAATCGTTAACTTTACAGTCATCATTTTCCTCCAAGACTTCCAGACAAAAGCTTCTAAGTCCAGGAACCCCGAAGAGACCAGCGGCCTTGTACATTTTCCAGCAATTGTCCTCCGATTTACTAAACTCTTCGTCTAACTCATTTGCGTACATGTACAGCAAAACAGCCTTAAAAGTGGGCAAATCGAAATTGACGTTAACGATCAAATGCTGCTGGGATGGTGGAGTTTTGTCGAGGAATTCCTTGAACAGCAGAGATTGAGTGTAGAGGACAGCTTTGTGGCATGGCAAGTTGAAGTTTCCGCACTTCAGGGTGATGTCGCTGAACTTGCCGCTGGTGAAGAGGTGACCGAAGTCGGCGAAGAGGTTATCTTTCTCAGTTTCTTTCTTTTCGGGAACAGGATCGGGCATCATGTAAGTGTACTCGATTTCACAGACGACAGTTATATTCTCTTGCTGGAACAGGTCATCTGGCGATGGATTGACATTCGGGTCAGTTTTAGATTCTTCGGCCGAATATTCCATGTTTGCCGATTCCTGCAAAATTCCCCATGCCAGGTTCTCACATGGACCACCTTTTCCGTTCAAAAGATCACTTATTCCACTCTGTTCTCGTATTCGGCATGCCTTAAAGTGATCATACAATTCTCGTTGTATTGGAGCTGGACAAGTTTCGTTTAAGTGTTCTTTCAATTCAGCTTTAATAGTCTTAACCAAGTACTTATAATAAGTATCACTCTCCTTACCAACCACTTGCCTGTCGATGCACTTGAGAAATCTTCCATCCTCAAACTTCAGACCCAGCGAGAAAGTGACCATGTCCCAAGTATCGCTTTCTTCCCCTCTGACCAGCCTGAACCCGATATTCTTTATACCATCATGAAGTTCCTTGGTTACCAGCACTGACCACTGGGATTCCCTGGTCTTTCCCAGCATAAACCATGGACCGTAGACTGGATGGTCTTCCTGGAAAGGCATCAAGTTGAAACCGCAGATCCGCCAGCTATTCTTGAAGTCTTCCTTGTAGATCCTGCTGGCCAGTTCAATATGACGGGCTTGCTTTTCCATAGCGATATATTTTCTTAACGTCCGAACGAAACCATAAAGTGTTCTCTTTCAGCAGCGTAGGATGATTATTTGGAGCGTTTATATAGATTTACAAAAGAGGTGCTGTGGCATGACGGAGAACTTGTGTTATATTTGCATACTTTAAATGAAGTTTAGTTGTATTTTCAATGGTTGGATATTCCAAGCAGGCATGCAGGTTGGTACATAGATTTCCTGGTTTGTGCGCTTGACCAGAGACCCGCTTATGAACCTTCTTCAAGTAAGACAGACACAGACAAAATTGTTACTGACACAGAGAAAGAAAGTATACCCAAGGCAAGACGGGAATCGCAGTATAGTGCACAGTCTGTTAGCGAAATGGGCTGCGATCAAACCCACTAGGCCACCGGAGCCCTTGGATATTCCAAGGTTTCAATTTATATATGGTTGTTTTTGATTTGATTTGCCAACCAAACAATGTGTAACATATGAGAAATATTCGTGACGTGACCAGGGTTCTAAATTACGAGGCGTTATTGGCTGTGTGAAAGCTCCTAAAGGAGGCTAGAAATAGGCAGCCGGAAACGATTACCTTACCTTACGAGAAATATTATATGATCGGCATCGTAAGCTTTGTATCAGAGTCAGCTTAGGAGGATACAACCAGAAATGGCGCTTTACCCAAACAGCAAAGTTGACATAAGAAACGTTATTAAGTTGACTCGGGCCGTGGAGAGCCTAGTGATTAAGATCTCGGTCTCGGGATCGGAAGGTCCCGCGATCGAGTCTCGACACCTCTGAAGACCCACCGAGTATATGCGGAGTACGTGCTCGTTAAATCTGTCGGGTCCGAAAGTCCTGTGGTCGGTCATTGCGCAGTTTACCACGGGTACAGGTCCCTGGAGACTATTTCCCTCCCCTTCAAGGACATGTCTAAATTGTGGAGGTGGCGAAAAATGGCAGCATCTGTCTTGTATGTGTGTGTACGTCGTGTCCGTCCTTCTTGACGAAGGTTTATAAGCGGGTCTTTGTGACCAAGCACACAAGCCTGAAAACATATGTCTACCAACCAACCAACCAACCTAAGTTGACTCTTTAAGAGTTTATCAAGGATATAGAAAAATCAGAAGAAAATTGACAAAAATTTCAAATTGCGTGGGCCACGTGCAAGTGACATTACTCAAACTAAAACGGTATGTCAGGTTGTATTCACACCTTTTTTTTCTCTATTTTACTGGTCTATAGCTACATTTCTGCTTTAATCAAATAATATCCATATGTTCTCGCTAAACAAAATCCTAACGCTTCTTGAGAAACTATGTATATTTTCACACCACTTTGATCATCTATATATAAAAAAAGGCAAAGTCTTGACTGACTGACTGAGTCACGTATCAACGCCCAGCCCAAACTACTGGAGGTGCAGCTACAAAATTTTAGGAGCATATTCTTTTTATATCGTAGGCTTCATTTTAGAAGCGATTTTTTGAAATTCGAACCCAAACGGGTGTAAGAGGGCAAAACGTGGGCCGATTTCTCCATAGGAATAGCATTGAGCATTGTTATAAACTTTTAATTTATACTAACGTATAAACACTTGAGTTTAATTTGTAAGATTGCTATTTGAATATCATTATTTTATTTTATTGATTTACAATCTTTATTTTGTTCAATAGCGATGTTTGGCGAGCTTGAAAAATTAACGTAGGGCTTCTATACCTAACAAGTTGAATGAAATATGAAATGGAATGTTTACCACATTTAGGCATCTTCGTTGCTTTATCAGCTTGGCGATAGCGATTTAATAGAACGGTTCGTCGTGAATGCTTGTGCTGCTTGCCATATCGCCAAAGTTGTCGCGACTCTTTCTGTTTAAGTAGAGCCCCACTATCCAGTGACTCAAATCAAGCATGTACTCTCCAATTAATTTCGGAAATAACCCCGATTGGATATCCAACTCTCTCCGCTTCTCACTCTAACCATACCCCTTGTTTATTCCGAGACCAAACAATCTCCGAAAGAGAATGGGAAAAAGTTAATTAAAATGTCTTTCGGAGAAATTCCTCCCCTCCGAAATAAAACGAAAGAAAGTTGGGATGCCTCCTTGGCAAGGATGCTAAAGAATGGAATCTAGATTTTTTTTATCCGGTTTATAAATAGAAGTCCTATGGACCAAAGCCATGATTTTCGAAATTTCAATATCTGTAAAATTACTTTTTTTAAAAAGAATTTGTGCTTTTTTCACTAACTAACACCCCGTTGCGCAACAGCCCGTTAGTTCGCCAAGGAGTGCCGTGCCCATTCCAGCTAACGTGACCAATCCTCCACTTCAGGGACATGTCTAAATTGTGGAAGTGGCGATAGATGGAAGCATCTGTCTTGAATCTGTGTGTATGCCGTGTCCGTCCTTCTTGACGAAGGTTTATAAGCGGGTCTTTGTGACCAAGCACACAAGCCTGAAAGTATATGTCTACCAACCAACCAACGTGACCAACGGCTCTGGGATGCTCGGCATATGTCCTGGTAAGGTGGTCAGCCACACGCGGAACGCCCTGTGTTTAGTTCCCAAGCATGCATTGTCCTCAGTTTATCGACCCACTTAAGGGATGATAGGATGAGTCAACCTCGCCCAATCCAGGACTTGAATCCCGGACCTGTGGCGTGGCAATGCAAAGCACTATCACTAAGCTAATGGGCCTCGCTTTTTTCACTAGTTATGAAAATAATACTTATTACGATAAAATATTTGGATATTTTTCCATTTCGCGTGCGCAAATCTCGCCAAACGGAATCTTTCGCGTTGAACCACGGCAAAATTCAATAACTAGGCCAGAGAAGCTCTCCCAAACATGAGCGTAGACGGAAATTTTGACGTCACTGTTCCCAGTGCCGAAGATCGAGAAACTAGTTCGGAGGCATTCGGAACCCTAAAATTGTGGTCAGCCGTGAACGAGTGGTTCCGAACAGGTTTCGAGACAGGTTGTCTTCATCTTCAGAACAACGTCACTCGGAACTATGACGTCAAAATTTCCGTCCCCGAGGCCGTGGGGGAACGAGATTTTCTGGTGACAAAACGCAGTATACACAGGAGAAGGTTACCATTGGAAATATTGTTTAGCGGCGGTTATACATGTCTGGTGGCTTTATCGCTTGGGGCCTCCTACTTTTGCGGCTTCCAATTATGTTCCACCAAATGTTGGTAATTTCCAACATTTGGATGAAAATATAATCTGGTTAGTTGGCCATTAATTTTTTAAAAAAATTTCAAGTGTCATCGAAGTCATATGTTCTTATTTTATATTCTCTTAATATTACTACTTTCATCTTTGGAAGAAAAATTTATACATTTTAAAGCAATACTTTGACGAATATTAGGATTTCAAAAATAATATGTTAGGTATAAGGAATTGATACGAAAATCTTAAATTTGACCAGAAATAGTTCTATCGTTTTGTTAATAACTTTTATATCGTTATTTGTTGACATTTACTACTGAATTTCACTTTATACGATTATACGAAGTAATTCTGTAGATACTTTGGGTTTTGAATCAACCAAAGTAGTTCGATTTTATAGTTTTTTGAAACGCCGCAGAAAAAGAAATATCGTATGAAGAAAAAAATAATAAAATCGCAAATGTGTCTAGTTATGAAAACTAATTTGCAACCAATTTTTCCACCTAAAAAAATGGTTGTAAAATTTTGCAGTGGAATAGCAATGTATGTTTACGACCTGAACTGTCACCCAACGAAACTTCAATAACATCGTACGCTATCGCCATCGGTACTTTGGACTCCACACATTTATATGTGTGTTCCGGTGGAAGCTCTTATGACTGGGACAAACTAAAATTCCTTCCATCTTCCAAACAACAACCATGACCATCTCAACAAAAAAAGTTTACATGTTTGCTGCAACCAATTGAATAAAAAGGCAACGTTGCACAAATAAAAATACAACGAAATGTTTCACGTAACAGCGTTTTTTTTCGAAAAGTAATTTTTTTCATGAAGCGGAAATGCAACGAATATTCAACCACTTTACAACCTTTTTTTTATTAGTTCTGAGCTTCCTGGGAACGAGATTTGACACTATGAGAAGTACAGTCTCTCTTATTAAGACGGATTGTCAGTCCCATAGATCTAATTCATTAGTTTTGGAATCACAACTTCCGCAGAAGTATTGCTTTGCCATGTTAGCCCTTTTTCCCCCAGGTATGGGAATCACTATAGCATCAAACTGAAATAAATTTGAAAAGGAAATGTTATCTAGTTATTTAATTATATATTTTTGAAGTTTTAAAGTTAAAAAAATATGCAGCAGATGGCGACACTATTTTAAAACTTTATCAATTAATAATTAAATATCCGGATGTTATTTTCTTTTCAATTTTGTTTTAACTTGATGTTTTGATGATTCCCATACCTGGTGAAAATGGAATAACATGGCAAAGCAATTCTTCTGTAAAAGTTGTGATTTCAAAACTAATGCATTAGCTCTTTGGGACCGATAGTCCCTCTTAAGAGAAGATTCTCTTTTTTAGAACAAGAATCCTAAGCCAACTTTTGTATCAAAGTAACGTGAACTCTGCAAGCTTTAATCCCAGAAAACAAACCCACAGGCGATTTTTTCGCGCTCTTCTTGAGTCCTACGAAACGGAAGTGAGATCGATACCGCTCTCTGATTGGTTAGTCGATTGTGACGCAGCGCGCGAACGTCCATCTTGGAAAACAACAACACCCCTATAGATGAGGTTATTTTGTGTAATGGTAATGATCGGTTTTGGCCTATCGAATTGACTAGCAAGGAGCAGTTCAAATTCGGGATTTTTCCTAGTTGCGTTGGATTTTGGTAGTCTTGTTTCGGTCTTCTCTATGATTAAAGCCTTTCAGTTCACATGGATCATATTTTAAATCGTTTTATTTTATTTTTTAATACAATGAATTTTTATTTTTATTACTTTAATAAAATGTTAACTGAACACCATATAATATATTTCTTAAGTTTTAAATACCCAGAAAAAAATATACAGAGCAATTTTCTATTGCATTTATTTATTGATTTAACTGCTATACAGAAAAGAAAATGTCCAATTACATAGCAGAGGCAAGACACTAAAATCGAATAAAAATGACAACATTTTGGCTGGTATTTATTGAAACATGTGCAAACCTAAAATTCTAAAACTTATTTAAATATTTATCGAAGATATTTCGCTTTTTTCTCAAATTTTCTTTGTATTTAACATATATTTCGTTCTAAACAACATCCTAAACAAACATTCAATGCTTTCAATGATGCACAATGCTATTCCTATTTAGAAATCAGGTAAACACGTTCCTCAATTCTGAAAAATCTAGAAATTACTTTTTAGGTATTCGTTTTCTTTACATTTTAAGGCAACCTTTCATAGCGGATAGTGTGAATACCTGTCTCCGTCTTTGATGTATGAAAGAATGTGTGTAAACCACGGTTTGATCCCTCTTTCCCCTTTTTGTGCTAATTTCAAAAAATAGCTTCCTAAATGACACCTTCAATACAAAAGTTATATCTGTAACTCTAATAGTTTAGAATGGACATTGATACGTGATTGACAGGACATCGTAATTTGTGTGTACAATATATAGTTTATAATTATTACAATAGCTGCTTAAAAATTATCATTTGGAAAAATGACAATTTTATGTAAATATTAATCATATGTATAGTTAATCTTAGTAGGAGATATCTCGTAGCTGGTACTGAATGTGTTAAAGGCAAAATGAACAAAATGAACTTTTGAATGAAATGAAAGCAAAATGAAATTTATGAATGCCACATACTTTCTTCCATAAGCAAATAAAAAATAAGTAAGTATTATCGCTTGCAATACTTTCGATAAATGGAACGTGACAAAAATAGTTCAATTTTTTTAAAGAAAATTATAAAGTAAACAATATCTATCTATAATAATAAAAGAAAGAGTCTGTCTGTCTGTGTGTGTGTGTGTCTGTTATCGGATCGTAAAAGACCTACTTATACTGCCCACAGGAATTCGAAATTTTAAAGATAGATTCCCTTTAATACTAACGTGTGCACCTGAGGCTTAGTTTTTTCATATTCGTTCCATTTTTAGAGAAAATTCGAATTTTCTGAAAAAAATACACCACTTTCGCTCAAATCCGATCATTTTTTCTCTTTCCTGATGCCATCGGCTGAAAAAATTAAATAAAACTTTTAACGAAAACATTTAAAATTCAAAATGTTTATTTTATTCTTTTGCCATTACTTTCAGAAAGTAAATTCATTATTTGAAAAATATTGACATGTTTCAAGTGACGTAATTCCGCCAGTCTTCATTCCCGGATTTTATTGTGGGTTTATTTGATGATTTTTTCATTGATTTTTCTGTTGACTGCATGTATGCATATTTAAGCAATAAATGTATAGTTAAGCTATTACTGAACTATGATGGTTAATAAAGGCCATCACACTAGAGCTATTAATGTTTTATGTCTTTATTTTTTGCCAAAGACGTTGCCAAACTCGCCAAATTATTAACTAAAATTCGCCAAATATGCAATTTCTTTTATAAATAATTTATAAGCTGGTCGGTTGTTCTAAGGTCATTGTGTTAGAGCTGTATAATGGGTGTGGGTAGCTATATCTATTTTCTCGCCAAATCATTTCCCAAACACGCCAAATGAGCTAAAAGGTTTTATGTATTTATGAGGGAATTGTGATGACATTTATGAGTGCATTTTATAGCGTATTTTTCATTTTGGAATTTTAAGGCAATGAAACGGGATTTTATAATTTATAACGAGTGGAAACAATAATAAGTTTATGATCCTATAACAAGGTATATGGTACACATATTTGGAATCTATTTGATATATTTTTTAATTCCGTGCGAAGAACGGGTATAAATTTGCTAGTATTTTAATAAAATAAGCAAATAAAACTAAATCGACAAAAAAGTACCAAACTGTTTAAAACAATATCAATCATACAGTTTCTTCGTTTAATTCATAAAAATCCAAAATTCCAAAACAAAAACAACGTTGGCTAAAACTCTTTTTATAATTTTATTTTTCTCCAAGCTGTGTGGCCCAAGCTTTTTACTTTTATGAAAGAGCAGGAAAAAGGAGAGAATTTATTGAATTAGGCTGCAGCCATGTGACGTCACCAACATGGGTCTGTTGATTAGATCAGGACCCTCTAATGCAGGAAAAGCATTATGCAACTCCAGGACCTTTTTGTTTTCCAGGACACTAATTTTGGAATTAAAAACGTTCTAGATAAAGAGACCGAAAAGGATTAGCCCAATCTCTTCTATAAAAAAAATTTAGTATGAATTTTAAAAACTAAGTGTTAAAATGTTCTGGTGCAATTAGTATTAGCTTTTTGGATGGTTGTTTCTACTAAAAGATAACGTAAGAGTTTTAAGTTGAAGCTCGGTGCTTATGTTCTTTTGTGAAACAGTTGTTTTTTGTGCCTGTTGTCTAACTTAAATTGGGCTTATACAACATTTTATTTCAGCATACTGTTAGTTTGTCAACAGATACTTGATATTTTCAACTTGATATCGATTAAGTTGAAAATATCAAGTATTTTTTTATAAGTTCACCTATAAATAACTTTACTGAAAAACACACTAAACATAGCAATTGGTTTAGAAATTTCTTTGAAGAAAAAAACAGGATTCTAATAGTTATGTTTATAGCAAAAAATTTTATTTAAAAAATCTGAAGTACCACCCCATATATTACAGTATAGCAATTACTATTTTTTTATTGCAACATATTTTATATTTTCGCTTTTGGACATGCCTAAAATAAAAAAATACAAAGTATTTTAATTGAATAAAAATTATTAATGTGAATAAAAATAAAATCTGAAAAATACATAAATTTATCTTCTTATTCACTGCAAAAAAAAGTGTTGTGTAACGTTACTCTATGAAATTGGTATCAGCATTCCATCCTCTAAATTTATAAAATAATGCTACACTCAATTTATGAAGAAAGTTACAGAAAAAAAGCTTACTCCAATTTTAGGCTGTAGCGTTACTAAATAAATTTGGCATAACGCGTTAAGGAGTAAGATAGAAATAGAGCATGTTAACGGTTTAAGATAAAGAGGAAGTAAGGTTACACCAAAAATTTGCAGAGTTCTAATTCTGCAGTGTAACAATAGAACTAGCCCAATATTTTATTTATTCTTAAATAACTGGTAAAAAAATTATTAGTTATTGGTAATATTTTTACATCAGTTTCAAAAACTTTAACGATAGAAAAAAAGTGTTCGGATTAATAAGAACAATGACTAGATATCGGATTCTTTTATTTTAAGTTTCCCAAAAAAACTTTTTTTAATTTTTCTGCTAATGAGTAAATCCTTTAATTATTACTGAGAGTAATGGGTTTTTTGATCTAAATGAAGATTTTTGTGTTTCTTAGAGCAGAAAAAAAGTTCATGAGAAGACTTAAAATCCATCGTAAGAGTACATTATTATCGCTTACTATTACTTTAAAAGCTTTTGTGACTTTTAAAGGAAATAAAGTTTTGTAATGCGAAAAAATGTGTAGTTACAGTTTTAATTTATTTTTGCGTAGATTCTTATTAAGTTTGTTAACTTTTCCACTGTTATGTTTTTTTATGTATGCTTTAAATGAACTTTGGGGAAAATGAAACTTTTTAATTACAAACTCATGTTTAACTTGTGGAATTAAAAAGTAAATGAACATTTCTAAAAATGTTTAAGCTAAAATATAACGGAAAAATAATCCGATTAGTTTTACAAAAAGTTTAGTTTTCTGCAAAAGTTTTTGTATGAAAAGGCATGTGAAAGATAATTAAAAACAAATAGTTTTTTTCATACTATCATAATGCTTTCTTTGAACTTTTAAAAATTCATTTCAATTATTAATGCATTATGCATCAAAACATTTTGTATTATTTTTATGAAATTAGGTCTAAGTAATTAAATGCTTCGAGATTTCACTAGAATAAGTCTTGATTACATTAAATACACACACTAATAGATTTTTTTGTCATTAAGAATTGCATAGAAATTTTTTTATATTCAATTTCATTTACATCAAGAGAGTTTTCAATATTAAAAATTAATCCTTTTTAATATTTGAAATAACTTTGTCGCATTCAAGCTGAATTTAATACCTGCATAGATGCACGCATAAAATATGGCTTGCTTAAATTTTAATTTTTTTAACGACAAATATTTAAAAAATGATTTTTTTAGGGAGTTCTGTTTCCGTAGATCATTTGTTTTATCGACCTCTTATTAAGGTAAAAAAATATTTTTTCTAAAAAAGGTTAAAACCAACATAGTCGTATTTAGGCACACTGACCTTACATATTTAATAAATTTATTGAATAAAATAATTGTAAAACTTGTACAACCCACAAGCTTTGGCGCATCCCTGCCGGGATTCGAACCCGGGACCTTTGGATTAGAAGTCCAACGCGCTATCCACTGCGCTACAGGGACTACATTTACCAATTAACTTGTTAAGTCAACGGCAAAACTCTCTTATGTTACATTACCACTGATAAAGGTTACTCTTCTTTTTTATTGCGTAATCGTGATTCGTTATATGAATTGAAGGCCATTGCTATTTCTCCTTTAATGATTTTGTCATGTTTAATGTCTAAAACCTGAACTAATAAGTATGAAATTGGTACATACATACATATGAACAAAAACATGGTATCTTTATTTATCCATATTTTATATTATAAGTACATTAGTTTTACGACATTTCCACTTTGCAAATTTGTAAATTGTTTACATTTTGCTTTCTAGCTATGTAAGTATACTTGCAGTAATAAGTGTTTGCTTCTTCGCAATAAAACCACATACGTAGTGTAAAAGGTTATACAAAATGAAACTCTCTCAAACAACACAAACCAGTGGAAGTAACTTTTGGACAGAAAGCCAATATAGAAAGTCAATATGTCTACCTCAAAATATTTCATTGAGCGTATAGTAAAGACGTTGAAACATTGTTATTTATAGAGTGTTAACAAAATGTCGGCTTGCCAATGGTGTAAAATTTGATAACAAAAAGAGACGTCATAACTATACCTTCATATCGACGTATACCGTCGACTAAACTACAAAGAATAAATGAATGAAAAACTAGGAGTGTGAAATTACACATTATTTTCAATTGCCACTCAATATTATAAATTTGTTTGGCTAAAATTCATTTTAATTCTTTGCACAAGAAGGTTTTCCTTTTCAGAAATACCTTTGAAATCTTAAAACTTTCATGGCCCTTATTATGAGTTCCGACAAAAAAAAAGAAAGTTGAGTACCAAATTTGAAGTCCGTAGTATTTTTCCTTTGTTGTTCTTCAGCAATATCTTTAAAACCTAAAAAGTGTTACGACTGCAAACCTTTTTTTGCGCTTGCGCAATTTTCCCGCAAATTCTTATTATGACATCGGACAGGCACTAGGAACCACTACCAAAGTCAACTGCTCTTGTAGTTCAAGCTGTAGAGTGATTTCAGACAGATTGAATGACAGACGGACCAATGTTTAAAAACCACTTTTTGTGTTACACACTACGAATGTTCTTGCAATTGCTGTTCTACAATCTCTCCGCATAAGACAGAATATCATCTAAACCGAACCGAAGTATTTTAAAAACATTGACATTTTGGTAATGCTTTGTATAGTTAAAAGTTAACCGAATTAAAACCGATATATTATATAACTAGCAGGTATAAAGTTGCACGTAAATAACTGTAAAATAGAATAAAGCATACGAAAAAACGAGCATTGAGAGTGAAACCGAAAACACAATGAAATCGTGGAAATGCAAGAATGAAAAATGGAAAAGTTACGTCCTCTGAAACAACTCAATTCGTATAAATATATCAACCAACACAGAAGAAAAATATTTCGTTCATTTCCTACAAGCAATAACAACATTACTCTCACTTTACTAAATAAACACAGATAAAAACAGGAAAACGGCGTTTCAATGAAAACGAAACAAGATTGTCTAATGCAATTGGTATGAGCCACCAGAAACCTTTATTCAATAAAAGACAGGTGATTCCCAATTTAAACATTCCTAATTTCATAATTTTCAAGTTCAAGACTTCCTCTCAGTTTTTCCTTTCGTTTATTGTATCAGCTGACTCCGCAATGCCAATAAAAAAAAATAACTGTATAAATGTAATAAAGTAAATTTAAAATATAAAAAAAATCACGGTAGGAAATTAGCTGATGGAGTAAATAGCCTTATAACGATCGTCTCGAATAATTTCCCTAATTATGCCTGGATCAGCGGAGAGACGAGACTCTATTTGTTTTGGCAGACAGAGTAGGCGGGGCTAAGGGGCGTGATCGGCGGGACTGTGAAGCATTGGGCACGCCTCTTTGCTGATCCGACCTTTGATCTTATGAGTCCAGATGAGATATGTCGTTATTTTTAAGCAACAGTTAATAGGGGCAAGCGAAAAACGTTATCGGTGCGGAGAGCTCATTCAAGGCGGTCGCCTTGCATGCGCCGGTTCGAGTGCCCCGTGAAGCCAAAAAAAATGAGCGACGACCCCGTGTAGAAGAAGTGAATGTAAAATATGCCTTGAGCGCCAACTCAGGTGTCGACTCGTCACTTGACTGTGGTTCTTAATTACGACGCCCATCACCAATAGGCCTCGTCTATTTCTAGTATGCAACGATAATTGAACTTAATCTAACATGGTTGGTTGGTTGGTAGACATACATATTCAGGTTTATGTGCTTGGTCAGAGACCCGCTTATAAACCTTCGTCAAGTAAGACAGACACAACACACACACAAGTGGATCCATCTAATTTTTAGAGACAGAGGCCAACTAGAGGATCCCCAGAATTGGTTTGTCACCCCCAGAGGTATTGATTTGGTATGGGAACTTGGAGACTTTGTGACCACGACGGATTTAACGTGCACCAGTCACCATTAGCGTACACGGGGGTCTTCGGAAGGCAGCGGGCCTCGAACTCGCAACCTTAGGGATGCCAGTCCAAGACCTTACCGACCAGGCTATCCCGGCCCCTAATCTAACATATTACCATATCGGTATTTTATTCTTAAAATCGGGCCCAGGCGTTGCCAAAATATATTTTCCTATCTATAAACGGTCTGTGCAGCTAAAAAGTCCGACAAATAATACCCAGCGTAGAGGGATTGCAAGTTAAATATGCTCCAAAGTTTCAACGTTGCGTGTGACGATAAAGTCTCCCTTAAAAGTTGCATGGGGTGCCAATTCAGGTGTGGATCGTCATTTGATTGGTTTTGAATCACGGCGCCCGCTGCCAATAGCTCTAGTGCGACGATAATTCAACTTAACCCAACTACCATAAAATTACCGTTTTACCAGGAACTATTGGGGTAATGTTCGCTGTACCTCCGGATGATCGCAGTAGTAATGTTAATGGATTTTTCGCATGCGATCGTAAAGTTTAAATAATAAAGAGAAAACCGTAACTTTTTTTCGCCTGCTTTTTTTAATAAAGTAGTGACAATGCTATTTAAAACCTGCTGGAAAAAAAACTTCAAGTACAGAGTTTTTTTTAAGTCGCAATTGACTAAACATTGACGAAAACCAAATGACAAACGTTGGTTACAGCGATCATACGTTACCGTAAGAACGGCGAATATTACCGGAACAGAATTCTTATTGAATAGGGTATTTGACTAAAAAAAATTTATTGGCTTAAAATAGTCTTATGCCAAAAATATTAGACCCGTATTTTTTTATTTTTTTCAAATATACCATAAAAAGTGAGAAAAATTTATTTTAAAATTAGGACGAAACATTACACCCGAAAACGCTTTGTGGCTGTCATGTTGTATCTATGACGTCACTAGTAACTATATAAACAAAGTTTAAAACACCATTTTGGAATCTACTTTAAGCAAAATTGAACTATCCGCTTCTGTAAAACCTTATTCTATTATCTATATAATTCTTATTTTAATCGTAAATTAGATTAAATCCAGTTTATTTGCAAGCAAAAAACCATCACACCGGTTTGTTTATATATGCTAGTGACGCCAGCCAAATCGACGTGTGATAACGTGACGCACCGATGAAAAATAAGCCATTTTAAAATGATTTTTATGAATTATTTAAAGATTTATTTTGCAAAAAATATATACGTTTGTTATTTTTGGGTTCAAACTATAATTAATTTAATATTTGAAGGTATTTTAGCGATATAGTCAAGTACCCTATTCTAAATTTACTATTCATATTGAACATAAAGAACAGGTGATAAAAAAACATTTTGATCTTTATCTCTCATCCAACTTTTAGCATCGCATTCTCAAATCAGCGTCTTCTTTGTAACAGTAACGTACGATACTATTGCCTTTTGCGAAAGCTCATCACTGTTTGACGAGATTTAAGCTCTTTTCAAACGGGGTACGTTATTTTGACAATGAAGGGTTTTATGTGCTTGAGATTTGATGCGTTGATAAAACATGGATAAAAAATATAACAATTTAGCGCTGGAAATCCAGAAGGAAAATATTGAGTTCGTGGATGAATCATTTTAAAAGATCTGCCTTCAAGTTATGCAAAAGAAAATTTGAAGATCTATCTTAGTATCGACTGTTCTTTTTGTCGTAAAGCGTGGTATAGATAAGACATAAGAGTAAACATGTTTGGAGAAACAAGTGAAAGTAACACTTACGTTTATAAGTTCTTTCAAATATGGTTGGATTTATATAATCATATAAATAATCATTCACTCCGTAAAACTGCATATTAATGTTTTATAATTTAACATTTAATCAAACGATACGTAATTTTTGGTTTAAAAAAATAACACCCCTAATCCTCTCGACATGACATTTTTAAAAAACCCATTGCGTTTGTGGTTTTTTTTCATTTTGTGGAAAAGATTATATCAATAGAAATACGTAATTGGCAGACAAAAGGTTAAGTCACACATAAATGTGCATTGAACTTTGTCTACAAAATAATACAGCTATTTTTCTAAAGAAAGTAAATATAGCTCCCGTCACTTCTTGCAATAAATTCAAGGTTTTCCCCCAAAACATATGAAATCACTTAACCAACATTTTTTTTAACAATTCAATATCATACACATTTTTCAACTATCAACCATGGCAATAAATTCTTTTGAATTACAAAATAGAAAGTAGGTTTTATGCACACAAAAAAACAATAAAAGCATATCTAACCTTTGAAAAATCGGCAAGCCCATAAACAGTAAAGTCAGGCACCAATTTTGGTCACATTTCTATTTTGAATTTGAAATTATATTGGCAATCCTGCCACTTCTCTTTCGAGAAAATAAAAACATATTTGCTAATTTAACTTTTAAAAATATTTTTTTATTAAATAAGCTTTTATTATAACATTTCTTGGCAGAAAAAGTAAGTATTTGAAAAACAATAATTAGAAAATTTCTGGTTAATTGGGATTTCCGGAGATTTAAAGACGTATAATTAAATTTTAGAAGCTGTAGTAGCGTAGAAACAAACTTGTTCTATAGATTAAGTGTATAACACGACCGAATCACCTCTATCAGTATACATGAGAGAACCCTTTGTAATAGGAAAAAAGACGTCTTTTTTACTTCTCTCTCACCTATTTCCTGAAAAAGGGAAATTCATCCATTTCCCGAAATTTCCAGTTTTCCAGTGATTGGAAGAGGCGAAGGCAATTTCCTTTAGTTCGACAAAACAACAAAATCGGAAATTGGAACCACTAGAATTTCTATCTTTTTATTCCTTTTTGCAATCGGTCTTACTGTTATTAGCTAGGCCCCAGCGAAAGAAGGCGCGGGAGATTAGAACATCTTTTCCCCAATGCATCGCAGTTCTGTGGAAAGAAAAAGAAAAAAGTTTTCATTTTCGCAGAATGTTTCCCAAGACAAACTTGCACCATTTTTTTTATGTGACTTGACAAAGGAAGTATTGGAAAAGGAAATGATCTCTATCTATTCTTCATCGAGAAGTTGAACCACAAATTTTGCAAACATGTAAATATAGGATTCTAGAAAAGTTCTAGTGGAAATTCTTTGAGAAAGACCAAAAGAATTCAATAATGCATTACCCGAGAAACTTTTAGCGAATTAAATTAGTACTCGGTTTTCAACAGTTATATTTTTGGTGCCCCTTTAAAAAAATGTTTTTCTGTAAATACTTCTCGAAAGTTGGAAGAAAAGGAAACAAAATATAATTAGGAAACATAATTATGAGTAATCACTATTTTCTCTGCCTGTTTATCTTTTATGACTTTTTTAAGTTTATCTGAACAATTTATGTGGAACAAATTAAGTTACAAGCAAAAAATATTTTTAAAAACTTAAAGAACGTTTTTCATTCTGTAAAAAAGGTGTTAATGGTATTCCTAAATGGAGCGTTAATGGGTTAAAACATCCCAAAAGATTATTTCTTGTTGCTGCTGGGGGTCTATTCTATCGTTAATAATAATCAGAAACAAAGCAACAAAAATTGAACATAGTACACTCAGAAAATACTTGTGTGGACTTTCATTATAAATTGTTTTGCTTTTCCCAGTTATTACAAATTGCGTAGCGACCAAGTATAGTAAATATATGGCTATCCCAAATGAATGATATAATTTTGTTACATAAATTTTAGAAAACAATATAATGTGCATTTTTTTTTAATCGCGCATGCGGATATAATAATCGGCTCCTCCCACGATTGTCAGTTGTGTTGGAACAACACAAATTTACGCTCATATGTCATCAACACAACCCTTGTATTGAAACAACACAATATTGTAAAGCTGCCATCTATCCACAATGCTTGTGTTCCACTTGTGCTGTTTGTATACAAGTTTCTTCTAAGTGTAACGACTCTACAATTCTCAGCCGACACCAAATAGCACCACTGGGACATTAGGATGCGCACTGTATCGTTTTTTCTAGACACAAAGAACATCATGCCGCAGCTGAAAGATTCAATGGCATCAACTAAACCTTCAACAAATGTCTTAGGTGTGTTATCTGCCACATTTTCCCCATCTGACATCTTCATCTGGTACAAGATCCAGCCACTATCTACCCCTTTTCCTTGCCTAAAGACCTCTATACATTGTCCAGCATGTTCACCTTCTGTACCATCCTTTTGCTTACTTACAAAAGCCTATCACTTGCAGAAAAGGACAACCGCAGATGTGTTTTCAACAAAAGGGGTCGCGCGCGTGTAAGGACTCACTTCGCCACGTGGCCATCTGTCGGCTAAACCACAAAGTGGTCAACTCTTTGAATTGTGACGCGTGTGTGTGTGGAAAGTGGAATGAAGGAGTGCTTTGTTGGCTGGAGTACTGCTCGATTGGCGATTTCAGTTTTATTGCATTTAACCTCTTCCTCCAAACTCCCGTGATATTTCCGGGGTAGGGTGTTTAGTAGTAACAATAGTTCATCAGTAACAATATGTTGATATTCACATTTGTAATTATTCATTTGGATAGTTTTTGGGGATAAAAAAAATTAGGCACTTTTATGACAATTTTCTTAAAAATTATCTGATCCTTCATGGGTTAAAAGAAATTCGGAACTTTATTTTTTTTTTTGTTAAAAACGGTACATGTTCTTTCCAAATAATTGATGGGATCTAAGTACGACGTTAAATAAACCGGTATGTTTTTATGTTTATTTACTTTTGTTTATTATATTTTACGCAGATTAATAAATATAAATAATTATTTTCACCTCAATCGAATTTGATACCGAAATAAATTTATTGACTCTAGTTTAATCGCCACAGGGTTTTTATTTTTTAAAAATACGTTAGCAGTTTATTGTTGAACAGATCATTTTAATCAGTACTTTGGCAAGTCCTTTCAGTTTCCTGTTGTCTGTTGCCACATTGTTTCTGAAAAATTATTCTTTGATCCATCAACTTCAATCCTTTTACAAACTTATTATTTTGCTTTTGAAAGATTGTGCAATGTTTTCTGATTAGCAGCTAATAACGCAAAAACATTTTCAACTGCATTCTAGACAGTAAGCAGGTTTGCAGCTGGCAGAAATATAATATATAAAACTTGATGCTTTAAAAATTACATTTCCTATATCATATAATATATGTAAAAAACATTAGTGCTTTTATTTTTTTGATTATATAAACTTGTCTAATTATAAAATAGTATTTATTAAAAAAAAATTAACTTGCTACTTTTTTGTGATCAGGGGACCAATATCACCAAATAAATCTTTTGCTGTACGATATCATCCCTTATCAAACAACTACAGCATAACTTATTCACTAAAACATTGTTTACCCGTATCAAATGTTTAATTTCACTTAATCCATAATCTCTACCAACATTTAATTTTATCAGCCCATCATCTACTCTTGGTGTCCTTTGGCGGCACAAGAATCGCCAAATAAGACACCAATAGGACACCGAAGAACCCTCCCCAATCTGCCCGAACCAAGGTGCCAACCCAACCCCCCCCCCCCCCCCCCCCCAAAAAAAAAAAAAATACTGGGCACAACCAGAGTTAAGTGGTAGCACGTGCGTCACAGAATCGGCCTCCCTCATATGGACCCTATTGTGAAGGGCCCTCTGCAGGGGGGCCCAGGCCCCCCATGGAAGAGCCCCGACACCTGCCTCCCCCCTTTTCAGGAGTAATGGAGTTATCACGAGGGGATGATGAGCCTTGATGAGGGAGTTATGAAGAAATTGAGTTACAGGTGGAAGCGGAGACGGCTTTTTGATATGCGCATATATTTCGTGTGGGGGGGGGGGGGGTAGAATACGTTCCCTGTTTTATGAGAGTTGTATATGGATGTTTGTTGATAAGAAATGTGAAATTGTGGCAGTACATGTTGATTGAATGGAAATTTGTTTGGTAAAATTCATGGAGATGTGGAATGGGGGAGTGATGGAGTAGGACCTAAAATAAATATGTTGCGCTCAACTTAACACATTAGTGGTAGTAAATTGTCGTTTTAGACAATTTATTGCAACTTAGTAAATTCGTTATCTCGGGAGCTTTGGCCATGATTTTAGAATTTTATTTTGATAAATTTTATTGTTATACTAAAAATTTCAAATGATAGCACACATTAAAGGAAATCTTATTGGAAACAAGGATATAATAATGCGTAATATAAATAATGCTGTTTTTTCTAAATTTATTGTTTTTTAAAACATAAACACGTGGGACCAAGCCTCCCTTTATAAGAGAGGTTTGGCCCATACAAAAATTCATAATTTTAAAGTGCCCAATAATACCTATTTCAAATTATATGTGTAAGAAATAAATGTAAAAAAATTGTATTGTAATTCGATACTTTGGAATCATTTAAAAATCATATTTACCATAATTAATATTTAGAGTAATACATTTTTTTAAATGCTAATATTAAAAGGTGGGCCAAGCCTCCCTTATGGCCAAGGTTCCCCTATACTTGAAGAATACAATCTATTATAACTTACCAGTTGAATTTACAACTATTAATGCCTAAAAACTAATTTTAAATACTCACTGCCACAAACTGCGTAAAAAAATGCGGTATAGCCGTGCGGTACATATACTATTGTATTGTACTGTTTACCCCAAGTGTTGCAAAATATAATTTGCAGCCAGTACTAATCTGTAAACGACGATAAATTTTCCCAGGAAATCACACACCAGCACGTCTCACGCAATATTTGTGTAACGAATTTAGCTCCATTTATCATTTTATATTTATTTATTCAAATATATTAATATAAATTTTTTCATAAAAACTTATAGGAACACTTCTAAGTAATGTTAAAAAAACTTGGAATTGTTTTTTCTGAACGCCTTGTCAAGAATCTTCACACTAAGTTAGTATTTGGACTCGGGACTGTATGACTTACCACCACAATTATACAGAGAAAATGTTAACACTGCAACTGCTTTCTCTATAAAAGGCACGCCGCTATCAAATAAACATTAATCAACACTGATATTTCCCGTTATGTATTAGCTATATTTCTCATTTTATACTTATTCATTCACGCAAATTATTAATGTAAACTTCGTAAAAAAAAACTATAATATATTATATATTTTCTAGGAAGCGTACTATGTTAAAAAGAGCAGGATATGCTTTTTTTACAAACGTCAATGTCAAGAAACTTCCATACTAACCCATGGGTTAGTATTTGGATTCTGTACTGTGGGTGACTTACCACCCCAATATACCGAGAAAATGTCAACACTAACTGCCTCCTCTACAAAAAGCAAACAGCTATCAAATAAACATTGTTCAATACTCTTCCTACCCGCTATACAATAGCTATATTTCTCATTATATGCAAGTTTATTCATACAATTTATTAAAATAAACTTCTTCATAAAAACTGTACACTGCAAAAAGCAGTGTCTCAATTTCAGCATTTTCACTTCATTTTCGGTTTTCAGACTAATACTGCAACTGTAACGTTTAGAAAGAATAGAATAGAAGAAGAAGGGAAGAGAATAGAATCAAAGCCAAACAAACAAGGAAGCGGGCCGTAGTGAGCCTAGTGGTCAGCGTCTCGGTCTCGGTATCGGAAGGTCCTGCGATCGAGTCCCGGTACCACTGAAGACCTACCGAGTATATGCGGAGTACGTGCTCGTTAAATCTGTTGGGTCCGAAAGTCCTCTAAGTTCCCATACCAAATCAATACCTCTGGGGGTGACAAGCCAATTCTGGGGATCCTCTAGTTGGCCTCTGTCTCTAAAAATTAGATGGATCCACTTATGTGTGTGTGTTGTCTGTTGTGTCTGTCTTAAGCCCATTTCACACCTGCACAACTACTTGCAATTCCGTTGCAACTAAATGCAACTGCAACTTTTAACTTGTGGTAACCTGGTTCTTCGGGTTTCCACAAAAATTATTTATCTCACAATTTGGCAAGTTTTATCTTTTTGTAAAACTTTTTTCAAACCATAGACTCGCTCTTATCTCATTGAAAACATTGCATGCTCTTGAGCGCGAAATTTTCGTTGTTCCTAAAAGTAATTTGTTTCGTTTGTATAATGGAGTCATCAGCCAGAGAGTGTTGCACGTGTTGAAGTCTTCTAAAAAGAAATTATGGGCTAGAAAATGGATTCTTAGAAGAAAGCAATTAGGTTGCTTTGATAATTTGGTGAGGGAACTAGCATTCGAAGTAAGTATATTATCGGATTTGTTATTTTTATTTTATCAATTAGATTGGGTTACTTTTATATAAAAAATTTAAATCGCATTTTTTCCACATTAAACGTTTTAAGTTATATTGCATGGATAATTATTTAAAATTAAATCATTGTGTATTTTTATTATTGCATTTTAACCCAATCAATCAACCCATTTTTAATTACGCAGATTTTTGAATTTTTTTGCAAGCATGTAAAGTTGGCGTCTTAAAAAGTAAATAAACAACCAGTTGGCGAAGTCTAGTTCGTCACAATGTAGCTAAACAAATACTGAATTCTGATTGGCTAACGGTACATGCAACTTGAGATTTTTTCGTGCTCGCATGAAAAAATCTCACGAACTTGAGGCAACTTTTAAATGCATGGTGTCCTATGGGAGTTGCAAGTAGTTGTGACAAGGTGTGAAATGGGCTTTACTTGACGAAGGTTTATAAGCGGGTCTCTGACCAAGCACACAAACCTGAATATATATGTCTACCAACCAACAAGGAAGCCGACCTGGCGGCGCAACGGTTAGGGAGCTAGCCTTTGAAGCCTCTGGGTTCGGGTTCGAATCCCGATAAGGCATGGATGTTTGTGTTTGTCGAGTATATGCGGAGTACGTGCTAGTTAAATCTGTTGGGTCCGAAAGTCCTTTGGGCAGTCATTGCGCAGTTTCCCACTGGTAACATGCAAAACTACTGACATTTTTGAAAAAGTCTTGAAAGCAATAAATATTGAATTCTTTTTGTTATGTGTTTTATTTCCTAATAAACATTAAAATACATTGCATGTAGGAAAATTAAATCTTTTTTTTCAATTGCTTAATTTTTAATATCCATAAATTATTTTTTACCAAGCTTTTTAAAGTATTTAAAAAATTGTATTTGTAATGTACTATAATCTTTAATATCTGCCAACTATTCAAATTGAAATGTTTTATTTTGAATTGTTTGTAGATATAAAAACAGATCGGGTGTGGATCCACAATAATTTCAGATGCATGAAGTGTCTGAAGTTCTGTTGCATATGTGTCTGAATTTTAGACACAATATATGTCTGAAAAAATTAAGACGCCATTTGGAATCTGAATAATGTGCACCCTGTTTCAGACGTTTTTTTGTCTGAAATCAAGACATTTCTGTTTGCAGTGTACTATTATGAAACACTTCTAGCAGGGCGTATATGCCTTAAAAAAATCGTTAGGTGTTCTATTTTTGAACGCCAAAGTCAAGACTCTTTTCATTAGGTTGTAGTATTATGACTCTGTACTGGGTATCCAAACCAACCCAAACTTTACTAAGAAAACGTCAACATCGCGACTGCCTTCTCTACAAAAGGCACGCCGCTATCAAATAAACATTATTCAACACTCATCCTTCCCGTCATGCAAAGCAGCCATCGTGCGGTAAAAGCCCTCGATTCACAAAACCGGCCGACAGTGGCTACTACGCCCCTACTCCAAAAATGCGATTAGTGGGTAAGACCCTTTTCTAGCTGCCCCTTAATTCAATTTACCCCGCTTGCTCTATATCAATGGAGATAGTATAGAGTGCTTGGATCTGCCCTGCTTTCCAAAAAATGATGTTTTCTTGTTCGTAAGGTTTTGTTTGGGTTTTTCGTTTTTAATTAAGAAGTTGGTTTGGTGGAGGGTTGGTAAAAGGAAGGGGTAGATGTTACATGAATTTTGTTTGTGTTGGTGGCAAAAGGCAGCTCAGCCAAAAGTTGAGAACTTTTTTTTTACTTCTTAAACATCTGGTTTAAATATATACATTGTAAAAAATTAAATAAAATTACTTCAGATATCGCGGTTATTTTTTTTACATCGCAGTGATGTAAATAATAGTTTACATCATGAAGTTGATGTTAAAATGACGTAGAGAGTCCTTGCAATAGGTGCCATCCAATCACTGCTGACAAAGCAAACTTTTCCGGCTGTAGATGGATTTCTGATCTTTAGAAATTGTATCATTCAATGTTTTTATACAAAACCACTTCACGACACAGAACCCGCATATTAAGGGTTTGAATTCCACCTACTTATATACAGCAAATTAAAACGTCTTAAATTCAGACAAAAAAGGGTCTTAAACGAATGGCACTATATCCTGACCTTAAATCGCGCCTGAAAGTTTAAGACATTTGGTGTTGTTTTAAACAGCTATATTTGCTTGGGCCGTCTGTTCTACTGGCAGTTTTCTAAACTTTTCAGTCATCAATCCTGTCATTATTGACGTCACATTGATTTTCAAAATGACTCGATAAAAAACGTATCTACAATGAAATATTTTAAGCCAATTAAATAGCTACTCATTATTTTTACATTTTAGTATGTATATACAGTTTTAATTAGTAAACATTCACCATAATTTTTACAATTGTTATCAAATTGTATAGTAAATATACAAGCCTTTCTTAGGAGACAAAAATAGCAAAGATCGTAAGCACAAATTATGCGGTGACTCAAATCCAATTTTTGCATAACTTGCATCACACAAAATTACATAATTTCTTATACCCTTTATAAAATTAAGATTAATTTATACAAATATTTACATATGATCTAAATTTGCAATTAAAATAATAAAAACCTTAAATTGTAAAATATCGTTAATACTTTTTACTTTTAATTTATAAAAATACATTGCTGTAAAACTCCAATTATAATGTGGTTCTAAAATACGACGCCCGTCGCCAATAGCCCTCGTGTAGCTCTAGAGCGACGATAATTCAAACTAAACCAAACCGATTATAATGTCCCCGTTTCGCACGTTTATCCTGTTTTAAAGTTTTTTTTATCAGTAAGTCCTTTTTTACTGCAATTTTAAGTTTTCTCACTTTATACGTTTTCCCGTTGTAGATGCAGACGTATTTTTGTCCCCAGCCCAGTGGAAAACGGTTTTTCGATACCGGAAATCCTGGTTTCGTTCAGGGTTTTACTGTATTTTTCTTGAAAATATCTACATTTAATTTAAAAATCAAGCATTTGCCTGTTTAAATACTTATATACATCCAGATAAATATAATTATTTTAGAGTTTCATATTAAAAATTGTTGGTAGTCAAAAAGCAATGCAGCATTTTAAAATCGAAACTGGTCTCCCTTTATCCATGCGTAGCTGTAGTGGTAGCCATTAAAAAACTAAACTCCTCGGCACAACAGCCCATTAGTGGGCCAAGGCCTGCCGTGCCCATTTCAGCTTTCGTGACCTGGGGCTCTGGGGTGCTAGGCATATGTCCCGGTAAGGTGGTCGGCCTCACGCGGAACCTCCAGTGTTTAGTTCCCAAGCATGCTTGGTACCCATTTTATCGACTCACTTAAGGGATGAAAGGATGGGTCAACCTCGCCCAATCCGGGATTTGATCCCCGAACCTGTGGCGTGGCAATGCGAAGCACTACCACTGAGCCACTGGGCCTCAGTGGTAGCCATTACAAACAAACAACTAAAACATACTAATCCAAACCATAATAAAATTACATAAATCTTAAACTATCTTTAATACTAAAGGGGGTCCAGTACCTTGAAATTGGCAAAATTTCACGTTTTAGTTTTATTGTATAAATATAATGTAACTAATAGAGTGTACAATTCACAGCAAACCGCTGAAAAAAATTCTTTACCAAAGAAGTTATGAGTAATTTGATTCAATAAGTTGGTATTCCCGTAATGTTAAAATGAAATTGTGTAAGGAAATATCTCTGGGCGAGATTTTCATATTTTGAGCTATTTTAAAATCCTAAGGCTTTTCAACTATGGCACTTTAATCTGCTTTACTTATTTTTTTAAATACAAAAAGCTATTTTTAATAAAAAGTATGCATCTCTTTTGTTCATTTTTGTCTTTGATTTTTTGTAAACAATGTTCAAGGTTGAAAATTCGTTTTTTTTTCATGAAAATTTCGGTGATTAATCGTTAATATTATTTCTCGAAAAAGTAGTCTATGTTAACTAAAATTGAAATGCATAGTTCTATTGTGATATTGATAAAGAATATTTTAATTTTTTTGATTACACAAAATGAAAAAAAAAACAAAGAAGAGTAGGAATTTGAAAATAGTTAAAAATTTGATGAGAAATTTAAATTTTGTTAAATTTTGCACGGAATTTATAGCTCTCTTTGCTACAGAATAGTTTTTAAAGATGTTGCTTACGAAAACAAAAATTGGAATCAGTAAGTATAAAAATAAAGAAAAAGTTGTACAAGGTACCGGACCCCCTTAATATACAAAGTCATAACCTACCCAATCACACCCATAATAACAGACACTAACACATTTTAAATGACATCTATTCATTGATCAGGACCGGTGAAGCGTACGGCGGCCGCTGCTTGAGTCTCCCGGCCTGACCCCCACATCTTTGCCGCGTGGGTAGGCAAGAATTCCGCGTCGATGATCGCGACGATTGAGCGTCGATGGATTTTCGACGGAGAAGCGACAGATGCGCTCTGCGGGATGTCCCTTGAAGAGAGGCGGGTGAAATAAGGGATGAAATTGTCGGCGGAGGGGGCCGTAGTACAGTGGACTAATTGTTACACTGGTCTTATATTATTTAAAAAAACTGCGAAATTTAATGCTCATTTAAAAAGCATAAGAAGCCATTTTTATTAGAATTAAATCCCCATTGCCATTCGCAACATTCGCTTGAGAAACTTTAATTCTTTTAGACAATAAATTAAAATAAATTTATTTTTGCGACATCGATAAGTTTCAAATGACGTCAAATATATTCCACTACGAGATTCTTTGTATGTTGATATGAATTGTTTTCATTCTACTATTTAAAAGCGAGGAATATTACATATTTATTCTTTGAAATATAAATTAATTTTTGCAAACGATAAATAATAATTATTGAATTTTCGAAATAAAATAAAAGAAACTAGCCAAATTTAGCATGTAAATGTTTAATATAGAATTAATGCTGTGTTTGTCGCCTTTTTACCTGTTAAACACAACTGTTGTGTTAAATAGATGTGCCAGCAAAATTCCGTAAAATTAACAGAGAAAATTAGTTTATTTTATACGAATAATTAATTTTAAGGGGATACGGTACCCAAAAATTGGTCAAAATATCGATTTTTCAGTTTTTACTTCTTATTATTCACAATATCTTTCTGAACATTTACTGAAAGTTTCATAATGATATCTCCTGTAGAAAAAAAGTAATTAAATATTTTCTGTAGTCATTCCTATATAAGTTTGAATACGTATTTCGTCAGCTTTCAACCTGTTTTCTCTGTTTCGCGTTTTTTCAATTATTGTGTTTAATAAATCCCTAAGGCTTTTTTTCTAATTAAGTTAGAATTTTGAAATTTTGAACCTGTGTTCTTATATAAATGGTGCACAAAATTGCGCATAGAATACGGTCTATTATGTATAGTTGTTTTTTTTAATTGAATTCAATAATTTGTATTTTTGTGTGATTTTTTGAGATTTTCAGTTTAAATGCATGTTACTTTTTAACTGTAGCTCACATTTTAAAATCCATGCACAGTTCTTGAACAAATAGTTCTAAAAACAAACTATAAAAGTTTGGTGAAGTTATTCTCAAAATTAAAAGAGGAGTTGCGTTTTAAAAAAGTTTCAAATTTTGACTTTTAAAAAAAAATTAAAAACTTCTTGTTAATATTTGTTTTTATTGCTAGAAAATGTTTATTTAGTGTGAACATTATATATAAAACCACTATAATTCACAAGTTTATATTATTATCTCTAGAAATAAGGTTTTGGGTACCGTATCCCCTAAACGCAAAAGCTCTTTTATAAGAGACCAATTGAAGAGCTTAGTGGAAGAACGTGCTAAGTGACAAAATGATGAATACGAGAAAATGAGCACTAAAGGTTTTAGTTTGCACTCACTTCAGTTCAAAACGGTTAAAGTTTATGAAAAAGAGGGAACTTGTTATCATCAAAAGAATTTAGTAATATAGTCATTGACACAAAAAGCTCAATATTTTCAAAAAGGTTACTTAGCAAGTTCTTTCACTAAGCTTTTCAAGTGTAAAAGGGAAAAAAACCTTCCTCTTATCGGTAGGGAGTAAAAGAAAAACTGTTTTTAATTAAAAATTGCCTATTTTATCAGAAAAAAATATTTAAAGAACATAACTCTTATTTTTTTTTAAATATATGGGTTTTTAATGTTAATTTAACAGTTTTTTGAAGTTCAGTGGTTCGGTTACGGAATTTGAACGCAGCCAAATTACAAAGACACTTTTGCATCTAAACCAACACCTCAATGTAAGCGAAGTGAAGGAGGAAAAACATCTCTGACAAAATGAAGGATTGGTACGAGTGATATATTGCTGGTGATACGCTCTGTCCAGAGCATTCTAAATTGTATTTATGTTATTCTCAACTTAACCTAATGGTAACCTTGTTTTAATTTGATATTTTATATTTGTTATTAAACTAAAACTGGAGTCAAAGTTACGTTGGGGTCTTTATAAACGACCACCCAACAGGATGTGTTTTTATTAATACTATTCACTGAAAATAGTTTATGTTCAATTAATATAGAAGTTTAAAAGTTTCTTTTTGTAATATTGAACTTTAAAAAAAAACCATATATGTTTTTATAAATAGTATTCACTCTAAAATGTTTGTTTTTAGAATAATATATACAGTAAAAGTTCGATTTTAGTTATAAAATGTACAATGTAAAATGTTCATGTTATTTCCACCAATAAAGTAAACTCTAAAGAGCTGTTTTGAAAACACTGAAATTTTATAGCATGATCGCTTTATATGTTTTTGAAGAAATTTTCCTGCTAATGCTTGAAAAACAATTTCCAGCACCATGTTCTGAAGTTAAAATAAAATTGTCCAAGAAATTTTCCATCGCAAATCCGTAATTTTTTATTCGTTATTTCTTTATATTTATTAACACAAACTGCAAAAACACTACAATACCTAAGAGGAAGGCCACTTAAGGGGTGAAGAACGCATGATTAAAAATTACAACAGAATTTCTTTCCAATAATAAAGTAATGGTGTTTAGAATGCAATTACTTTACAGAAAAAAGTAAAAATGCTACTGAGTTGGTGGGTTTATAAATTTGATCACATAAATTAAATTTATATTAATAAATATTATTATCTAAATATATAAATTAGATAAATTTAAGGTTTAAACGCGTTGTTTTGAAAACAGTAATTTAATCTTATTGAAAAAGGGCCAATGTACATTTCTTTAAATTGAACATTGGCCCTTACTGTATATATGCAATACTTCTTAGAGCTAGCAAATTTCCACACATAAATATAGGGAAAAAAGTATATCGAATCTGGCGCTCATTTTAATCAAGTTATGTTTACCCATACATATCATAGTTAAAGTAATAGATTGGCAGATCACGTGACCTCAATGCTAACGACCGGACGCGCATGGAAAACCAGAATAAGAGGACAATAGGGCCAGGGTTGCCAGCAGTTTTAGGAGAAAAACACTACGAAAAAATACCATTTAATTCTAAAATTACAAAACAAGACCATAAAAATTTTAGCTGCATTTTGGAATCTTTTTAGTGACTTTAAAAAAAAACGTGATACGCTTTGCTAGTATTTTTATGGTATGGTTTTGTAATTTTAGAATTAAATGGTATTTTTTCGTAGTGTTTTTCTCCTAAAACTGGTGGCAACACTGGTCCCATTGCCCTCTTATTCTGGACTCCATGCGCATCCCGTTGTTAGCATTGGAGGTCACGTGATCTGCCAATCTAATACTTTAACTATGATATCTATGTGTTTACCTAATAAAATCGAAGTATTTTCCAGATTTAGCACAAATTTCGTGAAAAGAAAGTTTTCCGCTTTTTTTTAGACACGGTTAACCACTTGTGAGAAATAAGGAATAATGTAGACTTCAATTTGTTTTTAAAAGTTCAATAAAACGAGACTTGGCTGTAAAATAACTCTGTCAGTTGCTTTGCGAGATGACTGAGCACTGGACTAACTGTGAATTGTTATAGTCTGTCTATTTACTATGCGAGCCTCGAAACGACTTTCTTCCCCATCCCTTCGCTTGGTTTTCTAGGAAACGGGGGAGCATCGCTTTTCTAACCTAACGCGTTTGAGGTTCTGTTGTGAGGTAAGCAATCCGAGCAGTTCAAACTCAAGTAGGGTGGAGAAAAAACATGCTCGCGCCGTTTCGAAGAAACCACATGCGGGGATGGGGGAGGAAAATGCTTTCGAGGCTCGCATTCTAGATAGACAAGGTATAGCTAAAGTTATTGAGTGGTTCTTTCTTGCACCCTTCCAATGCATTTTTATTTCGTATTTTTTATGGTTCTCTACATAATTACCGGATTTTTCAATATGATACGATGATACAGAAAAAAAGGAATCTGAAATTGGTCAAAAGCAACACTTGGAAATTCACTATGGTTCTGAATGTTTTCTTGAATTGAAAAGAAAACATTTTTGAGAATTTAACTCTCTAACAGGTTTGAACGCTTGATGGTTTTCTTTTGTAGTAAATGGACAGTGGTTCGGCAGCGGAACATCACAAAGTTATTTTGATATTTTTTTCGGCACTGTAAAGAAATTTTGAAAATTTTTGTGGTTATTTTTTTATATCACAGGGTTGTAATGCTTGATTTACAGCAAATTTATGTTTTTACGGCGTATAGAGTCACGTGAAAGAGTTACTCCACCAGCGTTTGAGCAGAGATGGTTGGTGCATCCAATAATTGCCTGTGAAGCAAACTATTTCGCCGGTACCAAACAACGTATTTTACATCATATGCAAATTCACAGCTTAGGGTGATGGCAGCAGTTTTGCCATCACCCTATGATTGTTAGTTAGAGGGATTTTCTTTTACATTGTGCTTTTCCCTTCCTCGTTATTTATGTATTATATTAGCAGAAATGAGCTGCTTTCGATAAGTTGTAATCTGTACTTTTGATCATCGTACTTCATTTACACGAATTATGCAAGAAAATTAACAAAAATATTTTAACAAAGGAGGAAATATTCATTTATGACGTATCAATACAATTTACCGTTAATGGCTAAACTCTCTGAAATATCTTGAAATAATAACTAAAAGTGCATCGATGAATAGTCTTAAAAATATATTTCAACATTTTGATTGTTTTAGCTTCCACACTACGTTTATAACGTAAAAAGTGGAAGGTATTATAATCGTTCAGTCCGTCCGTCCGTCACCCACTTTCAATGCCTAAACTACAAATGCTACGGACAAGTGTGATACGTCAAAAAATTCAGCTCATCGAAATTAGAATACATTGAAAATTTCAGAAAAGAATTCGAATTCGAAGTATTTCAATTATTTAAAAAACTGCAAAATTTAATGCTCATTTGAAAAGAAAAGGAAGCCATTTTTATTAGAATTAAATCACCATTGTCATTCGCAACAATCGCCCGAGAAACTTTAATTCTTTTAGACAACAAATTAAAATAAATTTATTTTTGCGACATCGATCAGTTTGAAATGACGTCAAACATATTTTACTACGAGATTCTTTGTATGTTCATATGAATCATTTTATTTAAAAGCGAGGAATATTACATATTTATTCTTTGAAATATAAATTAATTTTTGCAAACGATAAGTAATAATTATTGAATTTTCGAAATAAAATAAATGAAACTAGCCAAATTTAGCATGTAAATGTTTAATATAGAATTAATGCTGTATTTGGCGCCTTTTTACCTGTTAAACACAACTGATGTGTGGAAGCGGG